>PYHX02000494.1:84340450-84865870 GCA_004302925.2 Cochliomyia hominivorax
TTATTATTTTACATTTGCATTTAAATGATACTGTTGTTTTTTTTTTTTTTTTTTTTTGTTGTTGTATTATTCTTTATTGCATTAGAAGTCGGAAAAAAAGAACTTAAATATAAATATTAACTTATTATTTTATCACTGTTTATGTTGGAAATTTATTTGGATTACTTTAGTCCGAAAGCTCTTCCTTTTTCAACAGCCAGATTTAAACATTTTATTACGTCTAATTTTAGTTGCAAACTTATTACTTTTCTATCACTTCGACTCACTATTAACTTTGGTGAATCGCCATAATCAGACAGAAACAAAGAAAATGAAATTCCCTTATTTCACTTAACATACAAATGAAGATCAGTGTTATCAGTGATATAAAATTGGTAGTACACGATGCTGGCAGTAAAAAATTTAATCGTTCTAACGACGCAACTTGCAATTACATTGACGAAATTTCGAATTTTTTCAGTTGTTAAAAGAGATGCAAAATCAAGGACGGACGTAAGTCGGGGCTCTAGTGTAACAGCAAACAGATTTTTCATACAAAATTTTCAATTTTGATTTAAAAAACGGAAATAAGTAAGAAAAATATCTTTGTATTTTATAGAGTCAATTTATTCGCTTTACATTTTACATCTCTATAGTGTTGGGTAATAAATTTTATTTGAATGAGGAAAAATTATAAATAGAAATAGAAATGTTTTGTTCTCAGATAAACAAAATCCGCGTTTTTCTTGTAAATAAATTAATTCATGGACTTCGATATTTATCAACAATTTTACTTTATTAGACTTTAATTAAAGTTGTGTAAGGAATATAAATAGGAAAAAGGACTTTAAAGCGAATTTCACTAAATGTTTATATATTATGCACAATTTTTATGAATGGGCCATTTAAGATACCACAAGTCTTGTGACCATGAATGTCATCTCGAAGGGATTACAATGAGATATGAGAAATATTTTTTCTTTCTAGAAAACTTAACACTATATTTTTTAGTTCTTAAACCGATCAGTTATTTTTATGAGTTTTATATACTTTTAAACCAGCATTGTTTTACTCTTCGTTATAAATAAATCGGGCACTGAGCTGTTTTCCTACCGGATAGTGTTCAAATTTTGGGACCCTGTAGACTAGCCCCCGATAAAGGCTAAAACTCTTCTACACTTTTACATTCCATTTAAATTTTTATATAAAACACACAAAAAGAACTGTTATTTAAGGTTACGTAAACGTTACGTAACGTAATAAATTTAGCAGTCTTCAGGTAGGGATTATCAACTTCAACTCAATGGAGCCCATCGTACTAGTATATTTCCATCAATTTTTATTTGAATTATTTCAGTCCAAATTATTGCCGATATCCAGCTGTTACTAACGCATGATCTAACCGAAATTTATTTCATTAAGGTTAATAGTTTGAAAACTTAAAGCTCAATATATCGAAATCGGTTCAAAATTCTAAATAAAAATTTCTTAGCACAAGATTTAAAATAATTTTTCTGGTGGCAATGTTCATATTCAACAAATTAATGTTCATCATACATCGAACTTTAACTCACAACTTGTTCGAACCTATTGGAATTGAGCACATCTATTTATTAATCTCACTCCATGGAAGATATGAGAAATTGTAGACCGATTCTCGTAGAATTTAGCAGGCTCTTTAGGAGTATAAGAACAAATTATATATATATATATAATATATATATATATATATATATATATATATATATATATATATATATATATATATATATATATATATATATATATATATATATATATATATATATATATATATATATATATATATATATATATATATATATATGAAATAATGGATCGATCGTAACTAAATTCAATTTAACTAATTTTACTTTTCATCTGCTTAAACCCCAAATCCAAAACATGATATCTTATGATAACGTCAAAGTATACTAGAAATCCCTTATAATTGTTGATACCGAGTCAAAGTGTTAATGGCCGATTTTATTAAAAAACAAATAAGAATGCTATATTCGGCTATGTAGAATATTAAATACCTCCAGTACTATATTGAAGACAAATATCTGTTTGTCTGAATTTCAATGGAATTGGTTTATATTCCCGGAATTGGGATTGTAAAGGGTTAATATCCAAATATGGCCGATGATTGCCAAACAAGTTTCATACATTAAAGACAGTATAAAAATGGTTATTGATATAATAGTTTTATAAGCTCAAACCTGTTTTCGGGCAGGGTAGTTATGTGGGAGCTATAGCAAAAATGTGGATCGATATAGATCAGATTAATAACATTAATTTAAGATAGCTAGAAATATAATTGATCCGAATTTAACAGAGTCTTATTAGGGAGTTATCGCAAAGTCAAAAAAATCATTGTGCTAAATTTCAATAATTACAAGTTTTATATCTCAAAACCTTTTTTCGGGAAAGGACCTAATATGGAGCTATATGTAAATATTGTCCGATTTAAATAATATTAATAACATATATTTAAGACATTCAGATAAGTAATTGTTCCAAATTTCAATCGAATTCGTTAATATATTTTAACTCTATAAACCACATTCCTGAAAGGGCATTATATAACTTTTTTGCTGATGATCCGATATAGCTGGTTTTAAATAGGAATCAGCTTAGAACAAAAACAAATAATGTGGCCGAATTTTAAAGCAAAATCGACTCAGATTTTGAATTGATGCAAGAATACACTTTATCGGGTCTGAGATGATTCCTTTTTCCACATGGATTGACAAAATTAATATAACCTCATCACCAATTGTGGTGGTAGAGAGTCTGCTTTATAATAGACAGAAATATCCTAGATAATTAGATAATTGTCTGCTTTATAAAAGAGCTAGTTCATATGTAACAACTTTTAGGCCTAAAACACTTTTTGGAAGAGACTTATATAGGGGTTATATCCAAATTAAAATGATTAATAATTAAGAGTTAAGGATAAGGATTTTATATGGGATGTTATATTCAAATATGGACCTGTATTCGTCAATGTATTTACTTATATTGAAGACAGGAAATAATTTTTAAAAATTTAAAATTTTTTCCAGATATCGGCCTATAAATTTGTTGCCACTGAACCGATATCACCTGAAGGGAATTATTGGAAGCATTTAGGCCAAACTTTGTTACAATGAGTTCATTACTTTCACATGATGTTTGTGATAGGCGGAGACAATTAATTCGATTCAGTTTCTGATCTGACGCAAGTGTATATATACTTTATGGGGTCTAAGAAAACTTTTCCCATTCCAAATCTGTTTCTTTCCCTTTTTACCTTCTTTCAATTCTTAAATTTCTACTTTTTTTCTTTTCTTTTTTTGCTTCGTATCTGTATGAGTCCTCAGGTGGCGGCGTTATGATGCTCTCTATTTTATTGATATTATTGATCATGATGTCATATCTTCCTAACCTAACCTATGGACACTTGCATGATTACTTTTTGGTGTTACTTCATCACTTGAGTTAGTGAAAGTTATATTTCTTTCGATATAGAATTTTCTCAAGTTTTTAAAAGCGAGAAGCGAATTTTATTTTTCAATTAAAATTTATTCTTTCGCGATATTTGGGTGGCAGTAGTAATAAGAATCAGACAGCCAATAAGTTTTATACAATTTGCGGTTTTTAAAAAGTTATTTCTAAATTGCACAGTTGATTAAAACCCAACGATAATAATTCAAAACCTGAGTATTTTTTCTAAAGTATTTCCCGTCTTTGTGTTCGAAATTCTTTTATCACAAATTAAAATATTATTTATTCTATTACTGAAATATTTTAAGTGAATAATAAATAAATACCAGATCTCAGATTCCAAAAAGTTCAATTTACTCTATTAATAATTGTTGTATCGTGTAACAAACAATGAATCATTTCATTGGGAAAAATAACCGAACAATTATTGAAAGGGTTATGATTGTGTTGCATTTCAAGCGACAACTTTATTATATTATATATTATATTATTACACCCTATAACATGACATAATAGTCCTAATCCCACTAAATCAGGTTTAATGTTGTTAATAAAATAATTATATACAGAGAAAAAACATGATTGCACTCACCATAATAAAATCAACATCAATGCTGGTCTAAACATATATATCAATCACTGGTATATGTCTAGTGCATACCATAATAAGTTTGTGAGATAATCATATTTTAGTGATGCTATAACCATAACATGGTTACCACAACCATGTTTTTATCTGCGTGTATGTGTTCTTAAATCCAATTAAGTTATTTTTAAAATTATGAAGTGTAGTAATTAAAAATCAAAATCATATCAACTGGATATATGAATCTACATCGTCAGGTCCACTTAAATGTGTTGTAGGGTATTGAAAAATATTTAAAAATTTTTTTCTGTACAACAAAAAAGTGAATAAATATTATTTGCTAATAAATAAATGCCATTGTTATGGGCATAATACGACAAAAATAATAATAATTATAATTGCTTAAATAAATATTAAAACCTCAATATATAAACACTGTATTTGTGTATGTGTATATGTATTCATACATATGTATATAAATATTTACCTACGAATGAGTAACTTTTTTTCCATTTATTATTCAAAAATGTCACAAGAGTCATAATATCGTGTTCCAACAAGGGAGTTAACAGAATTATAGAAAAATTACCTGAAAAGAGAGGGAAACATGGAAAATGAGTATAAGTTGAAAAACTATTTATTTGTTATTGTTGTTATTGGTTCCATTACGATATAAATAAAGTTTTATATGTTTAGTTACAGTTTGTTGATAAATTATGTGTTAAGTACGTTAATCAATCGCTAATAAATAAAATATTAAATAAACTTTACATTAACGACATCGAATGAAAATAAGAATAATAAGAATAATAGTAAATGTGATTAACTAATTAACTAGTCTTCATATACACATATTAACTTAAATAAGTAACACAATAGTTAACACTTGTTGCTGTTGCTTTTTACCGTTATTTACAGTTACATTTCAATTAATAATTGTTTAATAATCAGTTATTCAATCAATCAGTTCTCAAAATCAGTTTTAGCTCTCATTTATTTTATTTCAAATCCATTGAAATTGTTACCGAATTGTATTCAGATAATTGGAAATAATTAGTGGTCTATTAATTATTATTTAAGGTAATTTCGAATGGCGGAAATGTTCACATGTAATTTCAATTGTAAAAATAAAAAAAATGTGAATCGAATTGTAAAGAAGATTTTATAAGGGATTAATGATGCAAATGAATTCAATAACTTCAAAAAGGATAGATAGTTTTGATAGATAGATAAATAGATAGATAGATAGATAGAATAGATAGATAGATAGATAGATAGATAGATAGATAGATGGATAGATGGATAGATGGATAGATGGGATAGATAGATAGGTAGATGGATAGATAGATGGATAGATAGATGGATAGATAGATGGATAGATAGATGGATAGATAGATAGATGGATAGATAGATAGATGGATAGATAGATGGATAGATAGATGGATAGATAGATGGATAGATAGATGGATAGATAGATTAGATGGAATTAGATAGATAGATGGATAGATAGATGGATAGATAGATAGGTAGATGGATAGATAGATGGATAGATAGATAGATGGATAGATAGATGGATAGATAGATGGATAGATAGATAGATAGATAGATAGATAGATAGATAGATAGATAGATAGATAGATTAGGTATATGGATAGATAAATGGATAGGTAGATGGATAGATAGATAGAATAGATGGATAGATAATGGATAGATAGATGGATAGATAGATAGGTATATGGATAGATAAATGGATAGGTAGATGGATAGATAGATAGATAGATAGATAGATAGATAGATAGATAGATAGATAGATAGATAGATAGATAGACGGGTATAGATAAGACTAAGAGAAAGGAGCTTTAATTACATCGACCAATAATAAACCTCTCATCGCAATTATTTTTAAGGGACCAATAATAAACCTCTCATCGCAATAAACAATTCTCAAAAGATCACGATGTCCTTTTACAGAGATTTTCTTTCTCGTTGCAAAATATAGTTTATTTCAAGTCATGTTCTACTGATATTTTCTTCACGTAACCACTTTTCTTCTATGATCACGTAATCTTTTTTTACATAACTTCTAGTTTTTTATGATCATGTACCACTTTTTAGTTATCACGTGAAGATTTATTACGACCACGTGAATTTTTTATAGTCACGTGATATATTGTTTTAGTTGACGTGAAATTTACCTATGGTCACGTGTTATTTTTAGCACGTGAAATTATTTCATGTCACGTGATATTTTTATATGATCACGTGTTTTTTGTAGCCATGTGAAATTTTTCCTGATCACAAAGTAACTAATTTTTAAAGAATTTCTAAAAAAATCTTAGAATTTTAACACGATCACTTGATTTTTTTACGGTTTACGTTTTTTTCACATGATTCACCTGTTCACTAATTTGTATATGATTATGTGAAATTTTCTTTGAATCTTTACATGATCACGTGATATTTTTTCACAATCACGTGACGTCTTTTTCTGATCTTCCTGATATTTTTGTATAATCATGTGATATTAATATATTTATATTTAATTATATATTGTATATCCACATGATACTTTCATCTGATCACGTGATTTCTATTTTTTAAATGATCCCGTGAAACTTTCTTATGATCATTTGATATTTGGTTATTATCACGTGATATTTCCATATAATCTTGTGATATTTTTGCACGATCACGTGTCATATTCTTCTGACCACATGATATTTGAATATGATCACGTGATATTTCTATTAATCACGTTATATTTTCATTTAATCACATTATTTCTAATTTTATACAATCACCTGAAACTTTCTCATGATGACGTAATATTTGCCTATATTAACGAAATTTTTTCTTATGATTACGTAATATTTTTGCAAAATCACGTGACATCTTCCTCTTATCACGTGACATTTTTGCAAAATCACGTGACATTCTTCTTCTGATCACGTAATATTTGCTTTAAATCACATGATATTATCATATGATCACATGATACTTTCACCTGAACACGTGAATTTTATTATATGATCACGTAATATTTGCTTATAGTCATGCGAAACTTCTTATAATCACCCGATATTTTGATATAATCCATGATAAGATTATATATAAAAATATCAAGTGATCAGGAGAACATATAACGTGATTGTGCAAAAATAATATGTGATTCGTTTAGTCACGTGATATTTTTGAAGAATCACATGATATCTTCTTCTGATCACGTGATATTTTTGTGTAATCACATGATACTTTCAATCACGTGAAATTTTCATTTGTGATATGTTTATATGATCGCGTGATATTTTTGCAAAATCACGTGCCATCTTCTGATCACGTGATATTTTATATGATTGTATGATGTTCTTATATAATTACAGGATAATTTGTTCACGTGATTTCTATTTTTTTACGATCACGTGATCTTATGATCAAGCGATAATTGCTAATAATCACGTGACATTCTCTTATGATCACATGCAAAAGATTATTGTCACGTTATGAATCCTGGAGATTTTGTGTGGAGTGATCATGAATTTCTATGAATAAAGATAAAAATCAGTTTTCTTCCTTTCGTAGAGAAGGTGTCTCATTTTCATTGTTCATTAATTTTCTATAATAGAATTTCTTTAATAATATCGTGATTATAAATTCTCTTTAATAAAGAATTTCTTTTGATCAACAGATTGTGATTTTTTTATGGTCACGTAATATATTTTTTTGATCACGAGTCTATCAGATATTTTTTGATCACGTCAAATTTTCTTTTGAGTAGATATATTTTCGTATGATCATAGGACGAAACTTTTTTGTGAAGACGTGATTATTTATGGACTCTATTGAATTAATGATCAAGAATTTTCTTAAATAAAAATAATGTTACGATCACGTGATCATTAATTTTCTTTAACAAGAGTGTTTTTGATCAGACGATTGTAATTTTTTTTTAATAATCTTTTCTGAACAGAGAAGTTCTTATGATCAGCAGATCATAGCAGAGATATAGAAACATTTTTTTTCAGCACGTGATCATGAATTTTCTTAGTAAAAAATCTGATCACGTAATGAGAAAAAATTAAGTTAAATTTCGTACTAGAAAAAGTCTTAAATACTGTATGCGAAACATTTCCAAATGCTTTTTATCACGTGATAATTTTTGTTTTTACAATAATAAGCCTGAAATTCTTAATTCCGCAAATCACCATAAAATTGTCGAAAACATACAAATTATAGGAAAACAACTCTAACTCTTGATTAAATTCAATTTCATTTAAAATAATTTATTTCGGTCACTAAAACTTTTCCGCGTTTCGCCTCATAAAAAAGTGATAAAAAATTATCTACTAAAAATGTCTAAAATCTAAAACAAACCTTATTGCGTCTTCTGTAAATAAACTCTTTCGTGATAAGTAGACATAACGACGACTATTTTCTGTTTGTTATTATAATTTTTGATATATTTTTGTGAAGGACATGGAAATATAACGGAAAAGATAAAAATGAACTGAAATTATAATAAAATAAAAATAAAAAAAAATTATTAAAGAAAACTTTACAAATTATTTGTTTATCAAATTGAAAAAAAGAAGTTTTCACATATTTTACATAAATTATAGTTAAAAAAAGATTATTGTTTTCAATATTAGAGATATGAGAGTTTTATTAAGATGAGAGATTTAAAAAAATATTAACACACGATTTTCATTAAAACTAAACCCAAGTTTAACTTTTTGGCAGGAATGGGAATGTTGAAGAAAAGATGAGAACCAAAAGCGGTCAAAATATACCAAACAGTTATTTGTATGACAAGCAATATGCAGTTGTGGAATAAGAAGCAAATTATTTGGAACAAAGGGCTCCACAAATACCGAAGATCACATTGAGAATGTTTACAAACAAAGGGTGCATCCATTTGTAAGACTTCATTAAGTGTCCACTTATTTTTAGCCTGACTTGGTATTCTGTCACTTTGGTAAAGAAGCCCGTCAGTGGTACAAGAAAAATGTGTTTTTTTTTTCCAAGAGAGGCAAATCCTCTAAAATCCCCGAAACTAAGACCAGTGGAAAGATATTGGGCTCTTGTTAAAAGAAAATTGAAGAGCACAAAAAGATGACCAAAAGTGTGGTAGATTTTAAATGGAGATGGACTACCTGTTCTAGCAAAGTGACAACAAGTACTATAAAAACGATATTGGAAGGGTTTCCGAAAAAGGTTCAAAATTTCTTCACTAGAGATTAAACCTACGAAGATATAATTTTTATAAATTGTAAAAATAATTTTAATCAAATATAAAAAATAAAACTGTCAGTTTAATGATTTGGTTCACATTAACATAAATATATGTTAAAATTATTTCGATCTCACTCCTCAGAGATATGAGAATTTTATTATAAATCTTTTTACAACTTACAGTGTAAAGGTAAAAGTAAAAATTTGCAATAAATTTATTTACACTTGTTTTAATTCACAATTCACCGTGAATTGCCCCATTGTGTTGATTTTAATAACAATACCATTTCCTTACAACAACAACCACAACAACAATAACACTATATGTATCTAGATACTATATATGCATTTGTATTGTCTTTTTTTTCTTGCTTTCGTAGTATATTAATATCGAATACGTTTATTTGTATGAGTGAGTGAATATTTTACATACGTCATAAGCGACCACAACAACAATGGCAACAACAACAATTCAAACATTCGTAGATACATTTTGGCCAACATGTTTGCACTCAACTCATCCAACCCTACACAACAACAAAGTTTATTTGTTGTAAAGTGCTTTTTTCTGTTCAAATAGATGGAGTGAATCGAATTGTAGCAAATTTTGCAAATTAAAAACAAAGTTGCCAGATCGATTGCCAAGAAAGAGTTAATAATAAAAACGCTTAAAAGTAATATTTATTGGATTTATGGAGTTTTTTTAAGGAAAATAAAATCCTAAATGGATCGATTTAAAAATATCATATCAAACTAATTTGATTAAATCTCTGTCCCATATCGGTTCAGATTTTAGTCTTAAAAAGAAAAAAACTAAACTTATAAAGTAGATTAATAATTATTTGAATATGGGTCTCAAATAATTGGTAAAAATCTCTGTAATATATTGATATTACTTGTTTCTATCATCTAAGATAATAACATATAAGAAATGTCCTTTTCATATTTTTTCTATATCCTTGTAAATTTTTCATTAAATATTTCGAATGAAATTTTTAAATTCATTTCTCTCATCCGTGATATAAATTTATATTCATTTATTATAAATTTATATTCATTTTATTATAATTTACAATTTAATTTTATATTTATTTATGATTTTTTCAAATCGGTATTCGTTATAGCTTTAAACCCGATTTAAAGGTAAATTAGAACTGATACGAAAAAACTGAAATGTTATTTTATTAATGAACTGTTATTTTATGAATTTCTCGATTCTTCTATTTGCGATGTTTTGCACTTAGGAATGAGAAGTCGAATTATAGTGAAAATTTGAAATTTTAGTGAAAATTTGAAATTTTAGTGAAAATTTGAAATTTTAGTGAAAATTTGAAATTTTAGTGAAAATTTGAAATTTTAGTGAAATTTGAAATTTTAGTGAAAATTAGAAATTTTAGTGAAAATTAGAAATTTTAGTGAAAATTAGAAATTTTAGTGAAAATTAGAAATTTTAGTGAAAATTTGAAATTTTAGTAAAAGTTTGAAATTTTAGTGAAAATTTGAAATTTTAGTGAAAATTTGAAATTTTAGTGAAAATTTGAAATTTTAGTGAAAATTTGAAATTTTAGTAAAAATTTGAAATTTTAGTGAAAATTTGAAATTTTAGTGAAAATTTGAAATTTTAGTGAAAATTTGAAATTTTAGTGAAAATTTGAAATTTTAGTGAAAATTTGAAATTTTAGTGAAAATTTGAAATTTAAGTGAAAATTTGAAATTTTAGTGAAAATTTGAAATTTAAGTGAAAATTGGAAATTTTAGTGAAAATTTGAAATTTTAATGAAAATTTGAAATTTTAGTGAAAATTAGAAATTTTAGTGAAAATTAGAAATTTTAGTGAAAATTTGAAATTTTAGTAAAAATTTGAAATTTTAGTGAAAATTTGAAATTTTAGTGAAAATTTGAAATTTTAGTGAAAATTTGAAATTTTAGTGAAATTTGAAATTTTAGTGAAAATTTGAAATTTTAGTGAAAATTTGAAATTTTAGTGAAAATTTGAAATTTTAGTGAAAATTTGAAATTTTAGTGAAAATTTGAAATTTTAGTGAAAATTTGAAATTTTAGTGAAAATTTGAAATTTTAGTGAAAATTTGAAATTTTAGTGAAAATTTGAAATTTTAGTGAAAATTTGAAATTTTAGTGAAATTTTGAAATTTTAGTGAGCATTTGAAATTTTAGTGAACATTTGAAATTTAGTGAACATTTGAAATTTTAGTGAACATTTGAAATTTTAGTGAACATTTGAAATTTTAGTGAACATTTGAAATTTTAGTGAACATTTGAAATTTTAGTGAACATTTGAAATTTTAGTGAAAATTTGAAATTTTAGTGAAAATTTGAAATTTTAGTGAAAATTTGAAATTTTAGTGAAAATTTGAAATTTTAGTGAAAATTTGAAATTTTAGTGAAAATTTGAAATTTTAGTGAAAATTTGAAATTTTAGTGAAAATTTGAAATTTTAGTGAAAATTTGAAATTTTAGTGAAAATTTGAAATTTTAGTGAAAATTTGAAATTTTAGTGAAAATTTGAAATTTTAGTGAAAATTTGAAATTTTAGTGAAAATTTGAAATTTTAGTGAAAATTTGAAATTTTAGTGAAAATTTGAAATTTTAGTGAAAATTTGAAATTTTAGTGAAAATTTGAAATTTTAGTGAAAATTTGAAATTTTAGTGAAAATTTGAAATTTTAGTGAAAATTTGAAATTTTAGTGAAAATTTGAAATTTTAGTGAAAATTTGAAATTTTAGTGAAAATTTGAAATTTTAGTGAAATTTTGAAATTTTAGTGAGCATTTGAAATTTTAGTGAACATTTGAAATTTTAGTGAACATTTGAAATTTTAGTGAACATTTGAAATTTTAGTGAACATTGAAATTTTAGTGAACATTTGAAATTTTAGTGAACATTTGAAATTTTAGTGAACATTTGAAATTTTAGTGAACATTTGAAATTTTAGTGAAAATTTGAAAATTTTAGTGAAAATTTGAAATTTTAGTGAAAATTTGAAATTTTAGTGAAAATTTGAAATTTTAGTGAAAATTTGAAATTTTAGTGAAAATTTGAAATTTTAGTGAAAATTTGAAATTTTAGTGAAAATTTGAAATT
This sequence comes from Cochliomyia hominivorax, assembly GCA_004302925.2. Taxonomy (NCBI): domain Eukaryota; kingdom Metazoa; phylum Arthropoda; class Insecta; order Diptera; family Calliphoridae; genus Cochliomyia; species Cochliomyia hominivorax. Next base: position 84,352,853 of record PYHX02000494.1, read on the forward strand.
TTAGTGAAAATTTGAAATTTTAGTGAAAATTTGAAATTTTAGTGAAAATTTGAAATTTTAGTGAATTTGAAATTTTAGTGAAATTTGAAATTTAGTGAACATTTGAAATTTTAGTGAACATTTGAAATTTTAGTGAACATTTGAAATTTTAGTGAACATTTGAAATTTTAGTGAACATTTGAAATTTTAGTGAACATTTGAAATTTTAGTGAACATTTGAAATTTTAGTGAACATTTGAAATTTTAGTGAACATTTGAAATTTTAGTGAACATTTGAAATTTTAGTGAAAATTTGAAATTTTAGTGAAAATTTGAAATTTTAGTGAAAATTTGAAATTTTAGTGAAAATTTGAAATTTTAGTGAAAATTTGAAATTTTAGTGAAAATTTGAAATTTTAGTGAAAATTTGAAATTTTAGTGAAAATTTGAAATTTTAGTGAAAATTTGAAATTTTAGTGAAAATTTGAAATTTTAGTGAAAATTTGAAATTTTAGTGAAAATTTGAAATTTTAGTGAAAATTTGAAATTTTAGTGAAAATTTGAAATTTTAGTGAAAATTTGAAATTTTAGTGAAAATTTGAAATTTTAGTGAAAATTTGAAATTTTAGTGAAAATTTGAAATTTTAGTGAAAATTTGAAATTTTAGTGAAAATTTGAAATTTTAGTGAAAATTTGAAATTTTAGTGAAAATTTGAAATTTTAGTGAAAATTTGAAATTTTAGTGAAATTTGAAATTTTAGTGAAAATTTGAAATTTTAGTGAAAATTTGAAATTTTAGTGAAATTTGAAATTTTAGTGAAATTTGAAATTTTAGTGAAAATTTGAAATTTTAGTGAAAATTTGAATTTTAGTGAAAATTTGAAATTTTAGTGAAAATTTGAAATTTTAGTGAAAATTTGAAATTTTAGTGAAAATTTGAAATTTTAGTGAAAATTTGAAAATTTTAGTGAAAATTTGAAATTTTAGTGAAAATTTGAAATTTTAGTGAAAATTTGAAATTTTAGTGAAATTTGAAATTTTAGTGAAATTTGAAATTTTAGTGAAAATTTGAAATTTTAGTGAAAATTTGAAATTTTAGTGAAATGTGTCACTTTTACATGATTTTGAAATGGAAATATATTTTGTGAATACCATCATTAAATTGGAAAAAGTATTAAGTCAACGGACCCAAACAAGTATAACATTAGATATGGGGTAAAAGTGCAGCCTATTGGCTTTAATTATAGAACACACAAAATTTAATAACAAATCGGATATAAGATCTATGGGGACGCAAGATACCAAGACATCTGTCCTATCAATATAATATTGGCCGGTAATCATTAAATTTGGTTTAAATCACTTTCACAAGTAACTGTTTTGCTGTATAAAATGCAGGACGAATAGAATCTAGGCGAGGAGTAGTCCACATACCAAACAAATATTAATTAAATGTGCACTTTTTGTTTTTGGTTTTTGTTTCACTTAATAAAATAACCGAAAATATTTGTTTTTAACAATATGCCACGCCCACAATTTTTAATATTAAGATATCATTTTTTGGTTACCAAGATCACAATAATGGAAATATCGCATGATATGATACCGGATTTTGTTTTATTGAACAGAGTGATTTTTAAAGAATTTTGAATACATTGAAAAATATAGTGAGTTTGAAAGATCAAGTTTTTCGAAGGGATTAGAGATGATAATAGAAGCTCCAAACAAAACAGAGGCCATGCTTTCCTTGTAGAAACAAGAGGATTTTAAAAAAAGGATATTTATGTTATTTATTATTGAGCTGAAAAATGTCATTATAATTTCACACATTAGTTTGATAAAGGACATAAATTAGTTGTATGTATATGTTTGATCACGATGTGTTTGAGTGTATTTTTATTTGGTTCTTCTATTTGTAGCGTATCCAATGGATAGACCTAAATCATCATCATTCCAATTTTGTTACTTTCGTTATGCTAAAATTGTTGTAGATTTGTTTCTCGTTTTTTTTTTTTTTAACTTTCGTCTCTCTGTGTATTGTTGTTTTATTTCTTACGCTCAGCACCAACGAACGAACCAACCTGCGAACAAGTGGCAGCATTGCAAAGCCAAAGTAAAGCAAAAAATAAAAGCAAAACCGTGCGAACATACGGATGGGATATTTTTTTTTTGCTTCTGTCGCACATTGTATTTCTCGGATTGTGTGTTTAGTACTGAAACAACCGGTGTTGTGACGAGTGTGTAGTTTTTAGTGCTCGTTCGTTATTTACGTTCGCATAGATAAAGAAAAAATAAAGAAAATTATTTTGTTTGTTTTTTTTTATATAAAAATTGAAAAATAAAATAAGAAAAATTAATAAATATAGAAAATAGAAGAAAAATAAAAATTTATAATAAATAAAAAAAATACATTTTTTTTTGCTTTTTAACGCGTGCAAAATTGGTTTATAGAATTTAATTAAGAAGAGACCAAACAAAAAAAAGCAAAGAATATTAAAAATAAATTATCTTAAGAAAAATAAAGGAGAAAATAAAGAAATAAGAAAATTATTTACAAGAGAAAATTTTGGAAAAATTAAGTGCTTAAAAGTTTTTTTTTTATTTAAATTAAATAGAAAAATACACATATTTTTTAAGAAAAAAATAGCTAAATTATCAAAATTAAAAATTAAAAGAAAAATACGGAAAAACAACAATAATAATAAAAATAATAAAAAAAGAAAAAAGCATAGAAAGAAGAAAAAATCCAAACAAAAGCAGCAGCCTTAAAGTTCTTTTGTGAAAGCCTACTTGAAGTAAATATTAAAGAAAATTAAAATTACTCGTCATTTTATATGAGTGGTGGTGCTAAATATATGTAAATGTACAAAAAAAAATCGACAAAGAATGTACTTGTCATAATTGTATTCCTCCTGTGCTCTGCTAATAATATTAATATAATGCTCGGTCTCGAACACACACACACACACACATATATATATACAACCATCTCTAAAACATTCGAACACATGAGAGTGATATATAAAGTCTGATGTTCGTTGTATTAGCTTTATAGTAAATATCAAACAGCTTCAAACATTAACTTCATTTTTGCATCAAACACATAGGCTTTCTGGTGTGATGTTGTATTGACTTGGGTATAAAGGACTCCTCTATACAGCGAGACCAGGCCAAGAGCAAGAACCAACCAAAACCTTTAGTTTTCATTAATAACAAAATAAATAGACACTCAGACTCTTTGTAATGAATTTCAGAGAATCAGGCCAGAGTTTTAAGAAAAAAAATAATAATCAAAATATAGAACAATAACAACAACAACAACAACAAAAAATATGTCATAGCAGTAAAAAGCCTTTTTTAGGTAATTCTTCAAATCAAAAAGGAAACGGGGATTTTGTGAAATTTTTTTTATTATCTATAAATTAAGCAAATCGAGAGAAAATAACAAAAAAACACCAAAAAGGCCTAAATACAAATTTTTTGTCATTAGCATTTAAAGTCAGAACAAAACAAAAAACCCGCAAAAAAGCCATTAAAAGGTTTTTGGTTTAAATAGTCCCCGAAACATTATAATAAAATGACAAAAAGCTGAAAAACCAAATTAAGGACCAAAAACACAAAAAAGGAAGAGAATCATTAGAATTCAATCAAATGAAGATAAAAGAAAAAAATAAATAACAATAACAGGAAAAAGATGATAAACAAAACATAATAAAAAAAATAATTTAAATGACATTAATACAAATACAAACATCTCTCTCTGCTACCACAACTCTCTAACACAGATACTCACTAACACACACAAACACTCATAAAAGGAAAAAATAAGGAAAACAACAACAAATTATAAAAAAAGAGAAAAAAGAAAAAAGTGTCAATAAATAATAAAAAAATAATAATAAATAAATAAAAACAACAACAAAATCAAATAAATAAATAAAATTTAAACAAATGCTAAAAATCAAAGAAACAACTTTATTTTAAAAAAGTTTTGCAATAAAAAAATCCTAAAAAAATCAACAAAGTTATAAAAATACCAATAATAAGAAAAAGATATAAATTCAAATTTTCCCATAACTCCCTCAAAAAATAAAGGTAAAAGCCTTCCCTGAAGAAAAAAAAATTACAAAAAATTGTTTATATTAAAATAACAGGAGTTTGGAAATGCTGGCGCCAAGCACTGTTAGACAAATAACAGTTGCACTAGGCGTCAGTGGCAATTATCGTAAAAATCATAAAAATCACTTTAATAATAAAATTAATAAAATATTAATAATAAGCTTAACAACAACAACATAATGCACACATGTTTACAACAAATAATTAAAAATAATAATAATAATAAATCTTTAGCCTCAACAGCAACAATTATAACAATAATATTATTATTAACAATAACAAATCTAACAACAACAACATTAGTTCCCGTAACAACAACGAAACAACAATTGTGATAAATTAAATTAATTATATTTTAAGCTTAAAAGGTGAGTCTCATAAACAAACAAACAAACAAAAAAACTATTTCCTTAAGTGCATATTTTCTCTCTCACACTCAATTTCCGTTTCCCCCTTTTTCCCTTCATTCCTTCCTTTTGCATTATAATTTCTGTCTTCAACTAAAGACATCAACAATAAAATACTTTTCTATATTAATAACAATTTAAGACAAAAATGTCTTTTCTCACAACCACCCTCGTACACCCACTCATTTGTTGTTGTTGCTTTTTTGTTATGATTTCATTAAATTATAATTAAAACTGCAAAACTACCGACGACAACATAAACATGAACACCTCTACTTTTCTTAGATATATTTTTCCTTATTGTTGTTATTTTTGTTGTTGTGCTGAAAGTACTTAATAACATTAAGTATGATTTTTTGGCGCACAGTGTTTCCTAATCGTTTACTTTTGAGCCGTTAGAGATTTTTTAAAGATTTTTTAATTTGCTTAAGGAACTCCAGTTTAGGTTTGATATTTAGCCAAACTATAAACTTTTTCCACAAGTATGTGATATCTCTGCAAAGGTAAAGACTTCAAGATTCATAATTTTTAAAGAAACAGTAAGTGGAACGACAATTAAGGTTAGAAATTGATCAAAAACTTAAAATTTCGATTTTTCACTTTTTTAACAAATGAAATGTTTCCTGGTTCAGGTTGACTTTTTAGCCAAGTTATAAACCTCTTACACATGTTTTTAGTATCCATGAAAAGGTAAAAACTTGTAAATTCATATTTTTTTTTTTAGGAAAAATTGAGTGAAATATCATTTAATGACAAAAACTTTTTAAGAAGTTAGAATTTTAAATTTCTGCTGTTTTCGTGAAATATAAAATTAATATTTGAACTTAAATAAAGTTAAATCTAATAACGATATTTATTTGATCATATTGAAATATGATGTACGCGAACATGTCCTTGAATCAGAGAGTTAAAAAGATTCCCACATTTCCATACAAAAATACCCAAAATCCCAATACCTATAAAATACGTTTAAAATTTTTAAATTTTTCACTGAAATTATTACCCTGTCTTTTTTATAAGGGCTGGGCGTTAGGAAATAATTTTTGGGTATTTACCTTACAAATGTGGCTATATAATAACGATATTTTGAACTGGATTCCAGTTTAGCAATTTGAGAATTTAAATTGATTTAATTGAGAATTTAAATTAATTTGAGAATTTAAATTAATTTAATTGAGAATTTAATATTTTTCCAAACACATTTAGATAGGGCTTGTGGGGAAATATTTGCCCCAAGCTAATTTTCTTTATAAAACAATGTGAAAATTATTAGTTTCAGAACAAAAGAAAGGTTTCATCCATAAATAAATGTCGGCATCTTTTTGCAAAATTCCCAAAATTATATTTTTTTGTAAAATTTTCCGATTCAGTTTAATATAACTTCTTATCGGATTTATATATTTACTTGGTTATTGCACAGATATTTTTTAGAATTTTATAGGGAAACTAAAACATATTTTTTATAAATTAAAAACCCATATTAAGCCCATTAAATTTAAAAAAGTTATAGAAATGGATTCTCCCATGTGGCCAATTTTGGACGATTACCGACTTTGCAGACAACCATATTGGATCCTGCACTCCTCCTAATCAAATTCAAAACCCCCTCAACTCTAACCATAAACGATTTTATTTAGATATTTCTAACAGTTCAAAAGTTACAGAATTATTTCCCAAAAATCTCTATTAAGGAACACTGTGGGTTGAGAGAAGAGTGAAAATTTGTTTATGCTAAAGAATTTTCTTAACAAAAACAAAAACAACAATTCTATGACAGATAAGAAATCATGAATTAAAAGGAATTTTGAGCAGATTCGTTTTTGTTGTTTTTTTTTAATTTTGCTCTTTGGATTTTCTTTTCTTTTTTGACGACGAAGATGGTGATGATGATAAACGTGACAAAAAATTTTAAGTATTTAAGAAAAAAAGAATTTATTTATAGATTTATGGGACATTTTCTGTTTGTTTGAATAATTATGTTTTGAAAACTTAAATTAATTTTTTTTCAATTTAAAATTTTGAAAGAAAATTTCTTCGATTAAAAAAATGATTTTCTTATAAAATTAAAAGTGAAAATTTTAACGAAAAGTTTCTTTAAAATTTTATTATTTTAAATATTTTTATTAGAGAATTTATTATGGGACCACTGAGGGAATATATTTCGCTTCAAATATCTCAATTCCATTATGTATTTTTTTTCGCAAAAAATATGAGATGTAGTGATTTTTTGAAAATTAGCAAAGAATTCACTTGTAATACACAGTGTGTACGAACCGATTTTTTCTAAATATCCGTATCATGAACAGTTAAAGATAACAAAATTGGTAAATGGTTAAAGCTAACGTGTTTTCTAGTTGATTTGAAAGAGTAAAAGTGACTTTATGGTCAGGTGCGCAAACTACTATTTTTATTACTAAAAAGTCATTTTTAAAAATTTCTTGAAAAAAATTAACATTTCTAAAATCAACTATGTTCAATGTTGATTTTAATTTTTTCTTCTATATGCGCTCACAGTTTTATAATGGTCGTAGGTCAATCATTTTGGCAAAAAAAAAATTTCTATCCAAATCACTTTTTAAAATGAGTGAAATCGGTTCATCACAAAAAAGTTATAGAACGATATCTGCGACAACCTCAAAACGTGAAAAAAAATCTATTAAAAATAATCTTGCATTATATGCAATTATATGTAATTTATTTCTGTGCCTAAAATTCTCCAAATCGTATCAGTAAAAAAAGTTAAAGTCCTAAATATAACACATTTTATAATCCCCCAAAATTAGTATAAATGTAAAAAAATTTCAATATTCCATGTAACCAAGTCCGTCCCAAATCAATTGGAAGAAACTCTGTATAATGACTGTATAATGACTGTGTGAAATATTCAGTAGTTCCATAGATATAGAATTATTTTCAAAAAACGGGTATACAACCAACAAACTATCAAGTTAAAGAGATTGAGACTTCAAAAAATTAATGTTTTCCGAATTTTAAAAATGGGCAAATTCCAGTTAGATGATGAACCTGTTTCACATTTTTAAAAATATTTTATTTTGATCACGAATTTATATTAAATTTGCAACAATTCAACAAGATTTTTATTAAAAATAACAAATGAAGTATGTTTTCATATTTGCAAAAATGTCCAAATTTGAATAATTTGTGGGAAGAAGAAGAATTGTATGAGAAAATAATTCATAGCAGTGTCCAGTGAAGTATCAAGAAATCTACTTTTTTGTAAAATTTGTTTAAAAACTATTTAACATTTCCTTTTTAATGTCTTGTGACCCTACACTGAACCAAATGTGTTAAATAAAGCGATTTTTGTTTTAATTAACATCATTGTTCATTAATTTGAAGAAAATTAAGAAAAAAAATGTTATATAAACAGATATTTAGTAAAAACGGCAGTAACGCATCATAAGTAAAATAACACAAAAATTTATTCAATTCTACATACTAAAATGAAGTTAATTTGAACATAATTTTTGTCAAATTAACAATTTTTGTCGTCAAATAATTTTTTTTATATTTTCTTTGTCAAATTAATTGAAATATGACAAAGAAAATTTAAACTAAATATAGAAATCTAAAGAGAAAAATACTTTATAGAACAATTTAATTAAAGAAAGATCAGCTGATCGTCATAAATGGAAGATCAGCTGATCAACAAATATGAAGTAACTTTTCATTAGAAATACAAGTCGGTCGGGCTCACCACCGTCCTATTGACATTACACTATTTTCAGTTGTCTATTACGTTTTCTATTTAATTATTATCTAAAATTAGCTTTAATCCGGTGCGCTGTGCTGCACAAAAATCCTCCTCAATTCTAGATCTTGAAGGGAATTTCAGAAATCACAAATCGATGTGTATAAAAAATATAATTAGGACCAAATTTTCGCTGTAGTAGATCTTTTGATATTCGATAATAAATATATCTTTTGTATGAGTGTTACTTCTCTATACTATCAGTCTAACATTTTGTCCAGTAAAACTGTTCCTTGAGGAAGTCATTGGGACAAGATTTGAAAATTCTCACTATATTCTATAATCAATATTTGCTTTGTACCGGGAGTACTCCTTCTCTTGGTCCTTAATATTTTATGTATTAATTTATTTCAACAATTTAATGTAATTGTTTCCTCAATTCAACTAAAACTTCGTTAATTTAACTAAAATATGGTATTTAAATTGAATAATATTTATTAATATAAAGAATTTATTTTTGTCAATTTGAATAAGGTATTAATCAAATTGAATAATAATAAGATTAACGAAAATTTACGTTATGATGAATAAAGTTTTCTTCGACTGATATTTAACCTACATTTCTTCAATTCTACACCCTTTTTCATTTTATTTTCTAAAGTTTATAAACACGGTGGGAGTTAAGTTCTCAATATCCACACTCAAAACTTAAACTTACTTACACCTCTGTAACCACTGTGACGTTGTTCATATCGAACGAGCCACTAGGAAATTACAGGTTTATTTCTTTTTCATTTTTCCTTTCAAATATCGTGCGTATGGAATCCATGATTAAACTTATTATCTCAATAAATAGTAAAGTGAAAATTTTACTGTAAAATTTTGATGAAAAATTCGAATCAAGAGTTTCAGTTTGCTGACCTTAAAATTTGATACAAATTTTTCTTTAGTTTTAGAGAAATTATTTTGTTTGGTTTTTAATCTTAACTTCTGATTACAGAGTGAAACTAATCAGACTCTCGTAGACAAAATCATAAAATTCTTAACGTGATTCCCAACGAACAAAGAAAATCCAAAAATGAATATTTTGCACGTACAAAAAAGAAAAAAAGAAGAATTTAAATCGTTTAAAACTAAATTTAATCTGTCGGAATCTGGAATAAGTTATTTTTCTTTATTATTTGCGATTCTGTTCATATTTATATAACACATTCTTATTTTTATAGAAAAATATCTTTATGAACGCTGATAATTGTTTGAATGAGATAACAAGAAAATGATTGTAAATGCAGACAGAGAAAAAATGTAAATAAATTTATTACAAATTAAAGAAAGAAAACAAGTAGGAAGTTATAGTCGGTCAAACCAGACTATTTTATACTCTATCACATTTTATAATACCACAATGTTGATTATAAGTGAGAGCTACCAAAAATTAATGAACCATCCTCGTATAAAGTTAATTTTTAATTTATGCTTAAGAGTACAGTACAGATTAATACGTTCTCAAAGGATTATTTCTGAGAATTTTTGTAAGGAAGCTTAAATAATTTATGGACCGACCCTCGTAAAATTTCGCACAACGATTTTTGCTTATATTTATCTTAATTTGGCAAATTCTTATTACAATACCAAAGTATATTGTGAGATTTAATCCCATCAAAGTGATATTTGGAAGTGGGGTTTGTTTTGAACCTATAAAAATTAATGAATTGATCCTCGTAAAATTATATATCAATCATTTTAAAATATCTTAAGACTAATTTGCCAAAATATAAAGCGATTTATATTTCGGACTTTAATGATCTAAAAACCCCATTCCGAGAGGATCATTTGTATGGGGGCGGGGTAAAATAATGGACACATCATCACCAATTTCAATAGGAATCGACCTAAAAGGAAAATAATGGCACACAAATTTCATTAAGATATCTTTAAATATGTGATCTGCATTTTGTCTACAAGGTTTACATGGACAGCCAACAAGCCAGTCAGCCAGCCAGACGGACGGATGGATGAAAATCGTTAAATCGACTCAAGCACTTCAGTGGTGTAGGGCATAAATAACAACAACAAAAGAAAAATTTTAATACAAAATTAAATAATAATGATCATAACATTGAAAAATTTATATATATAAAAAGTAAGAACGAAAAATTCTTAACACACATTTTTCATTAAAACTTTTAACAAAAGTATTATTCAATTTGTAAATCATGTCAATTATTTTGTTTAATGTGAAACAGATAATTATATATCGTTCATCTGATTAAAATGAGTGATGAAAAAAAGTGCGTACTAAAAATTATTAAATATTTTCAACAAAACCCAACTTGATCCTACAAAAAGCTGGTCAAACATTCAAAGATCTACTATCAAAGTGTTTTTAATTTTATTAAACAGTATCGGAAGAACTTGTACGTTGAAAGAAAATTCAGTTCAAGTACAAACAATTGTCTAAAGCCAAAAAAAACAGAAAGCATTTTCAAAGTGGCGCATCCGGCTGGAAAGTACTCTGGTTAGCTTAGTGCTCGAACTATTTGATATAAAATGTTAAAGTTAATGCAGATTTAGAAACATACAAGTTTCATGAAACTAAGGATAAGCTTCAGTGGATCGCAGTATGACAGATTTTTTGGTAGATTTTTTGGTCAAAAATTCTATGTCGTGGATGCTCGAGGCATTGTTGAAGAAAAGTTTTGAATTCAAACGCAATAAAAATTTCCCAAAAAATTCTTGGTGTGGCAAGCAATTCGGAATTGTGGCAAAAGAATCCAATCGGGTTCTACAAATGACGAAATTTACATCATAAAATGTTTACTTTTGTAAACTTCATAAGACTTCATAATGTGACCACTTAGTTTTTGGTCTGACTTGGTATCCTGCCACTATGGTAGAAAAAGCCCATGAGAGGTACAAAAGTGGTATATATACCAAGAAAGGTAAATCCTCCAAACTGCCTGGAGCTAAGGCTAGTGAAGAGATAATCGGCTCTTGTTAAAAGAGAATTGAAGAGTACAAAAACGTTGCCAAAAAGTAGTCGATTTTAAACAGAGATGAACTACCTGTTCGAGCAAAGTGACATAAAGCATGACATAAAGGAAGGAGCTGAAGTGAAAGGTGGCGTATACTTAATATTATTTCAATTTACGAGAAAAATTCTCAAATTAAAATTTCGAAAATATAGAAAAGATTTAAATAAAATTTATCTTATTTAAATTTCAACATTAATTCAAAAATTTTTCGTAATCAAAAAATATTTCTGAAAATTTTAACTTAAAGAAAAAACATTTAATATAAAAAATTATCAGTTTGACATAATTTATGGGTTTTTTCTTGGTTTCATTTTCAATTTAACTTTATCATTTTTCATAAAATTAAAAAAAAGAACATTTATTATGGATTAAAATTATAACTCTCTTGGCGAGTGTTATAATCATTTAATAACTGTAATAATTTAATAACTTTTTTAAATTCGCGATAAAATCAATATTTCATTTATTTTTTGTGCAAAAAAGGGAATTATTTCTAAAAAGGGAATTATATTGTGACTTTTTATGGTATTTAATTAATATTAATGATTATCTAATACGTTTTATCTAAAACACAAATAAAATGGCGAAAAAAGGAAAAATTATTTTAAAACATCAAAAGTTACTTAAATCGAACTAAAAAAGAGAGATTCATGTGAACAACAACAATTTTAAATGCAAAATGATTAAAGGTGATTTAATGATTAAAAAAAATAAAAAATATTTAACGAAAAATGTATTTTCGTAATTCTCATTATGTGAGAATTATGTTACACACTGTTTACAAAATGATTTTCTCTTTTGGACATTTTGATTGGTCAATCACGTGCTTAAAGCTAAGACATTTTCGAGTTGATTGCAGGGAGTACAATCCTCTTTCTGGCCAGGACCGTAGACGATAACTCTCCAAATTTAGCCACCCAATAGAACCCAACTTGGTCTTACAAAAAAGGTCTGCCGTCAAACTGTTTCCAATGTTACTAAAAAGTAGGACAAATTGGCCGTAAATAGAAAACTTGGTTCAGGTACAAAGATTATGGTACACATGATGTTTCTAAAGCTCAAAAAAATAATAATCGGAAGGAAAGCAGGCCAGCACAGTGCTCGTACTATTTGGTACGAAAGGTTTAAACTGATTCAGACTTAAAACGAGTAAAAATGTTACAGTCAGTCAATCCCTACCATATAATACAAAACCACATTGTTGGTTGTAAATGACAGATACGAAAAATTTTTGAGCGACCCTCGTACAATTTACTTTTCTGATTTATGATTAAGACTGTAAAAATATGCGTTTGAAAAGGGTTTTTTTTTCTAGAAGATTACATGGAAGCTAAAAGAAATGATGTACCGACCCTCGTATGATTTCGAACATCAATTTTAGATTGTATTTATCTTAATTTGATCAGTTTCTACCCAGGTATATGTGAGATTTATGCCCTATAAAGTGATATTTGGAAGGGGGGCTTGTATGGGACCTATGACCCTCGCATAAATTGGCACATCGATTTGGAATATCATAGTGTTAAAATTTATTGAAATCGCTTTATGTTTAGGACGTTTATTAACTTAAAACCCTTCCGGGATGACATCGTATGGGAGCTACCTGAAATGTTGAACCATAAAAACATGTTACCAAATTTCATTAAGATATCTGAAAAGTTTCGACCTCAGAAAGTGATTTTTGAATTGAACGCCATACCTAAAGATGATAATTTTAAAGATAATTTCAATCAAATAAAATAAAAATTAAAAAAAATTAAATTTTCTCTAAATAAATAAAATTAATAAGAAGACATTTAACCAATTTTGGGTGCACATTTCCCATCTCCTAGATCATCTAATGATTTTGTAATTGGAAAAGACTTTCAGAAAACGTTTCTTTATAATGAACTTATGATTATGTTTTCATTGGAATTTCCGTTTAATCAACACAAATTAACATCATTCCCATATACTTTTTCTCTAACCCAATAGTAAGTAAACAAAAAATTATTTCTCATTTACTTTCGAATTTTTTGAACATAAAAACATAAAAAAGAAGAAAAAGAAGAGGTCTATGAACTAATTACAGACAATTTTACTAATGAAATAGTTAACTTAATTATTTATAAACTAAAATTCTTCTTCATCTTATTTTTTGTTATTATTATTGAGCCCCGCTCCTGCTTCTCCCTCTTTCCAACAATTTAATAAAATTCACCTTGATTATATTTTGAAAATTACTTTATGTGTCAAAAGATTATGACCAGATCTCTTTAACAATTTAAGTCAAAAAGACTGTCTGCCCCCCTGCCTCATGTTTGAATGCCTTTTCGGGTGATTTAAGAAAAAAAGTATGACGTCAAAAATTTTTGTTGTTTAAAATAAAAATAAAAATATTTCACTAAAATAAAATAAAAATGAAGAAAAAAATCAAATAAAATAAAAAAATATATAAATATTTGTTTGTGTTTTATAAAAATTAATCTAAAATAAATCTTCTCATCTAACACCCACTCACTCGACTCATTCTATATATGTTTAGACAGACAGACGTTCTCAGTCTATCGCAGTCTGAGTCGGATTTTTTATTCTTGTTTTTTTTTCAAATTTTAATTACAATGAGAATTGTAAAGACCTCAAACAAAAACAAGAAAAAACATTAAAAAAAGTTCTATATAATGAACAAGACGATCGATCAAATCAAGAATAGAAATTCTTGATTCTTAAAAAAGTCATACATCAATTTTTTTCTTAGTTAACAAGGATGAATTCGCAAAGTATCAAGAAATTGAAAGAAAAAATTTAAATGATTTCAAAATTGTTTCGTTTATGTCTGTGTGTTGCGTATGTGTCTATGTGAATGTGTGCGTGTGTGTTTGCAAAATGAATGAAATTATTTGAAAAAAAAAAAAAAAAAAAAAAAAAAAAAAAACAAGAAATACTGTTTTTTTATTTCTTCTATTCGTTTTCATTATATTTATGTTGATGAGGTACGAGTTCATAATTGAATTGACATGTTTCATTGAATAATTTTATTTTTTCAAAAAATTTAATTTATTTATAAAATTTTTTTGGTAACCAATTTTCCACGAGAATAAATTTTGATGAAAATGAAATTTAAATTATTAAAAAATATAATAAGAGCGACAAGCGTATAACTGCAAGCGACAAAATGGGATTAATGAAGAAACCTCAGATATAAGAGATACATTAAAAATTTTGTCTAAATTGAAGATTTAAAGAAAATTTTCTCTAAATTGAAGATTTAAAGAAAATTTTCTCTAAATTGGAGATTTATCGAAAATTTTCTCTAAATTGAAGATTTATCGAAAATTTTCTCTAAATTGAAGATTTATCGAAAATTTTCTCTAAATTGAAGATTTATCGAAAATTGTCTCTAAATTGAAAATTTATCGAAAATTTTCTCTAAATTGAAGATTTATCGAAAATTTTCTCTAAATTGAAGATTTATCGATAATTTTCTCTAAATTGAAGATTTATCGATAATTTTCTCTAAATTGAAGATTTATCGATAATTTTCTCTGAATTGGAGATTTATCGAAAATTTTCTCTAAATTGGAGATTTATCGAAAATTTTCTCTAAATTGGAGATTTATCGAAAATTTTCTCTAAATTGGAGATTTATCGAAAATTTTCTCTAAATTGGAGATTTATCGAAAATTTTCTCTAAATTGGAGATTTATCGAAAATTTTCTCTAAATTGGAGATTTATCGAAAATTTTCTCTAAATTGGAGATTTATCGAAAATTTTCTCTAAATTGGAGATTTATCGAAAATTTTCTCTAAATTGGAGATTTATCGAAAATTTTCTCTAAATTGGAGATTTATCGAAAATTTTCTCTAAATTGGAGATTTATCGAAAATTTTCTCTAAATTGGAGATTTATCGAAAATTTTCTCTAAATTGGAGATTTATCGAAAATTTTCTCTAAATTGGAGATTTATCGAAAATTTTCTCTAAATTGGAGATTTATCGAAAATTTTCTCTAAATTGGAGATTTATCGAAAATTTTCTCTAAATTGGAGATTTATCGAAAATTTTCTCTAAATTGGAGATTTATCGAAAATTTTCTCTAAATTGGAGATTTATCGAAAATTTTCTCTAAATTGGAGATTTATCGAAAATTTTCTCTAAATTGGAGATTTATCGAAAATTTTCTCTAAATTGGAGATTTATCGAAAATTTTCTCTAAATTGGAGATTTATCGAAAATTTTCTCTAAATTGGAGATTTATCGAAAATTTTCTCTAAATTGGAGATTTATCGAAAATTTTCTCTAAATTGGAGATTTATCGAAAATTTTCTCTAAATTGGAGATTTATCGAAAATTTTCTCTAAATTGGAGATTTATCGAAAATTTTCTCTAAATTGGAGATTTATCGAAAATTTTCTCTAAATTGGAGATTTATCGAAAATTTTCTCTAAATTGGAGATTTATCGAAAATTTTCTCTAAATTGGAGATTTATCGAAAATTTTCTCTAAATAGGAGATTTATCGAAAATTTTCTCTAAATAGGAGATTTATCGAAAATTTTCTCTAAATTGGAGATTTATCGAAAATTTTCTCTAAATTGGAGATTTATCGAAAATTTTCTCTAAATTGGAGATTTATCGAAAATTTTCTCTAAATTGGAGATTTATCGAAAATTTTCTCTAAATTGGAGATTTATCGAAAATTTTCTCTAAATTGGAGATTTATCGAAAATTTTCTCTAAATTGGAGATTTATCGAAAATTTTCTCTAAATTGGAGATTTATCGAAAATTTTCTCTAAATTGGAGATTTATCGAAAATTTTCTCTAAATTGGAGATTTATCGAAAATTTTCTCTAAATTGGAGATTTATCGAAAATTTTCTCTAAATTGGAGATTTATCGAAAATTTATTCTAAATTGGTGATTTATCGAAAATTTTCTCTGAATTGGAGATTTATCGAAAATTTTCTCTAAATTGGAAATTTATCGAAAATTTTCTCTGCATTGGAGATTTATCGAAAATTTTCTCTAAATTGAAGATTTATCGAAAATTTTCTCTAAATTGAAGATTTATCGAAAATTTTCTCTAAATTGAAGATTTATCGAAAATTTTCTCTAAATTGAAGATTTATCGAAAATTTTCTCTAAATTGAAGATTTATCGAAAATTTTCTCTAAATTGAAGATTTATCGAAAATTTTCTCTAAATTGAAGATTTATCGAAAATTTTCTCTAAATTGAAGATTTATCGAAAATTTTCACTAAATTGAAGATTTATGGAAAATTTTCACTAAATTGAAGATTTATGGAAAATTTTCACTAAATTGAAGATTTATCGAAAATTTTCAATAAATTGAAGATTTATCGAAAATTTTTTCTAAATTGGAGATTTATCGAAAATTTTCTCTAAATTCGAGATTTATCGAAAATTTTCTCTAAATTCGAGATTTATCGAAAATTTTCTCTAAATTCGAGATTTATCGAAAATTTTCTCTGAATTGAAGATTTATCGAAAATTTTCACTAAATTGAAGATTTATCGAAAATTTTCACTAAATTGAAGATTTATCGAAAATTTTCACTAAATTGAAGATTTATCGAAAATTTTCACTAAATTGAAGATTTATCGAAAATTTTCACTAAATTGAAGATTTATCGAAAATTTTCACTAAATTGAAGATTTATCGAAAATTTTATCTAAATTGGAGATTTATTGAAAATTTTCTCTAAATTGAAGATTTATCGAAAATTTTCTCTAAATTGGAGATTTATCGAAAATTATCTTTTAGAAAATCTTTTACGTAAAAATTGTATAAATTTAACGTGAATTCTCTATAAATACGGAATTTTTGAAAATTGTCCTTAATTTAAATTTATCATAAATTTTCTTTATGCAGGAAATTAAGGGTACATTTTCTTTAAGTAGACATTTTTTTTAATTCTTTAGGAATTTAAGTGTAAATTTAATTTAAATAGAAAATTTAATGTTGATTTTTTTAATTTACTCCAAAAACGAAATTTATCGTAAATTGTCTCTTAAATGCATTAGCTGCAAATTACCAATTATTTAACTGTAAAATCCCAATCTAATCCTTATCTTCCTCTTTTAAAAACTCCTCTTTTCTCCTTTTTGTGATTAAGGGATTTTTCGCCTAAATCCATAATCGATATTTGGGATCCCCTTCATTTAAATTTAATAAGATTAAAATTATTCATAAACTAAATCTAATGATGATTAAGAAAATGGCATCATTGGACCAACAAATAGATTTTAGATCCCCTAGTTAATCATGAAAACAAAAAACATTACAGAAATACAAATCTCCATCTCTCTGTTTTGCAGCCAAGACGTTGTAATTGTAATTTATTGTTTATTGTTCATCATCAAGACCTCTACTTAGTGTTGTTTTGTAGTTATTTTAACATAAATTTTAATGTTTCATAAAACACCAACAACAACAACAGCAGTCACTGATGCTACTCAAGCTACATACACCAGCAAATACAAATGTTGCTGGTACTGCCACTGCTTTCGATGCAGTCAATTTCTGTAGCTGCGAAGAAAATAAAAACCGCAAAATCTTTTATTGATGTCATTAAAATCGTTGGAAAAATGTAAAAAAGGAAAAAAGAAGAAAAATATTCCATTTGTGGAATTTTCATTTCATTTTGTTTGAAATCAACATTTTTACAACACAAAATAGAATAAAGACATTTTAGACGAAGAGCAAGAAGTGGGTGAAGATGATGTCTTCTTCTTTTAGTTAAACGTAGTCATAGTTTTAGACTTCATTCAAATAAATGTCTACCGACATTTATTCACATTCTAGCAACCACAATCACTTCACCCCACTTCCCCCTTTCGAGTGAATGGGGTGAAGCATTCACTTTAAGCAACAACAAAATTTTTCCTTAGAAAAGTTGTTAAAGAAATGTTAAAGTAAAAGAAACTCAAATAGAAGAACAAGCAGGAGAAGCAGCTACAGCATTAGAAGAAATAGAACTAGAAGAAGAAGAGGCAGAAGATGATGATGATGATGATATTCCTTTTGTAATGTCGAGAGTTTTGTATGTGATTTGCGTATAAAATTAAATGAAATTAAATTTGTAACAGTTTCAGAATGTCGGTTGGTTGTTTGGTATCATGTTGATGTTGTTGTTGTTAATTTTTGTACTTGATACCTTCTTCCACTTGAAACCTCGTATTCATTTCATCGTAACATACGCAGCTCTCATAAAGAAGTAAAAAAAAAAGTTTTTTTCTACTTTTTCCCCTCTTCTTCTTCTTCTTCTTGGTTTTTATTAAAACATAAATACATTTACAACCATAATATGGAACTCAACTCATACACATATGATTACTTTTAAAATACCCAATGGGAAATTTTAGGCAAAAAGAGAGGGATTTATTGTTTAATTGCTAAGAAAAGTTATAAAGAGGAAATTTAACAAAAAATGTCTTTGCAAAAAATTAATTAAGGAATTTATATGCGATTTTAAGGAAATAAACGATAAATATCTGATCCAGAGGATATTAAAGACAATTTCTTTAATTTTATTTATGTAACACTTTTCGATTTAGAAGAAATTTATGATAAAACTCAGATTAAGAGAAATATATGATAGATTCTTGAATTAGAAGAAATGACGATAAATTAACGATCATAATAAAGTTACCGATAAATTTTCGATATCAAGCTAATTTACGATACTTTTTTAGCAGAAATTTACGATACATTTCAATTCAGAGGAAATTTACAATAAATTTTTTATTAAGAAGAAATTTACGAAAAGTTTTCGATAAATTTCCTATTTATAGAAAATTTTCGATAAATTTCCTATTTACAGGAAATTTTCAATAAATTTCCTATTTACAGGAAATTTTCGATAAATTTCCTATTTACAGGAAATTTTCAATAAATTTCCTATTTACAGGAAATTTTCAATAAATTTCCTATTTACAGGAAATTTTCAATAAATTTCCTATTTACAGGAAATTTTCAATAAATTTCCTATTTACAGGAAATTTTCAATAAATTTCCTATTTACAGGAAATTTTCAATAAATTTCCTATTTACAGGAAATTTTCAGTAAATTTCCCATTTATAGGAAATTTTCGATAAATTTCCCATTTATAGGAAATTTTCGATAAATCTCCCATTTATAGGAAATTTTCAATAAATTTCCAATTTATAGGAAATTTTCAATAAATTTCCAATTTATAGGAGATTTTCAATAAATTTCCAATTTATAGGAGATTTTCAATAAATTTCCAATTTATAGGAAATTTTCAATAAATTTCCAATTTATAGGAAATTTTCAATAAATTTCCTATTTATAGGAAATTTTCGATAAATTTCCCATTTATAGGAAATTTTCGATAAATTTCCCATTTATAGGAAATTTTCAATAAATTTCCTATTTACAGGAAATTTTCAATAAATTTCCCATTTATAGGAAATTTTCGATAAATTTCCCATTTATAGGAAATTTTCGATAAATCTCCCATTTATAGGAAATTTTCGATAAATTTCCCATTTGTAGGAAATTTTCGATAAATTTCCTATTTATAGGAAATTTTCAATAAATTTCCTATTTATAGGAAATTTTCAATAAATTTCCTATTTATAGGAAATTTTCAATAAATTTCCTATTTATAGGAAATTTTCAATAAATTTCCTATTTATAGGAAATTTTCAATAAATTTCCTATTTATAGGAAATTTTCAATAAATTTCCTATTTATAGGAAATTTTCAATAAATTTCCTATTTATAGGAAATTTTCAATAAATTTCCTATTTATAGGAAATTTTCAATAAATTTCCTATTTATAGGAAATTTTCAATAAATTTCCTATTTATAGGAAATTTTCAATAAATTTCCTATTTATAGGAAATTTTCAATAAATTTCCTATTTATAGGAAATTTTCAATAAATTTCCTATTTATAGGAAATTTTCAATAAATTTCCTATTTATAGGAAATTTTCAATAAATTTCCTATTTATAGGAAATTTTCAATAAATTTCCTATTTATAGGAAATTTTCAATAAATTTCCTATTTATAGGAAATTTTCAACAAATTTCCCATTTATAGGAAATTTTCGATAAATTTCCCATTTATAGGAAATTATCGATAAATTTCCCATTTATAGGAAATTATCGATAAATTTCCTGTTTTAGAGAACATTTTCGATAGAAAAATTTGTAAAACATTTTTTTATAAATTTCCTTTCCATAGAAATAGATTTTCTTTTCATAGAATTTTTTCTAAATTTCCCTTAATTTTTTTTAAATAAATTTCCTATTGTGATCTTACAAATAAACAAATACTCATACGATTCACAAAAACCATAACAAAATAGAAGAGGAAGAGATGGTGTAAATGACGAAGAAGAACAGAAGAAAAAACACACTCATTCCTAAATGGATGATGCTCTTCTATATAATACGAGGGTAACAGCGAAAGGAGTCTAAACTCTCATATACACACACCCATATTGGCAGACAGGCAGACCGACTAATTCACACTCACGTACACCCACACACACACTCATACACACTTTAATGTGTAATGTGGTCGATTTAAGCTTTTAAAAGGAATTTTCAAGTTGAAAAAAATTTATAAAATTAACTATAAAAGTTGTTATTATTGTTTCTCTTTTCTTCTTTCTTGTTGTTATTGTTGTTGCTCCTGCTGTTGTGGTTGTTGTAGTTTTTATTCTCTACTCATCTCGATCTTTATTAAATTTGTGTTAAACATTTAAAGTATTATTCAAGTGTAATTCCAGCAACAACACTGTAACTTTTTTTCTATTTTTTTATAAAAACCAAACGACCGCATTTTTTGTTGTTACTAATTTTAAACAACTTTGTTTTTATACCCTACACCAGCGTAGGTGATTGGGGTATAATAGGTTTGTGCAGAAATAATATTGCAAACATCGCTTTTAAGTATACCGTTGGACTAAATCCTATTAATTATAAGAGGGCCGTTCGTAAATTTTAAGTTCATGTTCATAAAATGTTCATAGCAATCATTCACAATGTTGTGTAGGGTACAACGAAGTCGGGCCTGACCGACAATAACAATTTTACTTATTTTTTCTACTTTCTTATGCTTCTTCTTCCCATCTCTCATATTAGTTAAGGTTTTGTCAAGAATTTGCACTTTTTCCCATTTTTTCCAACTTTTTTTGAATCCCCTAAAGGGTGTTTCCAGCCAAATGATGATAAACGTCATATTTATTGGAGGGAAATAAGTGACAAAAAATGCCTTAAGAAAAACATGTAAATATTATTAATTTCTTGTTGTTGTAGTTGTTTTTTCCTTGTTGTTTTTGTAGGGTTAATATATTGATCGATGAAAAATACCTTAATTAAAATTTTATGCTCTTAAATTGTATTTTAAATTATTAAAATGTAAATTATGTACAGATTATTAATTGTTTAAATTGGATGAGTTTGTGTTTTGAATAAATTAACAAACAACCAAACATTTTTCATCAGATTCTATGTGTACGTGTTTATGCGTTTCTGTATATGTGTGTGAGAGTATGAAAACGTATTTGCTGTAATAGACAGAGTCTTAAAGGATTAAGATGTAAAGCGGAAACACACGTGTTGAGAATGTGTGTTTTCACATAAAAGATGTTTTTTTTTCGTGAAGACAGATTTATTTCTGTTTAGAGATTTGCGAAAATAATTTTGTTTGTCATGTGAATTTATTAAAAGTTTTCGCTATTTTTTTTTCTTATTTGTGGTAAATTATTACAAAAATTTTCTTTAAGTAAAATAAATAGGAAATAAAATAGTTGAAGGTAATAAAATCATAAATTCATTTTAAATTTTACTTGAAAATATAAGATAAATTTAGTACTGAAAGGAAAATTTTGAAAAATTCCTCATCTTGAAAAAATTTACAGAAAATCTGTTATCTACAGGAAATTTCGGAAACCTCCAATTTAGAGAAATTTTTCGATAAATCTTTAATTTATGGAAAATTTTCGATAAATCTCCAATTTAGAGAAAATTTTCGATAAATCTTTAATTTATGGAAAATTTTCGATAAATCTCAAATTTTCGAGAAATCTCCAATTTAGAGAAAATTTTCGAGAAATCTCCAATTTAGAGAAAATTGTCGAGAAATCTCCAATTTATAGAAAATTTTCGAGAAATCTTCAATTTAGAGAAAATTTTCGATAAATCTCCAATTTAAAGAAAATTTTCGAGAAATCTCCAATTTAGAGAAAATTGTCGAGAAATCTCCAATTTATAGAAAATTTTCGAGAAATCTTCAATTTAGAGAAAATTTTCGATAAATCTCCAATTTAAAGAAAATTTTCGAGAAATCTCCAATTTAGAGAACCTTTTTTGATAAATCCCCAATTTAGAGAAAATTTTCAATAAATCTCCAATTTAGAGAACCTTTTTTGATAAATCCCCAATTTAGAGAAAATTTTCAATAAATCTCCAATTTAGAGAACCTTCTTTGATAAATCCCCAATTTAGAGAAAATTTTCGATAAATCACCAATTTAGAGAAAAGTTTCGATAAATCTCCAATTTAGAGAAAAGTTCCGATAAATCTCCAATTTAGAGAAAAGTTTCGATAAATCTCCAATTTAGAGAAAATTCTCGATAAATCTCCAATTTAGAGAAAATTTTCGATAAATCTTCAATTAAGGAAAATTTACGATAAATCTTCAATTAAGGAAAATTTTCGATAAATCTTCAATTTAGAGAAAATTTTTGATAAATCTTCAATTTAGAGAAAATTTTCGATAAATCTTCAATTTAAAGAAAATTTTCGAAAAATTTCCAATTTAGAGAAACTTTTCGATAAATTTCCAATTTAGAGAAAATTTTCGAAAAATCTTCAATTTAGAGAAAATTTTCGAAAAATCTTCAATTTAGAGAAAATTTGCGATAAATTTCCAATTTAGAGAAAATTTTCGAAAAATCTTCAATTTAGAGAAAATTTTCGAAAAATCTTCAATTTAGAGAAAATTTGCGATAAATTTCCAATTTAGAGAAAATTTTCGAAAAATCTTCAATTTAGAGAAAATTTTCGAAAAATCTTCAATTTAGAGAAAATTTGCGATAAATTTCCAATTTAGAGAAAATTTTCGATAAATCTTCAATTTAGAGAAAATTTTCGATAAATTTCCAATTTAGAGAAAATTTTCGATAAATCTTCAATTTAGAGAAAATTTTCGATAAATCTTCAATTTAGAGAAAATTTTCGATAAATTTCCAATTTAGAGAAAATTTTCGAAAAATCTTCAATTTAGAGAAAATTTTCGAAAAATCTTCAATTTAGAGAAAATTTGCGATAAATTTCCAATTTAGAGAAAATTTTCGATAAATTTCCAATTTAGAGAAAATTTTCGATAAATCTTCAATTTAGAGAAAATTTTCGATAAATCTTCGATAAATCTTCAATTTAGAGAAAATTTTCGATAAATTTTCAATTTAGAGAAAATTTTCGATAAATCTTCAATTTAGAGAAAATTTGTGATAAATCTTCAATTTAGAGAAAATTTGCGATAAATTTCCAATTAAGAGAAAATTTTCGAAAATCTCATATTTAGAGACAATTTTCGATAAATCTTATATTTAGAAATTTTTTTCTAAAATCTCATATTTTGAGAATTTTTTTCTAAAATCTCATATTTTGAGAACTTTTTTTTTGAAAATCTGATATTTTGAGAATTTTTTTTTCGAAAATCTGATATTAAGAGCAAATTTTCGATAAATTCGTTTTAGAAAAAATTTTCTATTAAATTCCATTTTAGAGAAAATTTTTCGAGAATTCTTCCTCTTTAGAGAACATTTTAAAAATTTGAGTAGAGTTTGAGTTGCAGTCGAATTCCCGATAATCTAAGAATTAATGTACTTTATGGATTCCTACACACAGAATGGCAAACTCATTGAATTTAATGGCGACTGTGGTATTGGAGGCATTAAATATGATATCGCATTTGTATTATAACAAAACAAAATAAAATGACTTTAATTATTTCTCTTTATTTTTTTCGAAGAAGAAAAAAACAACTGTAATTAATATAAATTATTCATCATCAGCAAATTTATTTATGAATTTAGAATTATGATTTATTTATTATAATTTTTTTTCTGTAATTTTTTATATATAAAATAACAATTAAATTACAACAACAAAATAAGAAATAATATTTTTTGTTGTATTTATAGCAAAATCACAATAACGTTTATTTATTTGCTTAATTATCGCATTTTTTATTATTGTTATTTTTGCATTTTTATCAAAATCAAATTAAACAATAGAAAAATTTGTTAAATTAAACGCTTAAAGATCTGAATGAGAATGAAAGAAGAAGATAAAAAGAAATCAATAACTAAAGAAACAAATTAAATAATTTGGCGGGGAAAAAGAGAACACAAAAGGTCACTCTAATTATAATTTCAATTTCACAAAAAAAGAAAAAAATATGAAGCAAATTTCTCCAAAATGAGTTCTATTTAAATAGTTAAGTATTTATTTTAAAGCCTGTAATTTGTTTCTATCGTTGGTACAGTGGGTTAAAAAAGGAAAAATTTTAATAAGAAAGAAAAGAGAAATTTTTGAAATTCAGAAAATAATTCGAGTTAATTAAAATGTAGAAAAATTGTGTGCTGATATTGTAAGCCACAAATCTAGCCACCTAGAAGTCTTCCGATTGAGTCTGAATCCCTTTCTGATGTGATCCAATGATGTCCGTCTGTCTGTCCATACTGTAATATATCCTCGAAAAGGTTAGGAATATTAAATTTTTTTATTTATTAATTATAAATGTTAGTATTTATAATAAATTTGGGATAAAAGCGAAGCCTATTGAAATTGCTGATGTTCGATCCATTATTTCATATGGACCCAACACAAATGTCCTCATGCAATTTGGTGTTAAACACATAAAAGTCTCATCTATAATATATTTTATTTAAATTTATCACAATCAATGTGTCTCAAATTTACGTAATAATTTTACAAGAATTGGACCGTAATATCTAATAGTCCCCATATAAAACCCGAGTTCCGAAATCACTTAAAACTTTAAGAATTTTAAAACACTGAAAAGATCATGATAATTACTTGCTACTAATTATACGATGATCGTTTTAAAACTTTTTAAACTCCACTATATTAACACACTCTACGAGGGTCGGGTCACATATATAGAAATAACAAAATAAAGTGTGGGATTTTATTTTTAATTTGATGAAGATATTTTTTGATTTTCTTAAACGAATGAGGAAACCTTTTTAACACGGGTTTTTGGATTTTTATTCTTAAGTTCCATATTTCTGAAAGAGTCTGGGCACAATGTACGAGTTCGCCAACTTTGGAGGTTTTCCGATAACTCCCTCGACCAAAAAAGGCGCCTGTACTCCTCCAAGTAACTCATCCTTAACCAAATAAAATTTCAATAAAACATCTCTAACGATTCAAAAGTTACAAAATTATTTCCAAAAAAAAATATTTCAACACAGAAAATGAACATTTTAAGTTTTAGATGTTTCATACTTTATGGATCCAAGTAACCTTTCCCCGGACACCTACGTGCCCCTCCTTTTAAACTTGTAATGCAATACTTCTCTACTAAATCCACGTTGAATTGCATGAATATTTCTCTATCCAAACCAAAGTTATTAAATTATTCTCAAAAATGTTCTTTTTTTTAACCACTGTGCATGTTTTTGTAGATACTTTTTTCTACACCCAAATTATCGTTATTAAATTAAACTTTTTTTCCCATTTAATAGATTCTAATAAAACTTATTCTAAACTTATAATTATATTTGCATTTGTAAAGCAAAAAAGCAGCACAGAGAAATGGAGAAAAATGGAGAGAAATAGAAGAAAAAAAGGCCAAGTCGTTTGCTGAAATTTATAACTTTTCTTTGACATTTAGAATTTTAAGGAAACCCCCCTTCAAAAAATGTTAAAACGTATGTGTGTGTATGTATGTGAATGTTTGTACGTGTATACAAATATAAGAAGGACATGAGCCAATTAAATCACATACACATGCAAAGAAATACACAAAAAAAGAGCAAAATGAAGGGAAAAGAAAAGAAAAAAATTTCATACTTCAAAGTTTCCGTCTGGTAAAATTTTGTCAACTTAAGTGAAAAAAGGAAGAAAACATGTGAAGCGCAACTTAAATAAACAAAAATGGAAAAGTGAAAAATGATAAAGTGAAAAATGAGCACAAACTATAAAATTTATATTTTTTTATTTTTATACCCTACACCACCGTGCGTTTGTGTAGATGTTTGTAATGGATAGAAAAAATATTTGCTACCAACCATTTTAAGTAAACCATTCGACTAAGAATCACTTCCTGATTCCATTTTAGTGTGTCCGTCTGTCCGTCGTCAGGCTGTCCATGTAAAGCTTGTTCGCCAAGTTAAGGTCACAGTTTTGAAGATCTCTTAATGAAATTTGGCATATTGGCCTATTGAAATTGGTTATGATTGGTCCATTATTTCATATAGGCCCTCAAGAATGGGGTTTAAAGACCATAAAAGTCCTAAATATAAACGATTTTATCCAAATTTTGCGAAAATAATTTATATTCTAAAACGATGTACAAAATTATACGGGGTTCGGTCTATTATTTCTCATATCAATATACCATTTTAAAACCCATAAATCACACATATACATCGGTATTGTAAAAATATTTTGTCAAATTCAGATAAATATAAGTCAAAACATCTGTTGGAAATTATTCTAAAATCGGTCCATAATTTCGTCTAACACCTATACAACCCTTTAACACGCATAGATTTCACCTAAATGTTAGTGTCATAATAATCTATTGCACTCATAAGCATAAATAAGAAAAACAAATTATACGAGGGCAGTCATTTACAAGCAACGATGTGATGTAGGGTATTACAAAGTCGGACTTGAATCTCTATAACATATTTACTTGTTTTCTTAATTTTATTACTGTTTGTTTGTTTGTTTGCTTGTAAAAGTAAAGTCCATATGAAAATATATCCTGATACACTTTAAGAAATTATTCTGAAATACATCAAGTTATCGAATCAAATCAAGTCAAATCATATTCAAAATTATCATTAAAATAAAAGTTCTTTTTCTGGCTTTTGTGTGTAATAAAATTTTATTTGATGCATCATTTTTCCAGAGTTTTAGTTTTATATTCCGGCTAACAAATTTTTATTATATTCTTATGGATTTCTCACTCACTCATACACAAACACACACACATTTTGACATTTTTAAGTATCTTTTAGATTTTAGATTATTTTTATGATCAAGAAGAAATAATAAAATAAATAGTTTTTTCTGCTTCTTTTTGGGGGGATAAAAAAGAAATTAATATTTATTCTGGTCAAATGCGTTTTAGAATCTTCTATTGTTTTGTTTATTATTAAAAAAAGGGGGTAAAAATTACAAAAGTCTAAAGTTTACGAGGTCAAAAATATAAAACGAAAATTATTAAGAGAAATGTAGAGATTTTTATGTATATTTTCAAGACTACATTTGGTTATAAGGGCATAAGGAGGTGGTTTTGTGATTTGTAATTTAAGAAAAAATTTAAACACTAAAGAATTTAAGGCAAAGAAATTTGCTAAAAATTTTACAAAATTAAAAAAAAAACAAGTAAGAATGCTACATTCAGCTATGACGAATCTTGAATACCCTCCACCACAAATGCGTGTGAAGTAAATACGTTATGTTTCGTACATACACACTGACAGATGCAAACAATATATAGATTTTCTTAAACATAACACAAGACCTGGTGTATTTAAAAAAAAAACGAAATTTTTTAGAAACCCGGTTTTAAAGTTATTCAAAAAATGGGTAAAAAAGTTTTTCGTTAGTGTTTTTCGGTAGCGTATAATGTATCTAGACTCCACTGTTATATTTGAATCCATTAGGTCTATATCTCTTTATCTATAAAATGCAGCTCAATAAAGAAATATTTCAGAATCTCAATTAATTGTTTTTATTGACGTCATTTTGTTTAAAGCAGATGAATATATCAAAATCGATTCAGATTCGTATTACACACAAAATGAAAAATGTTACACATGTATTCACACATGACAGAATATGCAAAGAAATGAAAGTGTTTTCCATTTAAAATCGGTTAACTGTGTGAAAACCCCGGCAAGTCGAATAATACGAAAATAAAATGTATTCGAAATGTTTGGGTTTCCGAAATTTAAAAAACCGATTAACTGGTTTCCGGTGTTGGTTTTGAATACACTAACAGGAACACTCAAAGAGTCATACAATGATTTTTGCTTGAACATAGAGGTTATCTCAGACCAAATCGATTTGTTGGTTTTAAATAGGAAACTTCTCAGAACAATAACAAATACTTAGACCATTGAGCTTTGTTAATTATTGTGGATATAAGCGCGCTAACAATGAACAAATAAACAGAAGGACATAGCTAAATCGACCCAAATTTGGATTTAAAACACGAATATATATCATTCCTTTTTAGCGTTACACACAAAAGGACAAAGTCAATATATCCTCTTCTTTATTATTAAATATTTTCAACAAAACCCAATTTGGTCCTACAAAAAGTTGGTCTGCCCTCAAACTATATTTACAAAGTTATTTAATACCGCAAGAACTTGTCCATTGATACAAAACCAGGTTCAGCGAGACAGAATGGCCCACATAATGTTTTTAAAGCCAAAACTGTGGAAAGCATTTTTAAAGAAAGCTCACAGTACTTCAGTAGTAGAAAGTGGCCCGGTAAACTCAGTACTCGGTAATGCAGGCTTAATATCATACGGGGCTCAAAAAGTTCCTGACAGGAACGATGCTAAAAATTTAGTGCCAAATAACAGAGCACAGAAATATAAGTGAAGTTTTCTAAAAAATATTCTTGCTCCATAATAGATGACGAAACGTCTGTGCTGACAGATTTTTCGGAACTTCCTTGTCAAAAATTTTATGTTGGAAATGCTCGAGAGAATGTTGAAGAAAAGTTTAGGACTCAGTTCTAGTCTAAATCTCGCAAAAACTTCGTCCTATGGCATCCTGGCCTGAATTGGCATCCTGTCACTATGGCCCTTGAGTCGTACAAGAACAATAATGCGGTATTTGTACCATTAGAGGCAAATTTCCCAAAGGAGGCAAGTGGAGAGATATTGTTGAAAGAGAATTGAAAAAAGTGTCTTAAAGTGATGTAGATTTTAAACGGGGACGGTCTACATGTTCGAACAAAGTGACAGAAAGCTCTACATAAACGTTAATGGTAGGGTTTCCGAAATAGTTCTTCAAATTTTATTACGTTAAATCTTTATAAATTGAACAAGTGTGAACGAACAAAAGTAAAAAAGGGAGTTTAATGGTACTTTTTCACTTTTTGAAAAATATTAAAGTATTTTGTAATCCTGCATAAAGTCCTTTATAGTAATAAAAAAATTCTAATTTAAAAATTAAATGAATGTGAATCCATAAGAGTGCACTTTGTGGTACCTTTTTCTCTGAAAAAATATTAAAGTACTTTAACCGTGTTTAAAGTCCTGCAAAGTACAAAAAAAGCGAAAAATACTACTTTTTTCTACTTAATTTTCAAAAAATATTAAACAAATTAAATTCCAAAATAAATTTTCCATTAAAATTAATGACAAAAATTTTATCTAACAAAAGATTTCAAAATTCAATTAAAATTTTAATTATTTTAAGGTTAACGCCAGAACGCAAGACAAATGTAAAGTTTGTTTTTCATCATTAAAAACCCGAAAAGAGATAAAATGAAAAAATGATTCCTTAGAGAAAAATCCTTTCGAGTTTGAGAATATTTATGAACTAGTTTGCAGTAAAATTTTATTTTAACTTCAATTTCAGTTCAAGTTTATGTTTTTTTTAAGTGTATGAGAAAATCAACAACAACAACAACATAAAAAAATAAATTTAATGACAAATTGTATATGTAAATAGATTTGAGATTGTATATGTGTCTTTCTGTGTGTATGTGTGAGATATTTTCTGTTTAATTTACGTTTTCTTGTTGTTGGTTGAACCTTTAAAATTTGTAACTTTAATGACACATAAAATAAGTAAAAATGAGTCCAAATAGGGAACATACAAATTTCTCATATGCTGACTTGACACATTTTGTTTTCGTAGTTGTTGTTGCTGTTTTTATTTTATTCAACAGATACTTTTTTTCTGCAGTTAAATATTATTTTTTTTTTACGTTCATTCCACTAGATCTTTATAATTTTTTAACGTTTTGTTGTTTTGGTTTTTTTGCTATTGTTGTTGTTGTTGCTGCTTTTGTTGTTGGTAATTAGTAGAGGAAATGTTTTCTATTTTTTTATATACTTTTAACATAAATTACAACAATAACAATCATAACT
The DNA here is from genome assembly GCA_004302925.2 of Cochliomyia hominivorax. Classification (NCBI taxonomy): domain Eukaryota; kingdom Metazoa; phylum Arthropoda; class Insecta; order Diptera; family Calliphoridae; genus Cochliomyia; species Cochliomyia hominivorax. The sequence goes on from PYHX02000494.1 coordinate 84,383,464, forward strand.
AACAACAACATAAGCAACAATAATATATACTTTGTTAAGAGCGTGATGGAGGGAGACCGGAAGGGATGACAAAAGGAAAATGAAAGAATTAATGAATGAACGAACGAACGAAAGAACGAATGAGTAGAAAATAGCAAAAGACCGACCATATAATTTGTAACATTATCAAGCTTTGCAAAAAGGGTGGTTAAAATACGGTAGGGAAATGGATGGCAAAGACATATATAGAAAAAGGGCTGGAGGAACCACAATAGTTAAGCTTTATTCTTATTTTTTTTCATTTAGACATTATTTTTGTTTAAGCCTTTTCATAACACTTTTGCTGCTGAATACTCATGGACTTTTTTCATACCAACAAACACACATTTAGATACACACACACACATACATACAGTTATACCAACATTATTTATATATTTTTAATGTCGTTTTTAAAAGGCGCTTTTGATAAGCTCCATCAAGACAAATCGCTAACGAGGGTATAATAAATTTAACATTACATATGTATCATCAAGATGAAATCATTGATGCCCTAAAGATTTCTCTACTCCAGAGTTTAGATTACTGCGCACGTACACCATACACGACTGCTGTTCTCCCATCAGTTTGAACAGAGCGATTATTCATTTAATTCCTTTTTTGTTACCTTCACTCACCTAAAGACAAATGTATGGAACCAAATAGAATTTTTCAAAATATGGGATTTGCAATATATGCACACGCAAAGAAATGTCATTACGCCATATGTTCATTGCAAACCCTAACATGTTCGCGGCGAACATATATTGTTATCACTAACATGTTAATTGTAAAATTTGTTTTGTATTTTAATAATAAAATTATTTTTATTAAATAAAAAATAATATGGTCGCAATATGTTTTGAAAATATGTTATAAAAAAAACTATTGTTATTAGGACAAAATATTATTATCAATTTACTGTAAACTGAGTATGAATTTTTTAACAATTTTTTACGATTTATGTTAACATGAAAAATAATACATATTTTTATTAATATAATCAAAACAAAATAATGCGAACAAATAATTTTTTATTTAACTAACAAAATTTTTTATTGAAATAACAATATTTTAAGTTGTGATAACAATTTTTGTGGTGGTGATAACAGTAGTTTTAGTGGTGATAAAAATATTCTTAGTTACTATAACAATATGGTGATAACAATAAATATTGTTATTAATGTAGAATCATAATGTTTGTAAACATATTTTTTAGTTACGATAACAATATCTAATAAAAACAGTATGTTGATTCTTGTTTGTAGCTACCGCAAACATATTTTTTCTCTGCGTGTATGTGGAGAATAAACAATAAAAATTGTGTGGTATTTTTTTAAATCTAAAATGATATAAAATTAATATAAACGAAAATGACGAATATGGACATAAATGACACCTTCTGAAGTAACAAATGTAACAAATTTTTAATAAAAATTAAAGAACTAAATTTTCTAATGTACAAATTTCAAAGAAAAATATAATTTTTAGAAAAAAAATGTTTTAGTAAATAAAAATAAAAAAATGTATTTTTTAGTAAATTTTTCTCAAAAATTTGATTTTTAGTAAAAATATATATTTTAAATGAAAAGACAACTTTTCAAGAAAAACATAATTTAAAGTAAATAATAAAGTTTTACTAAAATGAAAAATGGAAATTGTAAATATTAAATATTTTTGTAGAAAATTTAATTTTTACAAAAAAATTTATAAAATATATTTAATAAAAATGTTAATTTTAACAAATATTGTTGATAAAAAGTTAAATTTTTTATAAAAATATACTTTTCGTGTGATCAATCCACATTTTATAAAAAAATAAAAAAACAAAAATTTGTAAAATAATATAAAAAGAATGAAAACACATTTTTAATAAATATTCTTTTTTTTAATATAAGATTTTTTATAAAAATTGGAATAAAAAAAAATGGAACAAAATTTAAAAAAAAAATATTTAAAAATTTTTAATTAAAAAACCAAAATTTTTATTAAAAAAATCGTTTATTAATTTTTTAAGATTAATTCTTGTTAAAAAATTTAAAAACACATATTTAGTATATTTCCATTATTTAAAAAAATCTGTTCCTAATTAAAAAATTCAATATTTAGTGACAAATGCAATTATTAGTAAAAATTATTAGTATTTTTTTTAATTCAATTTTTTGGTGAAAAATATGTTTTTCATTGAAAAATGGAGGTCTTGGACAAATATTCTATTTTTTGGTGAAAAAAAAACGCATTTTTTATTAAAATGGAATTTTTTGTGAAAAAATGCAATTTTTAGCGAAAAAAATGAAATTTTTAGTGAAAAAATGCAATTCTTAGTGAAAAATGTAATTTTAGCGAAAAAAAAATACAATTTTAGTGAAAATGCAATTTTTAGTGAAAATGCAATTTTTAGTGAAAAAATGCAATTTTTAGTGAAAATGCAATTTTTAGTGAAAAAATGCAATTTTTAGTGAAAATGCAATTTTTAGTGAAAAAATGCAATTTTTAGTGAAAAAATTCAATTTTTAGTGAAAAAATGCAATTCTTAGTGAAAAAATGCAATTCTTAGTGAAAAAGATGCAATTTTTAGTGAAAAAGTGCAATTTTTAGTGAAAAAAATCAAATTTTTTTTTTTGAAAAAACGCAATTTTTAGTGAAAAAATAATTTTTTTTTTGTAAAAAAAATGCAATTTTTTGTGAAAAAATGCAATTTTTTGTAAAAAAATGCAATTTTTAGTGAAAAAATGCAATTTTTAGTGAAAAATGCAATTTTTAGTGAAAAAATGCAATTTTTAGTCAAAAAATGCAATTTTTAGTGAAAAAAATCATTTTTTTGTGAAAAAATGCAATTTTTAGTGAAAAAATGCAATTTTTTGTGAAAATATGCAATTCTTAGTGAAAAATGCAATTTTAGTGAAAAAGATGCAATTTTTAGTGAAAAAGTGCAATTTTTAGTGATAAAAATCAAATTTTTTGTGAAAAAATGCAATTTTTTTTTTTTAAATGCAATTTTTTTGTGAAAAAATCATTTTTTTTTTTTGTGAAAATTTGCAATTCACATTTTCTGTTAAAGAAATAATTTTTATAAAAAATATATTTCAAGTATTTAATTTAGAAAAATATTTAACTTCATTTCTAAGAAAAAAAGTACAGAAATTTTTAAAGCATTCAAAATTCTTCTCTACCTTTCACAACATTTTCACTTTATCTTATTTCAAAACAAAAGAGGTTTTCCTTCGTTTATTATGAAACATGGCCTAAATTTACTTCAAGCATTATGGCGTGCGAAAATCAAGCGAAAAAAAAATTAACAAAAGAATATATTATTTTTTTATATTTTTCAGTCTTGTTTTACCATAAAAATTCACTAACGACGAACGAGACTTTAAAAATTCAGACAAATTTTCTATTTTGTTAAACAAAACCAAAAACCATAAAAACATTTAAGAAAAAATGAATTTGAATTTGTTGTTAAATTTACATAGAAAATTTTTGTTATTTCTCACTTGACACCCTTCAACAAAAAAAGTCTAGACGAAAATATAAAAAAAAGTGCAAAAATGTACAGAAAATGTAGATAATCGCTTTTTGGTGAATGCTGCTGCGTAAGCTAAAAAAAAACTGTTTGTAGTTCGAGGCCCTCGTACAATAATTATAATCAAGAACAAACAAATAATAATGCTATAGTCTGCTATGCCGAATCTTGAATGCCACTACGAATGCGTATGAAGTAAATACGTTATACTTCGTACATACACACACAAACGTATACATAATACAAATGTGTTTCTTAAATATTACACCGGAAAACTTAATGAGTCATAAAATATTTTTGGCTATAACTCTTTTTCTACTAAACCGATTTTGATAATTTGTGGTAATGAAGTACATATAGCTTTATGTTATGTCAAAATTTCATTCTAATTCGTCAATTTATAATTGATGATTTTACGAAAGTTCTTTGCTTGAATTTAAAAGTTATCTCAGATATCAGTCTATATCTTTTAATATACTTAACCGATTTTGCTTGATTTTAAATAGGGATCATCTCAGGACTATAACAAATACTCAGGCGAAATTTCATTGAGCTCTGTCAATTTTTTGTGGATGTGAGCGTGCCAACAACAAACAGACAGACAGACGCACATCGCACAACTCAGATTTTGACTTGATTCAAAATTTATATACATTATAGTATTTGGGATGATTCCGTGATAGCTTTACACATGGAATGACAAAATTAATATACCCCTTTCACCACTTGTGTTGGTGTAGGGTGTAAAAAAAAACACAATTGTTTACAAGAGTTCTTATTTTTGACGAAATTGCCACTAAAAACCGTTTAAATTTAACAACAATAATAACACAAATACATTGATACACTTTAACTAAACACATGCTCACAATTGTTTCCACACACACACATATACACACATACATATAAATGCTCATACTTTTACATGCTAAACACACATTCTTATAAATAATATTTAATTTTTCACATTAAATGCAAAAAAATAATACGAAAAAAAGAAAAGAACTTGAAATCGATATTATTGATTCGTTTACCTTTAAGTTTATTGTTGTTGTTGTTATTTTAGTTTAGTTTCTGTTTTATTTTTCATTTAATTTTTTTTGTCTCGATTTATTTATTTGCTACAAAATGTTTATTTTGAAACGATAATAAAAGACGACAGACAGGCGTACAAACATTTTGAATATTTTTTTTTTTGAAAATAACCAACTAATACAAATACAAAAGCAACAACAACAATATTGAAGCAAAAAAAATTAAGAACAATAACAGCGAATTATAATCAGAAGAATAAGAACAACAATAAAAATTAGAAAAATATTAAAAATTAAAAAGAAATAAATTGTTGCGATTTAAATGTTTAAAATATGAATTTTAAGACTGAAATTATTCAAATTATTTTCATTCACCACCACCACCACCACCATCATGACAAGTGAAATGAATCATATGAAAATAAGGAAAAGAATTAAATCGGAATCGTCCGTCCGTCAGTACATCTGCCTGTTGTTCACATATTCAATTCGATCTTATTATACGATTAAAAAATTCGATCTATTGAAATCTAAAAAAATCGGTTCAGTGCAACTAATATAAACAAGTATCTGATATATCTATACTTGTGGACCAAGTAGTCATTTCAATCGATTTATTTATGTCCGTCTGTCTGTTGTTCAAACACTCATTTCGAAACTTACAGTTTAATGAAATTTGTTCAGAGTGTTTTTGTTTATCTAAAGCAGATCGTTTGGTGATAAAAAAAAATTCTCAACATACATATATGTTAATAAAAACGAAATCACTAAACTTTTAGTTTTAATTATTTATTTGATTAAAACGAAAAAATATAGTTTTAATCGCTGTTGATGAAATTTTGAATCTTCCATTAAAGCTTTTAAAGTGCTTACTGTCACTTTGCTCGAGCAGGTAGTTCATCTCCACTTTAAATCTATCACAATTTCGGAAGCTTATTTTGTGCTCTTCAATTCCCTCTAATAAGAGACCAATATCTCTCCACTGGTCTAAGTCACATTATTGTTCTTGTACCACTCAAGTGCTTATTTATCATAGTGACAGAATGGCAGCTCAGATCATAAATAATTTGGCACATTATGAAGTCTTATGAAAATAATTGCCTTCTTTTGCCGCAACTCCATATTGTTTGCCATGCGAAGAACTTTTTGGTATATTTTGAATGCTTTTTGGTCGGATCCTAACGGATTACTTTAACATTCCACACAAAAACTTGCAGAATCTTATTTAAATATTTTTGTTGATGTAATGAATGTCTAAAACAGACGGACATAGCAAAAACGATTCAGAAGAATGATGTACTTTGTACTCGTGAATGAAGCAAAATATATTAGTGAAAGGTTTAAAAGTGACTTCAGTTAAAATCCGGTTAATCGACTGAAGAAAGCCGGCATATCGAATAATTTGAAAATAGAAATTATTCGAAACTGGTCGGTTTTCTGAAATGCAAAAAAAAGATTAACCGATTACCGGTTTCGAATTTTGAATACACCTGTTTTGGATCTCTTAAACTTAAGAATTTGTATGAATTATAAGTATATTATCAACACATAAAGTACATTTTGGCGATAAGATAAAAAACAATAAATCGTACCCGAGGTGACCAACTTTCAAGGTCCACTATCTGAACCTTGGACCCATCAAAACCATGTTCATCTTCAAAACAATAAATAGTTTTACATTATTTTTAAATTATCTATTTCATTCCATTTTGGCAAATAAAATGTTTTATTTTATTAACAACTATAAAATTATAAATAAATAATTTAAAAAAGTGGCATTAAACAATTATTTTTCATTAATTCTCATGTGGTTTTATTGTGAAATTAATTCCACAATTAAAAACATTTCCCCATAGGTGGCCATGTTTGGACTCGAATTCAACTTAAATTTCTAAATACTTAAAATAAAATACGATTAATTTATTGGCAAAAAATGGTTGAACATTTTTGAGGAGCAAAAAATTTTAGAACACAGTTGGATCTCGATTGATCGAGATTCGAAAAAAAAAATTGAATTTTTGCTTAAATTCGATTTTTCAAAAAAAGATTCATTTTAGTTCCAAAACAAGTTGTTTCAGATATCGGTCTATTACTATTTTTGTACTAAACCGATTTTGCTCATTAGAAACGGTGCTCTGCGTAAGACAATAGTAATCATTTATGCCGAATTTCATTGAGCTTGGACCATTGTTAGAGAAGTGGGAATGGCTACAAAAGGCAACTAGAAGAACATAGGCAGATCGGTTCAGATTTATGAAGCAAGAAGGTGAAGGTGCTCTTGATATAACATAAGGATTCAAACACCCTCTTCACCACTTGTGGTATTGATCCTTCAAAAACATTTTTGTTTATCGAATTAATTGAAAACAATTTTCAAATTTCTTTGAGATTTAGATTTGTCATTCAGAACCTTGATACTTTGTCTTTTCTAAAACAAAAGAAAAAACAACAACAATTAAACAAAATAATTATTTTTGGTAAAAAACCCAAATGCATTTTAGACAAAATCTTTCTAATAAATAACAAAGTGAAAAAAGCGAATAAATTTTCATTTAAATTGTCACAAAATTAAAATTTAAAATCTTTTAATTTACATGAACTTTGAATGAAAAACAACAACAGAATTCAATGCCAAATTATTCTTAAAAGTGAATCGCGTCTGATGTATAAATAATTTACAGATATTTCTCGGAATAAAACAAAACTACAATTGTAAAATCAACGACTGTAGCAACGATTGGTATGCAGAGCGATTGGAAAAAAACCCCACAATTGCAATTTCGAGTAAATTTCTTGATTTTTGCGATTTTATAAAATTGTATTAATTTTAGTCAGAAATTCACGTAAATAATATTAATCGAAAAAAACCCAAAGAAATTGTTTAAATTAATAAATTATAATAAAGACTTTAAAATACAGTCTGTCAACAAAATGTTTTCACTTGGATAACAAAATATCGTGAGGCAGAGGGAAATAAATCGGCAAGATCTATAATGCAAAATGATATATAATGCAAATGTCCAACGGAGAAAAATACTAGTATTTCCAAAAAAAAATTATATATCGTTCGAAAACGGGTATTTTAACCTTTCTATGGTAGTAAATATCTGTCTTTAGCTTCCAAAGTTCTAATCAACTAAAAGAGTATTTTCATACTATTAAAAAAAGGTGTGAACCAGATGGGTACATATAAATCCAAATTTTATATTGCGCTAAAGAGCACATTTTCACCTTTCTTCCGATAGTAAAAATTCTTTAACTTGATTTCATTTCCAAAAGTTCTACACATTTAAACCGAACTAAATTTAAATAAAATATTGAAATTTTTAGGAGTTTTTTTAATTAAAATTGAAAAAGTGTTGGGTCCAAATAGTCACAAAACCATATACGGTATAAAAATATCATGTTGGACTTAAAATATATTTCTTTTCTTTTGAGTTTCAAAAGTTTTTTTTAACTTAACTTCAAAAATTGTTGAAATACAGTACCCGAGGAGATATTTAATATCACAATAGCTAAAGACGTGACAGTGACACATCAAACTTAAGTCATAAAACTGTTAATTATCATTAATTTGCCAATAATGATAATTAACTTTTGATAAAAATTTTAAAATAATTATTTTATAAAACAACAGAAAAACGTTTGCCACGCCCACATTCTAAGCTATTGCACATTTTTTCTTGAAGTATATCAATCCAACAATATAACCAAAAAAAAAAATAAGCAGTTAATTATCATTAATTGTTTGTCAGTAATGATAATTAACTCTTCATGATATTTAAAAATTTTATAAAACAACAAAATAGTCTTTGTCTTCAGTAGCATGCCACGTCTATATATAAAAAGGTTTTTATCTAATTTGTGGACTACCTTTACTTCAATATATTTACTACTGAATGGAAATTCACTTTTATAAATAAATTTATTTTAAGCGGATAAAATTAACTACTGAATCATGATCCAAGTTTTACCATTTTCTTATTAGAGTTGTTTAAATTTAAACCCCTTTAGTTTCACTTCTAAGCAAGTTATAACATGTTTCATTGTCTCATTGTAATGATAAAGTCCTTAGCTTCGACTACAGAAAACATTAGGACAATCCAGCTAACCGATCAGAAGATTCAGAGTTATATCGAAAAAATATATATTAAAATTTTATTTAATGATAATTTTCGAATTTGAAAAGAATAACGCTCCTATAAAACGACTCTACTCCCGAAGAGAGGTCCATGGAATGAAGAGCTTTCACTATAGAGTAATCACTTCATTTTCATGTATTTATTTTTATTCAAAATTAATGCTTCTCACTGTCACAGTAGGAGGGTATTTAAGATTCGTCTTAAATATTCATATCATTTTGACTTGTTATTTCATTAAATTAACATGAAATGAATTTAAGCAATTAATTAAACAATTAATTAATTAATTATAATTAATACAGATTACATTAACATTTCCATTTAAATGGCACCTGATTTCAATCACAATTTATCTTTAAACATCTTTATTTCATTCATGTGATAGTTGTTGTTGTTCCTGCTGCTGCTGTTGTGTGTTATATAAAAAAGATCATCCATAAACCTGCAATTTAATGGTTGATTAATGGTCATTGAAAGGCGTATTAAAACTGTCAACTTCTAGACAACTTAAATATGCTCAGAATCCGGGGAGCAATATTACAATACGAAAACATCAAAAACACCAACCGAACAAAAGCAAAGAGAATCAAACCAATCAAGAACGTAACTAAAATGTTATAGACAGGATATATAAGAACAACAACAACAACAGCAGATATTTAACAATTAAAATCTCGCAACAATATTGTGTAAGAAAAGAAAGCAACAACAACAAAAAAACATACCAACATCCTGTAGAGAAGATTATATAAATCACCTTGTTTTATCCACCATTCGCCATTAACGTCATCATCATCAGCAACAGCAGCAGCAGTTACAGCTACAGCTACAGCAACAGCTTTAGACTTATCGTCATTGTCGTCATTAAAATCTAGATGACACCAACATCATTATCATTAATATCGTCATCAACATCATGTTGATGATGATAATGATTATCGTTAACCTCCTCCAGGATGTACAAGTAATTGGCTAATCAATCACTACTCAAGCATTAAGACAAACAACAGCGGCAGCATGCAAGTGAGTGAACAAACAAACACACAAACAAACGAACAAACAAACACTCTAGCAAATGAGTAAAATGAGTGAATAATAAAAAAATGAGAAAAGAAAAAACACAAAACAATCGTGTATCAAAAATCAATAACAAATGAAGCGTTATACTCTTTTTTTATTTTTTTGTAAACGAAATAGAATTAAACACGATGATGAAGATGACGATAAAAAAGCAAAACAATGAATTGGAAAATGAAAATGTTAAAGAAAATGATAATAATGAAGATGTTGTGGAAAATATATACAAATTTCAAAAAAAAATATATATATGAAATCAATCGTGCATCACCTCCTTCGTCCGCCTCCACCCTCCCTTTAAAATCATACAAAACTCCTCTAAGGCTGCACAGTGGTTGCCAAAACAACATACTGCAGCGAAAATGTATCAAAAATAGCAAAATATTGCTAAAGGAAACTTTGTTGAGGTTGGAATTCTGTCCAAGATATAAAGCTTTTACACAAGTATTTGGTATCGAAGTAAACGTTAGAACATGGTGAATGACATTTTGTATAGGAAAAGTTGATAGTGAGTTATATGATGACCGAAATTCATATAGATCTTCGTATTTCTTATTTTTCTAGATTTTTCCAAAAATATTAAATTGATATTAAAACTTTTAAAAAAATTTCCAAAAATACTGATATTTATTCAAAATGTTATATAAACTTGTCCTTAAACCACGGAATTCAAAATATACCCACTTTTCCGTATTGAAATACCCAAAATCCCAGTCACTATAAATCATGTTCAAAAAATTTGATTTTTTTACTTAAATGATAAATCTGTCGCTTTGGGGCGCATGAGGCAGTAGCCATATATTATGGATAACTTAGAGATGATTCCAGCTTTGTTGATTTGAGACAAACAAAAAAAAATTTTGGATAAAATTTTGAACAGGGCTTGTGGGCAGATCTTGGTAGCCAGAACATCCGAATTTCCTTTACAAATATTTCTTAAAAAAAGTAGTGAAACACAATTTTATCAATGATACAATATTGCCACCTTTAGGGGTAAAAAAATGTTTAAGTTCCAACTCCGGATTAATATTTAATATTCGACATTTAATAAAATTTCAATAATTATTGATATTTATAAGAAATTTCAGTATAATTTAAATAAAATTATTCTCAAATCAAGGAATTGAAAACATTCCCACTTTTTAATACAGAAATGCCCAAAATCCCAATACTCATGAATCATATTTCATATTCCTTTTTTAACAGAAAACATTTTCAGGTGATCGTGAGAGGCGTCTGGCAGAAAATATTTTTTAGTACTTTCGTAACATGTATAGCAATATATTCTATATTCTTTTTTAAGATCTAAACAACAGAACTAAATTCTTTTTTTCAAAATTGAAAAAATTTTGAACTGGGCTTGTGGGAAGATTTTAGTCTTCAGCTGATACCAATTTTCTTTATAAGATTCCTATAAAAATTTCTTAAAAAATTACAAATTTCGGAACAAAAACACAAAAATGTATCAGTAATAAAATGTTGCCACTTTTTAGGGAAGAAATAAAAAAGTTTTTTTTTTTTTTTTTTTTTTTTTTTTTTTTTAAAGTTCTAAATTCTGATTAATATAACTTTGTAAAGAATAAATATATTCATATGATCCCACAACAACATTATTTAAAATTTTATAAGGAATCTGAGACGTATTTAAAAAAAATTTTAGGATCCATATTGACCCCACAAGAATAAGGAAACTAAGAAAAAATAGCGAGGATATAAAAGGGTTAAACATTTCTTTGGATCTCTCTATCTCTAAAACTAAAAGAGATAACCAACACATGTAAACATGGTTTTTATAGATACAGATGGTCCTTATCTATTGTCTTACATCATAAACAAGTTTTTGTCGAATTTTTAAGAAAATCAACATTACCGAGATGGTCACTGACTCCGCTCCAAACGATTTTACTCCTAAAAAATGACTTAGCTTCAACCATTTAAAATTTTTATGAAGATATTTCTACCGGGTTAAAAGTTATGGACGCATTGAATAACGCAACTTTGAAGAAACTGTAGTTTCTTAGTTTCTTTAAAGTTGCGTTACGCAAGAAATGGGTTAAACATCTATTTGAATTTCTATATCTCCGAAACTATAAGAAAAACCCACAGAGGGTAAGTGTAGTTCTTTTGTAGAGATTTTCTTTTCTTTTCTCTCACGTCATAAATTGTGGCGAATGTTCTAAAAAAAATCTACATGCCCGAGGTGGCCAATTTTGGCGGTTCATAGACAACGTCCCCGACCACCTAGAAGCCTTTAACGCTCCAAGATCATTTTGGAAACACCTCAGCTTTAATCACATAGAAATTGATTAAAATCCCTCCAAGGTTTCAAAAGTAACAGTATTATTTCCTTGAAATCCCACTTTAGAACCACTGTGGGCTGCTTTTTGTGTTGCAACATAACAGAAGTTTTTATTTTTTTTTTATACGTAACAGAATTTCTTTTATTCTTTTATTTTTAAAATACAAAAACAAAAATAAAACAGTTATAAAAGAAATAACTGTTCGATTAGTGAAGCATACAATCAGGAATAAATTGTTACGTTTGTTTCTTGGAAAGAAAAAAAGTGAAAAAACAAGAAAACGTATGGAAATTTTATTAAAACGAACGAAGGAACGAACGAACACGTTGTCAGTCTCAATTCCTTAGATATTAAAATTAAAAGAATGGAAATAATAAATTAAATACATATGTATTTGTATGTCTGTGAGTGTGTGTGTGTGTTAGTGTAATAACAATTAAGTGCATGAAGAAAAAAGAAGGTTTCAAATAAAACGTTTTGAAATTTAAATTGAAATCACTTCACTTCTTTTCAAAGGATGTGACAGAGAAGTGATTTCTTTTAATTTTTAATTGCCAGAGAGAAAGAATAATATTTTCATAGAATTTTTGTAATCAAGATTTTTTCAAATGTTATGAAGGAAAAAACGTTAGGAAAATTGGTTAATATGAGGAGTTTTTAAAAATCTAAAGAATGAAGTCAATTTTGGAAGTGAATTGAAGCCGAGAATTTTCAGGGGGACATATTATGTATCTTTATTTAGGAATCTATTATCTCTACTTTTCAAATATTATAAAAAATCATAGAAAGTTCAATTTTTTTAATAATTTCATCAAATATTTTCCATTCAATATTTCTCAACGGAGCTTTGTATCGGGAAGCAATATTTTCTATTGTCTATATTTTAGAATAGATTTAGAGGAGTACAGGTCTCCAGCTGATCAGGGGGCTACTTTAAGATCATTCAAAATTAACTTTTTTTGGGGACTTAAATTACAACTTAAGCGAATAGATATTTTGCATGTAGAAAGTCCTTTTAATTCTCTAGAACAAAAAATTTAATTCAGAAGTAAGCTACAACTCTTTTAGTTGCCGAGATATCCATGTCAAAATACATTTTTCCAATTTTTTTTCATTTTTTTAATCTTAAAGGACTTAATATGGACTCTGGTATTTTTTTAAAAAAATGTGTTCTTTGAACAAATTTTAGTGATATTTCTTCAATGATCGTGTAACTTTATGAATAATTTAAGAAGTTAAAAAAGTAAAATTTTATATTTTTTCAAAAAGGTGGCAATATTTATTATTTTTCGAAAAAGCTGATATTAATTTAAAATTATTTTAATTAAATGGCTGCATATGTAAGATAAATGACTAAAAAATATTTTTTGCCGGCGATCCTTTATCACGACAGGATGTTCATTGCAATGGATAATGTGAAATTTTTAAACATGATTTAAAGGAGTTGGGATTTTGGGCATTTCTTAAATGAAAAATGAAATTGTTTTTAATTTTTTGATTTTTCAAAAATTCAGCAAAAATACGATATTTTATGCTCTTTAAGGATTACTGTTCTCAAATATCATTTTTCTTCACAATTATTACACTCTAAGTTCGGAGGTTTTCTTTAATACCAAAAACTTGTACAATAAGTTTATAACTTTGTCTGCAATCCACCCCGAAACCAGACTTCCCTGAGGTAAATTTAACTATTTTTCTTAATTTTGTGTGTTAAGAAAATCTATTAATTTAAATTTCTAATCAAATTTCTAATTTGTAACGTCTGGAATTTGTTTTTTTTTAATGCCGAGATTTCCAATCATGTTCTTATGCTGACAAGGCATATAAAAATTCATTCCAAATACCTCGAACTCATTAATAATCATTTCAAAAGTATCACACATTAATGTTGAATTTAACAAAAAAACCACAAAACAACATATCAATCAAAAATCATCTCATTTCTAAACACTTTTTCTTTTAATTTTCCTTTATTTTCTTTTTATTTACTTGTTCAATCATTAAAAAAAGTAAAATAGATTTTCTTTCTAAAAATAATGAAAATTGTTTTCAAATAAATATTTTTTTCTTGATCTTTTTGTTTTATTTTAGCAAACAATTTTATTTGCTTAGAAAGTATTTTCTTCAGATATTTTAATTAGTTTTTTTCTCTCTAAATTAAAATATTAAATCTTAACAAGACAATTTTCAAATGAATAACTACAATAAAAGCAAATAGTCGATCTATACAGACTATTTTATAGCCTACACAACATTTTGGTTTATTACTGGTAACTATCAATAATTAATGAACGACCCTCGTATAAATGTATTTTCTAATTTTGGATTTGGGCGCTTTAAGAGGGCGTTATCTCGTAAAATTTCGTACATCGATTTTGCTCATATTAATTTGATCAACTCTTATCTCAATACCAACATATATATGAGACTTAAGACCTTTCATGGATGGGACCTATAAAAAAGAATGGTCCGATCCTTGTATAATTAGCACAACATTTTAAAATATTATTAGATTTATTTGAACAAAATTTCGTTAAATCGCTTTATATTCAGGAATTTTATGATCTAAAAACCTAATTTCGGGAGGAACGTTTGTATGGGGTCTATGTGAAGTAACAGAGCCATTGTCACTAAAACAAAATTGAGCTCTTCTTAAACCATTAACAAGGATATACAATTTGTTTTTATCAGGCTTAAAGTGACAATGCTATGGATAAAAACAAAAAGGGCTGTAGTTAAGGGCGTGGCAAAGAAATATAATGTTTGCTATCTTTTTCATGTTAGGACTACTGGTACGAGTTACTATTATAACAAGCATGAATGATTGAACAATTCCCAAATCGTCTTAAAATTCGTTTATGATCGAAAAAACGAACGTTTTAAATACTTTTCTTATGTCTCCCCATATATAAAGGTTAGGTCCATAGGCGGGAAGGATCCGAAGCGCCAGATGTTAATACTAGAAGATGATGTCGGATTTAAAAACTACCAAAGGACCGATCGGACTTATAATGATACCGCTATATATAAAAAGGGCTGTTTTTTAGGGCGTGGCAAAAAAAAAAATTGCATTTCAGAAAAAAGCATCAACTATTCTTTCACTCCAGGGACTGACTAGCAAAACAAATATTTTTTGTATGGAGACAGACTCACCCTAATGGTCAGCCTGTCAGACCAACGTTAGATCGACTTAAAATACAAAAAATTGGTAGTGGCAATATTTCTTATGTGCGTTACAAATGTAAGCACAAACACATTATAGTGGTGTAGGGTATAAAAATTATATTTCTATTGTTGTTGTTGTTTTAGCTGTGGAGGTTTAAATGCAAACGATTTTTATCGATCCATTTACTCAAGAATTGTAAAAAAATCAGCAAAACAATTTTAATTCTATGAAATAATTTTTATTCTGAAATGATGTAAATCTTCAAGAATTTCTATTGAATTTTTTTAATTTACAAAAAAAGGAAAATAAGAAAAATAAATTTCAAAAAATTTATTCAGAATCAAAATAAAGTCAATAAAATTTTTGAAATTATAAATTTGAATTTATCAAGAATTTTAATTAAAATTTAATTTTAAAAAATCAAAGACTGTTTTATTACTTTTCAAGTTTTTAAAACATCCATTACTTTACCACGTAAAGGTAATACAGTTAGTAAGCACTGACATTGTTTCCAAATCGATTATTTTCGGAAATAATTCTGTTACTTTTTAAAACTAAAAAAACTATTTACATTTAAATTAAGTAATTAGAGAATTCCATCCTTCTCAGATTGAGGAACTAAAGGAGTGAGATCGAAAAATTATTAACATACATATATGTTTATAAAAACAGGCGTCCATCCGTTAAAGCTGTCCGCCTCCGTTCACAGTCAACCACACGTTTGGGCATTATTTTCTGCTCTTCAATTCTCTTTTAACAAGAGACTAAATACTCTCTACTGACCTTAACTCAGTGTCATTCTTGGCTCAAATACTGCATTATTGTCCTCGTTCCACTTAAGATCTTGTTTTTCATAGCGACAAAATGCCAAGTCAGATCAAAGATAAATGGACACAAGAGTTTTCGATGAATTGATATATTTATAATATTTTTTAGAATTTTATGAAAAGTCTGGCACAAATTTTTAAAAAAGTTTTAAGATCTATATTAAGTCTGCTAACTTAGAATGGATAAACAATTTATGTCGAGTTATATATTTATCTGAAACTATAGGAGATAACTTACAAAGGTAAGAGCATTTTGATGGAGATTTGAATGAACTTTTTGTATACAAAATGTCTTTTATCTCAATTACAAATGAATTATTGTGAATTTTTAAACAATGTGACCAAATTTTGAGGATCCTTTAGGACATGAACTCCTCCTAATCACAACAGCTCAGCTTTACTTGTGTATTATTTCATTAAGATTTCTTCAAAAAACAGAATTATTTTCAAAAAAATCGACTTGAAAACATTGTGAATCATTACTGCATACTTTCTTCATTACCCATAAGCAGGAAAGTAATGGGTCCATATATTAAAACATACCTATTAAATAATTTTAAAAATAATACTTTTTATATCTTAAAGATATTTTTGTATCTCAACTAAATAAATGTTCCAATATTTATTCTCATATGTATTTGATTTGTTTTGTTTCTTTATTTGTTTGTTGTAATTGAATTATATACAATTTTGTTGTATTTAAGATTTTTCTCATTCTCATTTCTAATCAACATTCAGATTGAAAGATATGTCACGCCCGAAAACAATTTATTTTGATATTTTTTATCGATTTCAAGTGATAAATCATTTATTTTTATTTTTTTTCGTGTGAAAATATTGGAATTAAACGTGAAGAACTGAATAAAAAATAAAGAAAAACGAATTTAGTTTCAAGAAAAAAAATAAAATTTTCATGAAAGTTTCCTTAAGATTCTTAAATAACTGTCAAAAGTTAAAGAGTTTCATAAAATAGCAAAATGGATGGAACTGCTAAAAATAAATGATTAAGGAAAATAATAAGATTTTTTTATATCTTAAATTAATTTTTATATAAAAAGGAGATTAAAGAAAATGTTTTGAACACTTTATTGGATCTAGACACTAAAATTGGTATTAGCTTCTATTCCGGTAGAATCGTCGTTCTACTATTTTTCCATTTTGAAAAAACTGGTTGGAAGTATTTTCATGCAAAATGAGAAAAGTTTTTTTGCAGATTGGTCCAAACAGGTTTAAAAGGCTATATGGGGTTAACTTTTTTCTGATATAAAAATTTCTTAAATCCCTCTAGACCCCCATAAATACTTCTTAGTTGGAAATTTTGTTTATAATACTAAAAGTGCTAAAATTGAAGTATCTTCATTTAAATAGTAGAAATTGTTTTAAAACAGGTTCCAAACAGGTTCAAATATATACATGTATGGGTTGAAGAAAACACATTCGCCTTTATACTGTTAGGAAAATTTCCTTAATCGCGGTTGACCCCAAAAAGTTTTATTCAAATGAACTTTAAATATGAGAAAAAATGCGACATGTGCTAAAATGGTAGTAATTTCATGCAAATCGACAAATATTTAAGGCTGATTCAAAAAGGTACAAATGCATATAAGGGTTAAAGAGGTCATTTTAATCTTTGCTTAAATTATATAGAATTTTTTTAAAGTGAGAAAACGATACGAAAGAATTTTCATAGAATTTCATATAGGAAATCTAAAAAATATATCAAATTTTATAATGAAAGTCTGAACCAATTTTGCTATGTCCGCTTTTTGTTGGCACCTTCATGTATAATCTAATGGTTTGAAATCTATGGAAATTTGTTGAAGTGTTTATTGTAATCTGGACCAAATCGCAACTTAAAAACCAAAAATCGCTTTATTAGCAAAAAAGTTATATGACCGATGTCATAATTAAAAATTTTCCCTAAATCCAGCTATATCGACCGAATAACAATAAAGTTATAGATCAATATCTGAGACACGTTCAACATTCCGCAAAAAAAAGGTTTCTCAATTTTTCAGTAAAATTTTATCGGATTTAGACAGAATTCCGTCATAATATACAGCTAAATGCATCATACGAAATCGGATTAAAAGAAACAAAATTAATTTCCTACATTTATTTTGTCATTAGAATGAATCATAAAAAATTAGATTATGGTGGGACCATTATTTGACTTAGCTTAGAATTATTTTTATAAGTCATTTCAATTAATGTGTCCAAATCACTTTTTTGGGAATTAATTACGTTACTTATGAACTGTTAAAGATAATTTAATGAAATTTCATAAGTTTAGAACTGGAGTGTTTTTTAGTTGATATACAGGAATGCAGACCCCTATCTGATCAGGAGCATAGTAGGTAATCCTCCAAAGTTGGCAACCTCAGGTATATTAATTTTTTTTAACTTGCTAAAACCCATTTAGGAATTGAGAAAAAATAAATCGTATATATAGATAGTCCTTATGAATCTTCATAAAATAACGATTAGATTTGTAGGTTATGTCTTATAGTTTTAGAGATCTTCAATTCGAAATAAAATGTTTAATCCATCTCTACTTTTTATTTATTTTTTTTTAAATTAGTGACCTGAATATAGGTCCAAAAAATATTGTTTTCTATAAAATTAAAAAATCCTTAAAACATATGAATT
Source organism: Cochliomyia hominivorax (assembly GCA_004302925.2). Lineage (NCBI taxonomy): Eukaryota > Metazoa > Arthropoda > Insecta > Diptera > Calliphoridae > Cochliomyia > Cochliomyia hominivorax. The sequence goes on from PYHX02000494.1 coordinate 84,402,200, forward strand.
CGTTAATGAGTTATATTCATCTGAATTTTTAAATTTGAAAAAAAATACTTGAACTTGAAATTGCATGCCCCTATATGAGGCACCATGTCTAAACAATTTTTTAATGTATTTCATCGCAATTTGAAAATAAAAATTTTGAAGTTGACGGGAAATTGAAACCCTAATTTGGGAACGTGTAATAATGTGTGACAAAATTTCAGATCACTGTGCTGCATTAGGCTGTATTACCATAAGGCTTTGTGCCTGAAAAGAGTGTTCATAATTTCTTAAATTTAATTTCAATTTAAGTGTCATCATAATTTCTCTCTGTGTATTCATTTAATAAATTTCAGCTTTAATAAACTCTATTTCAAAAGAACTTCTTCATAAACTTTAATAAGTTTCTTTTTTACCAAAAAAATAAGAAGAAAAATCTTTTTAAATTTTTATAACTTTAACTTTATTAAAAGAAACTTTGTCAGGTATTCTTCCCAAAAATAGTAATAATAATCATAATAACAAGATAAATTAAGGCTAAAATCATAATTTATGCAACCAAACATATTTGACATAATGTCAACAACACAATGTCCACTTTAAGTAGAGTGACTAAGAGAAAATAGGGAGGAAAAATAACCATAAAAAAGCAAAGAAAGAAAGAAAAAATTGATTGATAAATGAAGGAAAAAATAATGAATATTCATAAACTATGAAATATTTATGTATGTAAGTATGTATGTATGTATTTTTGTAAGAATGAATAGTTGCCACTAAACACTAAAAATAGCTAACAAACGAACGAAGCAACTAAGCGACCACTCAACCATTCAAGCGTCTTAATATTCTCAATTTTACATTTATGTAGAAAACAACAAAAACAATCATAACTATAATCACACACATATACACATACATACAAGCATATATTTAAGTATTAACCGAACCATCGAAGTAAGAAATGAGATCGAAAAATTCTTAACACAAGTTAATTTTGTAAAACATATTAAATGAATCTGATTCAAATGAGTGACCCAACTTGGTACAATAAAAAATTGGTCATACATTCAAAGATCTGCCGTCTAACAGTTTTCAATGTTATTAGACAGTACCGGGAGAACTTGTCCGATGACAGAAAACCTGGTTCAGGTAAAAGGCATGGTCTACATGATGTTTCTAAAGCCAAAAAAAAATCGAAAGCAGTTTCAACAAAGCTCCCAATGCATTCGATAAGAACGCAGCACGAAAAGTAAAAGCTTATGCTGGCTTAATATCATACAAGGCTCACAAAGTTCCAGACAAGAACAAAAATTTAGAGGCCAAAAACAGAGACTATCCGGAGCTAAGATCAGTGGATAGATATTGGGCTCTTGCTAAAAGAGATATGAAGAACACAAATGAAGAACCACAAATAAATGTCCAAAAGTATGATAGATTTTATACGTATATGGACTAGCTGTTCGAGTTACATTAATGGTAACGGAAGGGTTTCCGATAAAGGTTAAAAGGTGATTAAAGTAATAAAATTATAATAATTTTAATAAAAAATTAAAACTGTAATGTTGGTTTCATTATTAACATATATTTATGTTAAGAATTTTTCCATCTCACTCCTTATCCATCCAACTAGTCTCTGACATGGTCACTGAGACAGTCGAGAAGTCAGTTATATATTTATTTAACCAACCATTCAACCATTTAACCAACCAGCAGATACAACTACATTATTATCATTATTATTTACTATTTACATACAAACAGACAAACAAACTAACAACTACCAAGAATTCGAAGTGGAAGAGGAAGAGAAATATTACATATATAATATTTTGCAGATACCACGAGACAAATTGACAGACAGACCAACAGACATACAAACATAAATAATACACAATACAACAACTTTGACCGTCAGAGTTGGTTTTAAGAACGATGAAGGAGCAAAAACAAAACAAAATAAAACAAAAAAAATGTGAAAATAGCAAAAACAACCAACGTCTTTGCAGTAGTAAAAGTCCCCTTTTACAAAACGTACGTTGCGGTACGTAAATAACAACAAACGGACAACAACAGAACAAAAAGAAAATTACTAAACTAAATTAAATATTCGATACGATTTATTGCGTGTTGTTTTGTATTAAATCGGAAAAAATCTATAAAAGAGAAAAAAAATTATAACATTTTAAAAATTTATTATTAAAATATATTAAAAAAATACAAATACAAATACAAGCAAAACTTATAAAAAATGAAATAAACTTATACAAACATACCACAACACACACACACACACAACATACACACACTCTCGCATATAAACTCAAACAAACACATGTATGAACATACTTAACAAAATAATATCAACAAAATGTAAACAAAAACCAAATACAAATCCAACCAACCAACAACAACAACATCAAACATCCTCTCTTTTATATCAAACGAATTAAAAAAAGAGAAGAAGAAAAAAAGGAAAAAAAAATAAACAAATATAAACAAAATTCGCCATATTTCCAGCAACAACAACAATAATAAACAAATAAAAAAATAAACCCTCCTCTAAACAACCTGATTAACAACAATCAAACAAACGTTTGTAAACATACACACACACACTGAAACTCTGAGATACAAGAGAAGATACCTTCAACATCTGTAAACAGAGAAATCAACCTTTTGTATATTAAGAGAGCAAACAAAAAATCAAGGAATAATCAAAACTTACAACAAAATCCTGAATGAGAAGGAAAAACACCAACAACAACAAATCCTTTACTACAACAACAAGAAAAGATAACCAAGTAAGATATTTTAGATATATGTTTGAACCGATTCTAAAATGCTCTATAGCAAAAACTTTTTAAGTCTAAAAACTCTATTCTGATAGAGGTACCTATAATCAAAATGAACCGATAATTGGTTCCATATGGGAGCTATAACCAAAAATGGACCGATACATCCATTATGATAATTAAAACTGGTCCATATTCCGGAAAGGGTACTTAGATATGTGAGTGAAAACCAAATAAGGATCGGTTTCGGAAATGCGAGAATCGTCTAATTAAATTGAAGAAAGATAATCAGTAAAGTTTTTTTCACATTTTAAAGTTTTATAAGCTAAAAAGCATATTGCGGTAGGGGACTTTAAAAGGAGCTAAAATTAAATGTTTATTCAAAAAAATCAACTTAAGAATTTTACAAGCTTTACACCACCTTTCCGACCTTATACGATCTTGTATGAGATATACAGCAAAATATGGACCCAAAATCGTCAAATTAATTATTTACATTTAAGACACTTAAGGAAATAATTGCGCCCAATTTTAGTCAAATTGATCCATTTTTCAAAGTTTTAGAAGTTTAAATTCCTATAAAGTTAAATACTCTCTTACTTACTTGTGATGGTAGCGAAGGGTATAAAAAACACATACGCTTTCTTCCGTTATTTCAAAGTCCAACATAAATATATGTGTCAAAATTTCATGAACATATCCTTAAAATTGCGATATACACTTTGGTCACAGGGTAGACGTTCATGATCATATCGACTCAGAAAGAGGATCAGGATCGATGAGTACATTATTACATTTTATTCTAAATTTTTCCTAAATTTTACTATAAGTTTTCTTGAGATTGTCACTTACACCCCTGCTCTTATTGGAAAGTCTGTGGAATTGAATCCAATCGAAGAATTATAACCCTATAACCATTCCCCTGTGCTCTAAATTTCACGAAATTCGAAAAACGGTAGAAATTTCTTACATTTGAATAAATTTGTATGAAATTGAAGACTTCGTGTTTTTTGGTTTTTTACATATCGAGTCAGATTTCATGCATTATTTGAAAATACACTCCCTGATATTTTCACCCGTTTTATTATATAAATATTCACAAAATTTGAGTAAATGAAATTGAGACATGTATAATCAGAATCTTCTTTAATATGTTTCAAAAACATTATGAGATTCAAAACTCAAATATTTCAAAACAAATTGCATTGCATTATCCGAGATTACCAATATTGGAATCAGACGAATGTCTATTTACTTCTTACAAATTTGAAGAAAAGTAAAAAAGTATCAAAAATCGTCTTTAAAACGATTTACCCGTGATAGAATTATGAGGATGATAAAAATGGCCTACGATGACAATATGTTACAGAAAATATTATTAAGTCGATATATACCTAAAACTAAGGACTACAGTGAGAAAAATCTGTGTTTCCTGACTTCTCATATTGGTTCAGATTTTCTATCAAATGGACTTCAAAATTTTGAATAATATAGGTGTCAAGGTATTTGAAGACGATTTACAAGATGTCTAAGGTTTGCAATTTCTTGTATACATCAATTTGTTTAATCTATAAAAATGTCTAATGATTGTGTTAGGACCCAACTGTCTGTCCTAAAATAATCACAATGGAATCTATATGAAACACAATAGGAATTTCAAAAAAAATTACACTATTTTATAGGAAATTATAGTGCAGTGTACCAAGAAGACGCTGGAGTGTTTACAAATCAATATCTGTCCAGATATATATTGGACTCCAGTGAAAAGAGAAATATACCGAAATTTTTGAGGGATGATGTCCAAAAGAAATAACTGAAATGACTATAAAATGTGTGGTTCAAAAATTATTTCATTTCTGGTGTGACAAACATTAAATATCCCTTTGTAATGTTGTAGGGTATAAGAAAATAACAACCAAGATTTAGCTAGAGGTAAAGGAAAGGATAGTGAAACTAGTAAAAAGAAGAAGGAAGGAAAAGTGGATGAACAGTTAAAGAGACAACAGACTGGCAGACAAATAAATAGACATATAAACGAATAGACGGACGGACGGCCGAGCGAACAAACAGACAAACGGAAGGATATAAGTTTTTCGTTTTTGCAATTGAAACCTCTACACACAACAATCTTTTCTTTCTCTCTCTTTCATTCTTGTATTTTGCAAAATATTTAAAAATAAAAACTAACAAACAACAACAACAACAATAAGAAAAACAATAATAATAACAGCAGCAACAGTGGTAGAAATAGCGTCAGCAATATCAGCTGCAACAGTAGCAGCAGCAGCAGCTAAAGCAACAACTTGACAAGTGGTGAGTGTCAGTTTGTACATTATTTTTTCTACACATATAAAATTCATACTTACATATGTATGTGTTTGTTGTTTAAATGTAATATTTATTGGTATTATATTTCTTGTTGTTTTTTTTCTACAATATTATTTTATTTAGTATTTTCTTCCTCTTCTTTTCAGTTTCCCCTCTTCGTCTTTCTTGTCTTCTTTCATGTGTTGTAATTTAAATAGACTCAATACCTCGTTCTTCTTCTTTTTTCATTTCATTTCTTTTATTTATTTATTTGCACTTTTTATTGCAAACACACACACATACATACATACATACATACATACATACATACATACATACATACATACATATACATTTGTATGCATATAGTGAATAATTGTAAGCAGGTGTTTGTGTATCCTTTAACAATTTTCTTTTCTTGTTGTTGCTGTTGTATGTTGTTGTATGGAAATGAAAATAATAATAATATTTTCACATTTTCATTTTATTTTTAACTAAATATTAATTAAAAACAAACAAGTTGATATTCGAACGTAACGAAATTAAACTAAAAAAATAAATAAATAAAATAAAACAACCAGAGTCCTTAGCATATAAATTCATTTCACTCAATCCATTTAGGTGAAATGAGCGCGAAAAGGGGAATGGAGAGGAAAAATAACTGTATATTTACATAAAATAATGTTGACATTTTAATTAATATGACATTTCCTAAAGGAATGTAATCGAAAATGGTTTAAATAAATTTAATTGAAATTAAAAACAAGTTTTAACATGATTTAAATGAGTCATCATTTGTATACGCGAGTATACTTAATATATGTTTTTAATAAATATTACTCATACGCTATGTGGTGTGATCATATCGATTTTTTGGAAATTACTCTGTAACTTTTTAACAGACAGAGATATCTTAATGAAATTTCACATGGTTTTAGCTGAGGTATTTTGTAGTTGATACAGGCACTTATATCATCAGATTAATTGATGATATTGAGGCAAAAGCAATTTTGCATAAAAATAGTCCATTTAAATTTCAATTGAAAATACGTTTTTAAACGTTACACATTGTGACCAAATGAAATTTTTTTGCGAAATAATTCTATAACTTTCGAATCATAAGAGACATCTTAATGAAATTTCACAAAATTATGGCCCTGCTGTTTCTGAGTTAATTTTTTCTAGTGCAAACTGACCTCTATGTGGTCAGGGGCATAGTTGGTGATCATCGAGAGTTAGCTACTCCGGATATGCTAATTTTTTCAATTTCGCCAAAAATTCATTTATAAATTGAGACAAAAGAAATCTTGCTAATGCATGGTCCTTGTAAATCTCTATAAAAAATACGTCTAGATGTTTAATTTATCTCCTCTAGTATCAGAGATATGCAAACCGAAATAAATGTTAATACATTTTGGTAATATGTGCCAAATTTTCAGTAAAATACTAAAAAATATAGTTAAATTAACTTTGGAAAAAGTTTAAGATTTTGAGATTTTTTCTTAAAAAAAAATTAGTAATATTTTTATTCACTGATAAAACCAATATCTTGTTCAGAACTTTAAACTTCTATATTGTTTTATAAAGAAATCTTAACAGACAGATGTGTAAAATAGTCGATTTGATTGAATTGGCAACAACAATCTACCCACATGCCTTATTCAAAGTTGATTAACTGAGAACAGCAAAAAATGAGCTTTTATTGTCAAATTCTCAAATCACAAAACAGTTATCATATTTATATTAACCGTTATTTATAGTAATATATACCTCTAATAAAAATATTCTGGCAAATGTACTTATAATGACAGGATAATCATTTTAGTGAAAAAGATCAAATTTTGAAATATGGTTTATATGAATAGAGATTTTGGGTATTTCTACAAGTGAAAATGGGAATCTTTTAAATTCTCTGATTTATGGACAAATTTAGTTATATTATATTGAAATATCAAATAAATATCGTTATTCGATTAAATTTTATTAGATTTTAAATTTTGATCTTATTTTTAACAAAAATAACAAAAATTCGAAATTTTAACTTTTTCATAAATTCTTGTCCTGAAATGACATTTAACTTATGTTTTTTTAAACAATTGTGAACCTTTAAGTCCTAACGCTTTAATTGATATGAAACTTCTTGGCTTAATCCAATCTAAACAAGTCTTTCTCTAGTCAAATTTAACAGAGTAAAATATCAACATACTAGAGATGGCCAACTTTGGAGGGTAACCGCCTACGCTCCTAACTATATGGAGACCTAAGCTCTTCTAAACCAACTCGAAAATAACTCAATTCTAACCATATGCAATTTCATTAAAATATCTCCAAGGGTTCAAGAGTTTGGGAATTATTTCCCAAAAGTCGGTTTGGACACATTAACCTTTTTATTGAATGGTACTGGAGTTTTGGAAATTATTTTCAGAATTTAAATCTTTTGGATACTTAAGATCTAAGTACTTAGAAATTTAATCGAATTCTTAATAAATTAAATTAAATTAAATTATCTTAACTTAAGTTATGACAAAAAACCTTAACCGTATTTTGTTTAATCATTTATTTATTGATAAACTAAATCTTTGAAAATCGATTCCTTCTGAGTTTCTTCCAATGACCAAAGAAAAAGGGAAACCTCTTCAAGTTATGTAATTTTAACAATTTTTCCTATTCCTTCAGAAAAGTAAAAAAAAAAAACAAGAAAAACAATCTCTTGTGTATGAAGATATTTAAGTCCTAAAATGGTACAAACTAAAATGGAATTTAGTTTTTTTTTGTTTGACAAAAAACCAATAAAGAAAGCAAAACCAAAGATAAACGAAAAAAACAGAGATTAATAGAGTAAAAATTTACCAAAACAAATTTTCAAAATAACTGAAATCTTTAGAGAATTCTTTCGGGGATACAAATTTATTCTTTTATCATTCTGTAAACATATAGACAAACATATTCATATGTATATACATGTGCATGTATACACATGTATATGTTCAATATATGTATAATAAAGTAGAAATATTAAAAACTATGAATACTAAGTACATCATCATCATTATCATTATCATCGTGGTTGTCGTCATCATCATCAACATTTACATGAATAGTCTTGTCATGGTTAATTTGACCAAAAGGATAATTTTTTTATATTAAAAATTAAAAAAGAAGGAAAAAATTATAATAAAACCTAAAAATAAAAAAACATAGAAATTGCTAATGTTAACCCTTAATGAAAAGAAGGGTCACAAATAACACACTAACACATACACTCACAGACGTATACAATACAATATATGAAGGTTTTTCTTAAATATAACACGGAACACTCAATGAGTCACAAAATTAGTTATATTTATTATATTATTATATATTATTATAGTAACCGATTTTTGTAAATGAAGTTCCTATAACTTCATATTATGGCACAAATTCATTCTAATTTGTCGATTTATAATTGTCAATTTTACAAAAGTTTTTTGTTTGAACTTAGAGGTTACCTCAGTTATCGGTCCATATCTTTTAATATACTCAATCGATTTTAATAGCTTTAAATAGGAAACATTTTAGGACAACAATTAAAATTCAGTGCGCTCTGTCAATTATTGTGGATATGAGCGTGCTAACAACAGACAGACGGACAGATAAATGGAAGTAGCTAAGTCGACTCAGATTTAGATTTAATGCAAAAATATAAACATATTATGAGGTCTTAGATGATTCCTTCTTAGCACTAAACACGGAACGACAAAGTTAATATAACCTCTTCGCCATTTGTGTTGGTGAAGGGTATAAAAACTAGAATTTAGGATAAAAATAACATTTCCAGTTCATTTTCATCCATAATGGTTCCAAGACTTTTTTGGAAATAATCTGTTATTTTGGAATATTGACATTCTTGAGGTGTTTTCAAATGGAATTTGTAACAAGTGCATATTCCAAGTCTTGTCTTGGGAATATATTTGGACCTCCAAAGTTGGTCACTTCACCAAAATTTCGTTTATAATTTAAATTGTCAAATGACCCTTTTAATTCTGCACAAAAAATTCCCTTACATGGAGGGAATATCTCTTAAAGTTTAAGTGATATTTAGATCAAAGTAAAATGTCATATTTGTAATATATTTTATTCTTTTAGTTTTTGCACTTGGTGGACTTTATTGGGGCACAAAAAATTTTCTAAAATATTGTCTGGATTCTGTTAAAAATTCTAACTAATTTTTGATCAATTACCAGGTACCTATGTGGATTCAATAAAAAGTTATATTATTTTGAAATAGAAATTTATAACAAAATGTTTTTAGTGATTTTTTGAAAAAGGCAGTAATACTTTTTCACTTCAAAATTAACTATTTTCCTCTAGACTATATATACTTTTGTTAATTCCGAAAAGACCTTACATGTAAAGCAAATTCATGAGGGCAGGAGGGAATACACATTTTCCCATTACCCCTAACGGAATTTCGTTATTTTCGACAAAAAATTTCTTTAGATTTTTAGAGAAAGAAAAAATTGTACGGTGTTATTTAATGGAAGAATATGAGGAAGAACTTAAAATTTCGCATTTTTCGCGCTTTTTTTTTTAACAATCAGATATACTTTGAATTTCAATAAAATGACAACAGGTAGAGCATATTATTTGAAATTTCCGAATTATGTGTACAAAATGGTCCATAAATCAGCGCATTAAAAATATGTCCATATTTCTATATGAAAATATTCATTTAACACGTTAACTTTAAGGAAAATTAAAAGGTGTAAAATAATAATCTATTTAGACATCAATATCTCTGAAACTATAAGAGATAATTTACACATGTGAACTATTTCTATAGAGATTTAAAAGGATTTTCTATATACAAAATTAACTTTGATTCAAATCATAAATGAATTTGTGTCTAAATTTTTAAATTTAAATATGATCGAGTCGCTCAACTTTGAAAAGTCATCGACTAAGGACTTGGCAAAAGAGGCACTTGAACTTTTCCTGATCAACTCTAAAATACATAAGTTTTATGGTTCAAAAATAACAGACTTATTTTTGAACCATTTTTTGAAACTCGTTTGTCGGGAAATATAAATTATGGGCGTCTCTGCTAGAGAACTGACATGTTACCATATACAATTTTTTTTGTCCCAATACATAAATGAATTTTTAGCAAATTTTTTTAATATCAACATATCGAAGATGGCCAACTTTAGAGGGTCGTTGACTACTTCTCTAACCAGTTAGGAATCTGTTTTACTCCAAGTTAACTCAAAAACATCTCAGTTACAATCATGTCAGATTTTATTAAAATATTTTAAACCGATCAAATATCACAGAATTCCATTTTCTAAATTTATAAATCAATATTTTGCGATTTTTTTAAATATCAACACACCCAAAATGGCCAAATATGACACAACACACACTAGCCTCTAGATAAGCTAAGGACTTGTATGCTTCCAAATAAAATAGAAGACATTTAAGCTGTAACTCTGCTGTATTTTATTAAGATATTTTTAGCGATTCAAAATTTATAAAAAATATTTCCAAGAAATCATTTTTGAAACCAGTGTGAGTGTTTATAGGATTCTGTTGGCCTATTTGGGGTTAAAGAAATGCTAACAACCAGTATTATGGAAAACCCAGAGAATAAAAAAATGTGTATTTAATAATTTATTTACAAATGTCAAGTTATGAAAATAATGTCATTTATATTAAATACACTTACGACAACAAATGTTTCAACAATATTTATGCGAAATGCGAAATGCGAAATGCAAAACAAAACAAAAAAAACATGTAAATGTATAGAAAAAATTACATACATGCAAATACACACATATACACAAACATAGAGCAATTTTGTTAAAGAATAATTTACCTTTTTTCACTACACAAACTTACGCACTAAACAACAACTGAAAGAGGGTTAGACAACAAGAGATGATAATTTGATATAATGAAAATGAGAACTGAACTTTAATTCAATAAAATATGAAAAAAATAAATTAAAATATTAAGTTTTTTATTTAAAATTCCAATTTTTTAAATTAATTTTTTAATTTTTATAATTCATTTATAAAACACTAATTTTTCTTGCCCTCCTCCTCCTAAAAAAAATTATTTTTTTTATCAAAAACTAAAAATAATTTCACATGCATACGATCCATTACGATACGTTTATGTGTAAGCGATGACAATGTGAGGTCATTGCTGAGGGTAATTAATGGTTGGTCACCAACAATGAGCCCTAAGGGTGGTCCCTACTTTAATTCACACACACAAAGTAAACACATAAACAACAATTTCACAATATATACTTACAATACAATAATAATAATAATTCATCCCATTGTGCTAAATTCCTTTTTTTATGATATACTTGTCACAATTCCATACAATGGAAACTATCAGCCATAGAAAAAGTTTAGTAAAAAAAGACTCCTAACAATATTAAATAAATATTTAACTGGACTGTGTGGAAAATACTCACACATACATTGAACCATAAACAAAAAAAAATGAAGTGACCTTCTTTAAAATATCCATCTTGAATTCTTGAATAACTAATGTTAAGAAAACACACACTTCTCGAGGGAATTTAGGGCTTAAAGGCAAAATGTTTTAGCCTTTAAATAACTTTAGGTTTAATATGAATTAAAAAAGAAATTGTTAAATTAAATTTTATATAAAATTTTATAACAAATTATTTTCATTAAATTTAATATAAAATATTTTTTTTAATAATTTTTATAAATTTCAAATTCTAGAATAATTTTAGGTCTTTAAGATTAAAAGAAAAAAATAAAAAACAAATTTAACAATTTACTGCTCCAAAAAATCTTTTATAGTTTAAAAATTATAAACAATTAAAAAATATTCATAAAATTAATATTAATCATACGCCATGAAGTTCATTTAAGTTTTATAAACTGTTATATTGAAAACAATTAAAATGAAATCTTCAAATATAATTTAAAAATCAAAATAAAAATTCTAACATAAATTTTCGTCTTAAAATTTTTAAATTCTTCTAAAAAATGTGTTCAAAGAAATTTTCGAAAATTTGTAAAGCAAAAAAAAAAAAAAAAAAAACACATTTCGATACAATTTAATCAAAAATTTAATACAGTAGAACCTTATAAATTGAAACATTTTAGAAATGTCAACCAATTATATGAATTTTACTAAAAAAATTAAATTTTCATCAGAAATACAAAATTTTCAAAAATTTTTTCGCAAAAAGTGGAAATTTTTACTGTGAATTCAATTTTTTTCAAAAAATTCTAATTTTTACTAAAAAATTGAATTTTCATCAGAAAACTGTAGTAAAATTCACCAAATTTTTACTGCAAATTAAAATTTTCAAAAAATTCAAATTTTTACTTAAAAGTTATATTTTTAACGATTTTTTTTATAAAAACTTCTTCTAGAATCTCGATAAACTTTATAAAAAATCTAATTTTTAACGACATTTAATTTTTTATTGAAAAATAAAAATTTAACTAAAATTTTTAATTTTATTACAAATTCATTATTTTTTTTTTTTTTTTTTGTAATTCCAAATGAAAATTAAATTTTCACTAAAAATTTTTACTAAAAAATCAATTTTTCACTAAAACATAAATTTTCACTAAAAAAATAAATTTTTCACTAAAAATAATTTTTCACTAAAAATCAATTTTTCACTAAAAAAAAATCAATTTTTCACTGAAAATCAATTTTTCACTAAAACAATCAATTTTTCACTAAAAAAAACAATTTTTCACTAAAAAAACAAATTTTCATTAAAAAATAAATTTTCACTAAAAAATCAATTTTTCACTAAAAAATCAATTTTCCACTAAAAAATCAATTTTCCACTAAAAAATCAATTTTTCACTAAAAAATCAATTTTTCACTAAAAAATCAATTTTTCACTAAAAAAATCAATTTTTCACTAAAAAATCAATTTTTCACTAAAAAAATCAATTTTTCACTAAAAAATCAATTTTTCACTAAAAAAATCAATTTTTCACTAAAAAATCAATTTTTCACTAAAAAATCAATTTTTCACTAAAAAATCAATTTTTCACTAAAAAATCAATTTTTCACTAAAAAATCAATTTTTCACTAAAAAATCAATTTTTTACTAAAAAATCAATTTTTCACTAAAAATCAATTTTTCACTAAAAAATCAATTTTTACTAAAAAATCAATTTTTCACTAAAAAAATCAATTTTTCACTAAAAAGTCAATTTTTCACAAAAAAAATTTCACTGAAATTAAATTTTTCAAAAAAAAAAAAAAATCACTAAAAAAATGAATTTTTCACCAAAAAATCAATTTTTCACTAAATCATAAATTTTTCACTAAAAAATCAATTTTTCACTAAAAAAATAAATTTTTCACTAAAAATCAATTTTTCACTAAAAAGTCAATTTTTCTCAAAAAAAAATTCACTGAAATTAAATTTTTCAAAAAAAAAATAATAATAATAAATTTTTCACTAAAAAAATGAATTTTTCATCAAAAAATTAATTCACTAAATCATAAATTTTTCACTAAAAAATCAATTTTCACTAAAAAAAATCAATTTTTCACTAAAAAATCATCTATTTTTCACTAAAAAAAATGAATTTTTCACCAAAAAATTAATTTTTCACAAAAAATTAAACGAATCTTCGCCTTTACGTTTATTTGACTGGTTGACTGGCTTCGATTAGTTACCATCTCTATTTAAAAGCGAGTTTCCGATGTAACTCACATGTTTTTATATAAATTATTCAATGACATTGTTGGAGAATAATTTGATATCATTATTTTATCCCGATTAGCCCCATTTGTTTACTTCTTTGTGAAGCTAATTTTTAGATCGATACAGTTCGACATCTACCCTTTCCTATTTTTGTTATTGATCTAGTTTCACCAAGAATCGTTTTAGAAATTATCTTAAATTGGGATTTTGCTAAATACAGACCTTGACCTTTTTGACCTGACCTTCTTATCTATAACTAAAAACACTTCTCAAGGCTTTGAAATAAATAACAGTTTCAAAATCATATCATTTATATTAATACTTCCCATATGAACATACACATATAGATAAATTATCATGGACTACATTATTATCACATAAAAAAGCCTAAAATTGAATATTCAACAGCAATTATTTGAAGAGCGATAAGAAACTCATAGAGTAAGACAAAAAAGTGAAAAAAGCATTAAAACATTGATTTAACGTAAATGACACTATCTTTTGTCAAGGTCAGGTATCAGTGTTTTTTTTTTATCAACATACAACAAATAAATTACAAAAAAAAATAATCCAACCTAAAACCCCTCTCTCTCTTTATCATTCTTTGCAAAACTGGAATAACTTTATGTATATTTATTCATTTATTTATTTATTTATACCCTCCACCACCACAAGTGGTGAAGGGGCTACATTAACGTAGGCATTCCGTGTGTAACGCTAAAAAGGAATCATGTAAGACCCCATAATGGATATATACTCTTGCATCAAATCATAATCTGAGTCGATTTAGCTATGTCTGTCCGTCCGTCCGTCTGTCTGTATCTTTGTCTGTTTTTGACACGCCCTTGAGAGAAGTTGAGAAGTTTCCTTTTTAAAACCAGCAAAATCGGTTCAGTATGAGTCCACTACTAAGTTCAAGGTAAGAACTTTCGTAAAGTTGTCACTTATAATTCGACAAAATAGAATGGGATTTTTCCATAATATTGAGTTATATAGAGCTCATAGAAATTTGGTCTGAGTATTTATATAGTCGTGTAGTTTCCATTTTAAAACCAGCAAAATCGGTTTTGTATGTTTAAAGATATAAACTGATGTCTGAGCCAACGTCTAAGTTCAGTTTTATAAAACAAAATTGTCAATTTTAATGACATTTCATTATCATAATGATATTTCATTATCATTCCAAATATTATCAAAATCGGTTCAGTAGAAAAAAATTATGGCCGATAATTTAGCTAATTTTATTAAGTGTTTCGTGTTAAATTTAGAAAACTTTTATATATTGTCTAATTCTCTGAGTGTATGTGTGAGTGTGTATATACAATTACACACATATTTGTGGTGGAGGGTATTGCAGATTCGTCATAGTCGAATATTGCATTCTTACGTGTTTTTCATTTTCGCTTTTTTATCATGGCTTCTTTGAGCTTTTTTTACACATTTTTATACCAGTTTAATTCTGAAAATAACAACATAAAGCCAAAAAGCATCAGTTTAAGGAACCAAAAAAAAAATACACTGAAAACGCTCAAAATTCAACTCTTGGCATTAAATAAACGTAATGAACGTTAAAAAAATAACACTTAAAGTATAAAATACCATTCATACATTTTATGAATGTTAAGAACAAGGAATTCTAGTAGAAGAAGAAGAAGAAGTAAAGAGGAACGGGGAAGATTGTGCATAAGAAACCACAAGTAAAAATTTAAAAAAAAATATAAGCAGCACCTTTAAGAATCTATAAATACACTACAATGCGGACGTTATAAATACGTTACAATACAATGGCAACAACAAGAACAACAACAATAATAATAAAAAATAAAAATAAAAGTAAAATAATCCCTGACACATTAACATATGATTTTTTATCGTAAAACCCATTTAATACCCCTCCAACACTTACAATTTCATTAAAATCTTATCAAGATACAAGAATTTTTGTTAAAATGCTTTTATTTCTCATACGAAAAGTATTCGTTACATTTAAGCGATAATGATCCAAAAGAGAAAACATAAATATGCACAGTGGAACAAGATAAGCTAAATTTAAGAAATAAATTTGTAACTTCCATTTAATAAATATTTTACTCCTAGAAGACTTCAAGGATTAAACATGAATTTTCAGCTTTTTCTTATCGGTTCAGATATCTTAAAGAGATTCAAAGGATATAAAATTTCTTAAATATAAAATTAATATGAAAAACATATGTGCATATTGAGGGCAATAAGTAAATAAAAAAAATATATTCCAGGATCCAAGAAATTTCCTTCCAAAAAACTGATCCTTAACTATCGTAAGATCACTTTTGGAAATTTAAAATTTTTATGACAGTTGCTTTTTCTCGCAAGTTAAATTGTTAGAGCCAAAAGAGCCCTACTTTGCTATTTAAAAATGTTTAGTGAATTAGAATCACCAGAGTCATAGGAATCTTTTACCATGATCATTTTTTGGATTAAATTAAAAAAAATCAATTTTTTCTTTCAACTAAGGTCTCAAGATCTAAAAGGCCTGTATGAATGATCACTGATTCAAATAAATAATTTAATCAGATATTTGTTTTGATAGACCTTTCTTATTCTTACTGTTGTTTCTAAAGCCCGCTATACCAAATCAATTGTTTCTTTTTGCAGATGTGAGCAAAGATCCCATATAAAAATTTGATCGGTTTATGAGTCCCATATATGAACGCAGTATTTTATTCCATCATTATTAACACAAACTTTTTAATCCTAAACTAATTTTTTTAAGAGTTTTAATTCAACGATTTGTAATTTACCAACAAAATGTAAAACAAAACATAAATTTTTAAACCTTAACATGGTAATGCAGAAACATCCAGATGGCGATGGCTGTGTGAAATATCAGAAATCAGCAGTCAGTGAAGTTGAGCTTATAAAAAGTAGTCTGAGAGCCAAGCTATCTACTTAATAGTATTGTTAAATATTTTCGATACTCATATAAAACAGGACTTAACCTTGTTTATTTTTAACCAGATATATTTGGAATTTTTGATAAACATTTTTGAAGGTTCAAGGCTTTTTAATTAAAAAAATATTTTTTTATTATATAAAATATACCTTCTCAATATGGGTCATTAAAAATATTATTAAATATATTTCTTAATAAAATTGGATCACAAGAAGATCCAAACAAAATGATCATCGATTACTTTGACCATGAAATTCGTGAAAAATTTAAAGCGCGACTCAGTAGTACCTTATAAAAAGGGTCCTAATTTTGTCTTCTTAAAAGCCTTCTTAATTCCTAATTATATCGGATTTATGTGGATTAAATACTATATTCAAAGTTTAATATACAACATATGGGTCAAAGTAAAGTTATACGTAGACATACTGAACATCATCATCTTCGCTTTTGTTGAAATTCGTCCAACTTGATACCAAATCGTATATTTTCAGAAAAAGTATCCGCTAAGGCCATGTAAAGCTATTAATATTAATAAAGATAAGAATTCAAAAGAGAGAGGTCAATTGAGAATCATAGGGTGGTATCTTGTAGCAGTTTAAAATTCGGATATTTTTAGGGAACTTTAAATTTTGTATTTCCACAAAGTCTATACTGAATTTACAGTAATATCGGAAATAGTGACATAAAAATTTATTTTTTCTTAAAAATATTTGGAATTTCTCATATATAATGAAACTGCTTATATATTTATGATTCTCGAAATAGATGAGACCCAAACAATTGTTCCACACAGACATATCATAACATATTTCTGAAGGAATTAAAACATTGTGTTTCATATTCTTAGATATAGTAAAATCGCGAGAGATTTAAAAATAATTCTTCAAATTGTCTGATGTTGGAAAGGTTCCCCCCAATTTTATTTTAGCGCTGCTCTAAAATAAATACCAAGAAGTGATACTTTGAGTTCGGGCCTAATTGACTTCTGCCTATGACAATGTTAAATTTTACCAGACAATTTAATACAGAATGTAAGAGAGGGAGGGCGTATATGAAGAGAGGTCAAAATTATTTGTAAATTTTGAATGTCTGCTTTGTGCAACTTTATGTTTAAATAGAACAACAAAAGATGAATAGAGAGGGGCGAATAATAGAACATTAATTGCATATTGATATTTAAAGAATTTCCCCCTCTCTCTCTCTTTCTCCCTCTCTCTCTTTCTCCCTCTCTCTCTCCCTCTTTAAATCTAACATTTCCTATTTAAATTTTTCACCAAAAAATATAATTAAAATTTTTTCTCTTCACAAAACAAAAAACAAAACAAACTATTCAATCAATTAAACATTACTTTGCCTCTCCCTAATAAAAATGTCAAAGTTTGCAATGACAAAAAATATAAAGAAGAAGGAGAAGATACATTAAAAATTAAGGTGTGATATAATTAAAAAGGTCTCCTATGTATATTTACATAAAAATGTTACAAATAACATAACAAACGCATCATATACACCTCAGCAAAAGAGAGAGTGTAGGAGCAAAAAAAAAAAACAACATTTAAGAAAACACCCACACATATTGAAACACAACAGCAAAAGCACCTAACAACCATTAAATACCGTCACACACCCCCTCTTCCAAACAAACTCTCTTAACGTTAACAAAACAAAAAAGTTATTAAATTATTACTTTTGGAATTTATTCTCTTTTTTTTTTTTGGGGGGGGTTGGGGTTGATGAGAAAATAAATTGTGTTAAAAATTAAAAATTATTAAAAAAAACAAGTAAGAATTCTGTATTCGGCTGGGGCGAATCTTCAATACCCTCCACCACAAATGTGTGTGATGTTAATACGCTATGTTTCGTACATACACACACAAATGTAACAATATAAAAAGTTTTTCTTAAATATATATTTTTGGCTACAAATTCTTTCCCCCGAACCGATTTAATATATTTTTGGAATGCTAATAAGGTACATATACAACTTAATATTATACCAAAGTCTTATTCCAATTTTACGAAAATTCTTTGGTGGAACTTAGAGGTTGCCTCAGCTATCGGTCCATATAATTAAATATACTGCACCGATTTTGATGGTTTTAAACGGGAAACTTCTCAGGACTTAGATCAAACTTCATTGAGCTCTGTCAATTATTATTCTGCCAACAACAGGCAGACTGATAGACGGACATTTTTTTTGATGGATGAATACATTATGGAATCTGATATTCCTTCCATTATAGCGTTACACACGGAATGACAAAGTTAGTATACCCTCTTCACCATTTGTGGTGGTGTAGGGTATAAAAATCACATAAATAAAAAATATCAACTTAATAAATTGATTTTTGTTGTCAATTGATTGCTGTGGAAAAGGAAGAGAGCAGGTGGAGGAGATTTCAAGTGTTTATGATGAAAATCATAAAATTTGAAATTTTTTTATGAAAAAACAAATCATAAATGTTAAGTACTTTGAAATATCATAAATTTGAATTTTTATATTTTTATGGAAAATAATTGAAGTTGTTTCTGTTTGTTGTTACAATATTGCAAAAATTAAAAAAAAAAAAACAAATATTGCAATGCATTCAAGGCCTTTTTAGCTTAACCCTATTACCACCATAGTTAGGATATTATGGGCAGAAGTTTTTATAGGCGGAAAAATAGTATAGATCGGTATCTGAGATGATAACAAATTCCGAAAAGAAACTCTTCTAAAATTTGTCAAAAAGTATTGAAGTCGAAAAAAATACAGCCCCATTCTATTGAAAATCAGCACATCGGTCCATATCAGGCCACGCCCCGGAAAAAGGCTTTAAGCATATTAAGATTCTTATTTTTTCAATAATAATAATTAATAAATGTGGCGTAATGATTTGTCTTAACCCTTCTTAATATACCTTACTAATTTGTCGAATATGGGCACCCAGTATAAGTCTCCTTCCCGGAAAAACATTGTTTTATCGAAAATTAACCCTTAATAAAACATGAAATATTATTACATTGCAAGAGTCTTGAGATATTTTTCAGTGATCTCAAAATGCTTATTAATGATGAATATTTTTTTAATAAAATTTTATATTGAAGTTCATGAAATTTTTTCCAATTGATTTGACGCAGCACAATGAGTACAGGAGGATAGACGTCCGAATTTAGTAATCTGGGATATGATTATTTTTAATCACCAAAATTTAATTTATGGAAGTTAAAGTTTTGACATTAAAATTGCAATTCCTCCGCTTGGGTCACATTTGTTCGAATGTCAAAGACCAGAGTATATTCGGGGTAGAATTTATTGAATTTAACTTGTTTTGAAATGACAATTTTTTCAATTGATTATTAAGGTGCTTTCCAATTGATTCGGACCAATAAAAGTTAAGTTAATGGGTCCAGGAGAAAGGGCTAGACTATAGAATATGATTTCTCGTTTCTGATTTAATTTCTCAATTTGAGATGTTTGCAATTCTTCCAACTGTGGTCAAACTTGGAGAATTTATATGACCCATCCAGAAATGCCATAGACCAGTATACTGGTGTAAAATATGACGAATATAAACTATTTTTATTAAGTGACATCGAAAACCTAAACTAAATTTATAATTTACCAAAAAATATTTTTATAGTTTGAATCACCAGTTTTGGAATTTTAAAACTCTTCCATTAATGTTTTTACAGGTCTTCATGTGATTTTATTCAAACAGATGGATGGACTACCGTTTAAAATCTATCACAATTTTTGATTTTTTGTGCTCTTCAATTCTTGTTTAACAAGATCACAATATCTCTCCACTTTCGCCTTAGCTCTGGGTAGTTCGGAGGATTTACCTCAAATATTACATTATTACTCTTGTACCACTCAAGAGCTATTTACTATTGTGACAGAATGTCAAGTTATAGGTGGACGCATTATGTGGTCTTATTTTTGGTCTCTATATTTTAAGCAGCGTTCCTGTCAGAACTTTGTATGTTTTTAAACATACATTGACTTCAAATTTTCCTACCATGACTAATACGATCACATATCTAACCGGACTACATTCCTATCGAATGTGTTGGGAGTTACTTGGGTTAAAAGTTATAATGAAAAAATTCTTTAATACAATTTATCGATCTCACTTCTAATAATAAATTTGTGAATTGATTTCTTGCTTACGCATGATTAGTGAATTTTAAGAGGCTTTTATGATCACAATTAAAAATCACTTAATATTTAAATCATTAATTAATTAACTAATAACAAAACTAGTTTTTTTTCTTAATTTAGTTTTAAAATTAATTTTAGAATTTGTTTCTATTTTTTAATAAATAAATTTTTTAAATATTTTAGAACTTTTCACCGGCAATTAACGCACAAAATGAATTTTAAAAATTTTAATAAACAAAATGAAATTAATTCAAAACATTTTTTTACAAACAAATTTTGAGTGTTTTGCTGTTAATAAAATAATAAATTTAAATTAATTAAAATCGAGTACGACAAAACAGGATTTTATTTTTTAAAATTTGCTTAAAGTTTTTTGTTTTTGTTTTTTTAACAAGATCATTAACCTTTATCGATCAAATAAAGTTAAAGTTAAAATAAATCCAAAAGATTTACAATATCTGTGTGCTTTTTTCTTATTCTGAAAATCAGAGACGATTTTATTTATGCAAATCGTATCAAAGACTAATGAGCGCAAAATTCGATTAATTTAGTTTTGAAACAGTGATCAAACGGAACGTTTACACAACGTCAACTTAAACGGTTAACGCATAATTGTTGATTTTTCTCTTTTGTTTTATTTTGAATTTGTTTATAAACATTTGTTTTTACTAAATAATTAATACAATTTTTTTTCGTTTTTGCTAAACGTTTAAGCGTTTAGTTCAGGCACAGGCAAGTCTTTGAACGCATTTGAATTTCAATAGAAAAACAATTATTTGTTTACACCAAATCATCAACACACAATTTCACTACATCTTTATTTCAAATTTAATCAACTTTGAGGAAGAAAAAAAGGAAAATTGTTAAACAAACCATTTACATTTTTCATCCACTAACTGATCAGTCAACAAACCAAACAACCACAGTAATCAAACGACCGACCGACAAACTAAACAATAAAAATTGCCATAAACATTTAACGAAACGCAAACAAAAAAAATCACAATAGAAAATAATCAACAACAAAATTTCATTTTCGAAATTCAATCATCGATATGGGCCACAAAAAAAAGAGCCACATGATAATTTTTATTTATGGAACAGTGAGTTAAAAAAGGACATTGTTCTTGAAAAACTATATTGTAAATAGTTCATGATGGGGACTATTTTCTAGTTTATTATCTGGTCTATAGTCTGGTCTATAATCTGGTCTTTAACCTGAAATAATGGTCCAGTTTACAGTAAAACTATAGATAACTATATAATTTGAGTTAAAGTCCAGTTTATCTGAATTATACACCTTTCTATATATGGACAACATGATAGTCATTAGTCTAGATCAAAATGTAGATGATAGTGTAGTCTAAAATGTGAACTATAACACAATATTTAACCTGGAATATTTTTCAACCTGTAATCTGCACTATAGTCCAGCCTGTTATGTGGACTCATATAGATGATAGTACAGTATAAAATCTGAACTATAACACAATAATCCAGATTACAGTCCTGTCTATAATCTGAACTACAGTTTAGCCTATTACCATGACTATATATCAGTCTATAATCTGGAATATAGCCCAGTATATATTTTGGACTATTGTCCAGATAAAAATCTGTAAAATCCAGTCCATAATTTGAGTGCAATCCAGTCTCTTAATAACAATATAATCTAGTTTGTTATCTTAACTATAATCCAGTTTATAATCTGGATTATAGTCCAGATTTGTACTAAAGTCATGTCTATGATCTTGACTGTAGTTCAGTTTATGATATGGACTGGATCTTTACAAAATTGAAGCTTACAATTTGGATTTTATAGCAGTTTATTATTTATGATTATGTGAAGTCTATCGACGGAACTATGCTTTATCTGGGCTATAGTCTGAACTATAAACTCTTTAATTTTTTTTGGACTACAGTCTGTTATTTAATTTGAATAATAGTCTGTAGACTGAGCAGCTGTATAGTTTCCGCCTGACTTAGAATCTAGTCGGACCCGAAACCTAATCTATACTTTTAATTTATAGTCTATAATACGAACTATAGTCTGGTTGTAATCTTTGCTATAGAGAAACAGATGAGCATATAGTTCTTTTATGTCTATTTTCCGACCACTGTATTCAAATAAAGTTTTTGTGCGATTCTCAGAGTCTCAGTGACTGTTGAAAATATATGAAAAAGAAAGAAAAACTGCTGGAAAATAAGCGTAAAAAACGTGTGTTTACGTGAAAACTACATGCGTCATACCGTGTGTATTAAGTTGAGTGTGTGCGGATATGTGTTGTATGAGAGTATTATTTAGTGTAAATATTTGTAAATTTGTTGTTGGTGAACGTTGTTGTTTTTTCTTGTTTGTATCATTAATTGTTTTTTTTTTTTGTTTTTGTTTTTGTTTTTGCTGTTTTGGTTATATGGACTAAACAAATACATTTTTTATATCATTTTTCCGATATTAATTTTTTTCCAACAACAGAAAAGTGTGTAAATGTAGCAATAAAGTCATTAATGTTGGATTTAATTAATTTAAATTTGCTTAAATAATGATAGTTAAGACATTTTATACACAGAGAGAAATTTTTTTGTTTGGATTTAGTGTCTGTATGTTATCTGAAATATAGCATAGTCTGTAATATAATGCTATACTATATACTAACTATAGACTAAACTCTTTTATTTGAATTTTTGTACATTGGAATTTTAGTTTATATAACAAAACATAGTTTATAATCTATAGTACAATATATAATGTGGACTATAGTTTATAATCTAAATTATAGTTGAGTAGATTACCTGGACAATAAAAATCTGAACTACAATATATATTTTATAATCTGCATTATAGTTTAATCAGAATCAGAACTTAAGTTTAGTTCATTATCTGAATTATAGTTTAGTCCATTATTTGGACAAAAATAAAGTCTAAAAATTGAGCTATAGTATATTCCTTAATCTGGGCTATGATATTGCCTATGATATAGACTCTAATATGGACTGTAGTATAGTCCATAATCTAGAATTTATCAAAATCTATAATCACAGACTGCATGGACAAATTATGTTCTAAAATCTATGCTTTAGTTTAGATAACAATCTATTGTATTGACTATAATATACACTGAAATATGGACTGTAGTAATAGTATATAATCTTGACTATATTATAATCTACAATTAGGTCTGTAGTATAGTTTATATTCTAAACTGTTCTATAGTCTACAATGTGGACTGTAATACGGTCTATAATCACGAATGTAGTCTACAGCTTGTACTGTATAAATTTTGAACTACGGCTAAGTCCATTATTTCTATAGTTTAGTCTACAATGTGGACTATAGAATATTCTATAATGTAGAATTTATTATAAACTGTTATAGTAACTATATTGTAACCAATATTTATATATACAATTGTATGGTCCATAATGTTGGTTATAGTAAAGTCTGATTTCTGGAATATATTACAGTCTAAAATTGAAACTTTTGTCAAAAATCTGAACAATCGTATAGTCAATAATCTATAAATGAGTACTATCTGCAATGTAAACTATAGTTTTATGTAAATTTTGAACTTTAATCTTTATAATCTTTAATTACCTGCATTTTACGGTTACTGCTTAATTTAATGTCTCAACTGTAATTGTCCAAAATTTACATTAAATATTTGAACTACTTAAATAGATACTTGTTTAGTTAGTATCATGCTACACATACTAAATAAACTACAACAAAAAATCATATGCGTGGATTTTCCTTAAATTTATTATTTTTCTCATTTTCGCTTTTTTCTTCGTTTCGTTTTTTATTATTTATATTTAGTGTTCGCAAGGTACATGAACTAAATTAAACAAAATAGCAAAGAAAAAAAATCACCTTAAAAATGAAACAATTTTGCAAATAAAATTGGATTTTAGTAGAGTGTTAATTATATACAACATTGGACTGACTTGTTCATCTATCCAACCATCCGTCTAACAAACTAATAGTCTCTCAGTCTATCCATCCATCCATCCCTCCGTCTGTCCATTAACCACCATAAAAAACAGAAAAAAATAAGTTTGAAAATATTTAATGGACGATTTAATTAGTCATAAAAATCATCATCAACATTATCATTAACAACAACTTTTGGCGCTGCCGCTGCCCAGGGAGAGTACAAATGAGTATTTTTGTACTTTTTTTAATTATTTTTTTTATTTTGTATTTATTTTATTATTATTTTTTATTGTGTTAATTTTTATTTAAAACATATTGTTGCAGTGTGTGTGTTTGTGTTTTTCATTGTTTTTCAATCTGAAATACAAAGATTTTTCCAATAAAGACAAATCGCAAACAAACAATAGATGAAAAAGACATTAGAAATGTTTACAATGAAACTCAACACGTTAGAAATTTGTGTGTTTATATTAGAAAAAAACTATAAGAAGAAGAAAAAATAAATAAAATTGAAAGAAGAAAAAAATGAACAAATTATTAGACCATTTTTAAACGGTCACTAACTAATGGCCAAATAAACCTCAAACCAAACAATCATTTGATAACTTTAACTTGTTTTTTCTGGCGTCATGGAATCAACTGACGGACGATCCACCACAACTACACCAAACAACCACAACCAAACCAAAAAGACTATTGAAATATAAATTAAAGAAAAGAAATTAAAATTACATGAGAGACGTTGATGTAGATATTGTTGTTGTTGCTATTGTTGCAAATGTAGATGGTAATGATGTTGACAACCTAAACCACAATATTTTACGGAAATTACTCCTCCTAAATGAATTTCCCTATTTACACATTTGTTGCTCTTTTTCAAACCACAAAATGGTGAAGAGTAAAGAAGTGTGAGCGATATATTGATCGTGAACGAATTTAAAATACTCTGCTGCCATCATATTGTTTTGAATAGTCTATATCGTGGGCTATATTATAATCTATAATATGAACTATATTGATGTCCATCGTAGAGACTATAATCTGAACTGTAGTAAAACCTATGAATTTAATAAACTGTATATAATCCAGATTCTGAATTATAATAAAGTCAATTACCTGGACTGTAGTCTATAATCTGTAGTATACAATCTGAACTATAGTAAAGTCTTTAATCTGGACTATAGTAATATTTATAATTTGTACAATCAAAAATTTTATAAACTAAACTTAAGTGTCATTATCTGGACCATATTTCAGTTTTAAATCTGAACTACGACAAAATATTCAATCTGAACTATAATATAGTCTATAATCTATACTATAGACTATAATAATATAGTCTATGATTTGAACTTGACTATAATCAAGATTATAGTTTTATTTATAATCTGTATTAAACACTGTTCTATAATCTGCACTACAGATGAGCGATATTGTAATTTTTGAATAACGTCATTCCCAGTGAAAATGATTTTTAAATCGCTTTTCTTTAAAACAGAAAATCAAAAAAAAAAAATGACGATAAATTAAAATTCATTGCATTCTCTTATCTTACTAAAGTATAGTATAGTATAGTATAGTATAGTATAGTATAGTATAGTATAGTATAGTATAGTATAGTATAGTATAGTATAGTATAGTATAGTATAGTATAGTATAATATAGTATAGTATAGTATAGTATAGTATAGTATAGTATAGTATAGTATAGTATAGTATAGTATAGTATAGTATAGTATAGTATAGTATAATATAGTATAGTATAGTATAGTATAGTATAGTATAGTATAGTATAGTATAGTATAGTATAGTATAGTATAGTATAGTATAGTATAGTATAGTATATAGTATAGTATAGTATAGTATAGTATAGTATAGTATAGTATAGTATAGTATAGTATAGTATAGTATAGTATAGTATAGTATAGTATAATATAGTATAGTATAGTATAGTATAGTATAGTATAGTATAGTATAGTATAGTATAGTATAGTATAGTATAGTATAGTATAGTATAGTATAGTATAGTATAGTATAGTATAAGTTGAATTGTCTGAACTATACTATAGTGTCTATAATCTGGACTATAGTAAGTTCATTGCAGTCTATAATCTAAAATAAAGTATAGTCTATAAATGGCACTATAGTATGATCTACTATCTGAACTATAATACTATATATTACTTGGACTATGGTATAGTCTATAATATGGACTTTATAACAATCTATAATCTCAGCTATTTTTAAGCTGAAATCTGTAAATAGGAGAAAGACGTTGTCTATATAATAACTTCTTTTGAATGTTACTCACGATATGACCAACTTAACATAACCTCCACCTTATAAATTTTGCTGGTGGGGAAAAACATTAAATAATATTTTTGGGGCATTTTTTTTGTTTATTTAACTTTACTATAAATCAAATTTAATATTCATTGTAATAATAATAATAATAATTTACTAAATTGTAATTAAATTTACTCTAATTTATTTCCTTTTTTTCATTTCTTCTTTTATTTTTGTACTTTTTTTATTTTTTTTTAATATTTATTTCATTTACCTGGAATAATTTTAATAAATGAAAAATTATTATTTCAGATTATTTGTTCAAATAATACGAGACTGTTTTTCCATAAATCATTTTTCCGGGAAAACTTTTAATTAATTTTCTATGTTGCTAAAGTCAATAAAAAATTTGTTTTCAATAAATTTTGATTTAAAAAAATAACAAAAAATAATAAAATATGAACTTTTAATTTAATTGATGAATTAAACAAAAAAGCACACACACACAAATTTATCTACAAAATTGTTTTATTTATTTAAATTAACAAATTTGATTTTTTTTGCCCTCCACCACCACAAGTGGTGAAAAGGGTTTAAAAACTTTGTCATTCCGTGTGTAACACAGGCCCTATTCTTGCATCAAATAAAAATCTGGATAGATATAGCTATGTCCGTCCGTCTACCTGTTGTTGACATGCTCATAACCAAAATAATTGACACAAACTGACGAAAATATGGAGCAAAATCAACGTTGAACCATGTTGATTTGAGATTGAATATTTTTTCATTTAATTTAAATTCAACGTTTTTATGTTTTTATGTTTTTGCATATTGTGCGTACTAGAATCTTTCGATATTAAATCTATAAAGTAGTAAAAATCAAGAATATTCTCATGAAATTGTGTTTACTGTGAAACAATGTTAAATTAACATTTCTTATCTATGAAGCAAAATCGTAACTGAAAAAAGTTAAATTATTTAAATTTTTATTTATTTACATTTCCGATTTAAAATAAGCAAAATTGGTGCAGTATATTTAAAGATATAGACTGATATTCGAGGCATCCAGTAACCTTTCATATAATCAATTTTATGACACATTAAGTGTTATATTTCAGAAAAACTGTTATATATTGTATACGTCTGTGAGTGTATGTGTGAGTATTTACGTAATATAATGCATTTGTTATGGAAGGTATCGTAGATTCGACATAGCCGAATGAAGCATTATGGCAGTTTTTTTTTAAATTTATTTACTTTTACAATTGCAAAATTTTCGCTTTTTTCTCGTTATAAATATATAAAAAAGACTATAATTTTTGCTATTTTATTATGAAATCTATAAAATTATAAAATTTCATTATTTATTACATCCACAACAACTACAACAGCAGCAGCTCTTGTATTTACGAAACAAATTATGAGTGAAAATAATATGAAAAAATTATAATCAAAGTTTATTAAATTTAGTGCAGCCTTAATAAAGTGTTAAATTGATAAATTGAGGTAAAATATAGTTATAGTTATCGCTGCCATTGTTATTTAAGTGTTATTTACTAGATAAAACTATTTTATACTATTTTTGCTAAAGTTTATGGGATAATTACGTTACATTATCGATAGATGAATATATTATCGACAAATGAAGTTTATTATAGCCGATTTTGGATATTATGTGTTTGTAAAGATCTTTATAAAGCAAAGAGATGTGAACTTTGCATTTACTGTAATCCACCTAATAAACCAAATTAAAGTCAATCATTTGAATTATGACTGATTTGCTATAATCTAGAATAGTATATAATTTGGATTTGGGTATGATCTAGAATATTATCTGTTATATAGAATAATCTAGGATTATATTATAGTCCATAATTTGGACGATTATATTTTCGTTAATAATAAAAAGTTAATCCGACATTTCGGACTATAATATAATCTATAGTGTGATTTATAGTATAAATCATAATTAAGATTACAATTTACTCTATAATATGGACTATTGATTAGCCTATATGTAGGTATAATATTAAATCTGGGTGTAGTATAGTTAATTTTCTGAGCTATAGCATAGGTTATAATTATAACTATAGTATATTACATTAGGTGGGCGATATTTATCTGGATGAAAGTATTATCTAATACATACCTTAGTATAGTGTTCAATTACGAATATAGTGAATGAAATATAGTAAAAAATATGGACTATGGCAAAATCTGTTATTAAACCGATTAAGTGTATAATATAGAAGACAGTATTATAATCTGATATGAACTGTATTGGAATTTCTAACTTGATCTCCAATATATGTCATAAACTGGTAGACTATAGTATGATCCACAATCTGAACTACATTTTAGTCCATTATTTATAATGTAATAAAATTAAATCTGAACTACAGCGTAATCTACAGTGAACTATAGTGTAGTCTATGATCCGGACAGTTACACAGTTTTAAATCTGACCTATAATATATTCTCTAATTAAGACTATAGAATATTATATTCTGAACCTTAGTATACTCTATTATCTGTACGGTGGAATATTTCTCAAGGTTAATGAATAATCGGAAATTTAGTATAGTTCATAAAATTATAGATTAGAGTATAATCGGTAATCCGGTTCATAGTAAATCATATGGAAAACAGTGTAGTCTAAAAATGTCATTTCTTACTAAAAAATTGTTCTGAAAATTAAATTTTCACCAATAATAATTTTTTTTCCAAAAAAATCAAATTTTCAACAAAAAATCAAATTTTTACAAAAAAAAATTAAATTTTTTACCAAAAATAATAAAAAATATATTTTTTTTTACCAAAAATTTAATTTTTTACCAACAATTTAATTTTTAACTTAAAAATTAAATTTTCAATAAAATCTTGCATTTTCCACTTTAAATTAAAATATTTCACCAAAAAATTTAATTTTTAATTAATTTTCGCTTAAAAATTTAATTTTAGTTAAAAATTGTAATTTTCACTAAAAGTCATTTTCGCTAAAAGTTAACATTTTCACTAAAAAATGTTGCTTTTGGCTAACAATTTTAATTTTCGGGCTACAAATTCATTGTCACTCAAAATGTTTGGAATATCAGAATATTCTACTTAAATTCATATAATTATCAGCTCTAAATGAACATTAAACCTTCACCTTGGAATAACATTGAAAATCACTTGATTTCACTTCCTTACTCAACAATTTTTCATAGATTTTCATTTACTTAAATTCCAAAATTTGGTTTGCAATTAATAAACTTAAACTAAATTAATTCATCATTTATTATTTCGATTAATAAAAAAGGCGGAAATATTTCTCATAATAAAGATATTTATCATAATAGCAACAACGTAATATTAAAACAATTAATAATTATCATCGAGTCTATAATTAAATAAACTTTTAATCACATGTATTGACTGTCTGGGATTAAAGTATTTGATTAAATTAATTAATTTTCAAGTGATTGATTTCATTTTAAAATAAACAAACAAAAAACGAAAACGCTAAAAAATTTGAGGAGAACAGAATTTTAAAGAAAAATCGATTTTTATAAAAGCAACAATAGCAACAACAACAACAATAGTAATAAGAATATTGAAATAACAACCATTCAATTATGATTGAACATTCATTTTCAAATTCATACACGTCGCCAAAGCGATTAATATCATCTCGAGTATAAATTTATCCAAAAACATTTTCTCATTTAAATTTACATGTGTCGAAGAAGAATGCAGCAAAAATATTTTCACCGGGAATCAGATTCGCA
The DNA here is from genome assembly GCA_004302925.2 of Cochliomyia hominivorax. NCBI lineage: Eukaryota > Metazoa > Arthropoda > Insecta > Diptera > Calliphoridae > Cochliomyia > Cochliomyia hominivorax. The sequence continues at coordinate 84,433,056 of PYHX02000494.1, forward strand.
AATACACACACACTCACAGATTTCACACACATACAATCATATATTCATACATAAGTGGGTATTTAATGTATACAAATGAAAAGTAGCAAATGAATGTCTAAATCGTGTAAAATGTGAATTTGTATGTTTGTTTGAATGTGTGTAGTGGTATGAGGAATAACAAAGAGAGAGAGAGAGAGGGGGGGGAATGTTTCGAAATGAATCGAAATGTTAAAATTCAAAAGTCAATCAATTTGATTAATATTGTGTCAATGATATATTGATTGATACAGTTTCACACCACCAACCATCAATCCACACACTCGCTCACTCACACACTCACTCACACCCGTTTATCGACATTGACGAATATGAAATCCTTTGAATTTTAACTAAAAATATGAAATTTATGTTTGTTCAAATGACGGTTGTTTTCATTGTTCTTCTTCTTACTCTCTATTGCGGTTGATTGGGTGGTCGAACAGGAGATGGAAGGATATGGAAAAGAATTCCGTTGGTGCATCACGTATTTTGAGTTGTTTTCATTGTTCTCTGATGGCGCAAAAAAAATGAAAGTAGAAAAAACTGAATTCTTGTTGTAAAGAGGAAATAAATGGCACTTGAATATTTTTTGCGATATTGATGAAAATACAAATAAATATGGATAAGAGTTGCCAAATTGTATTAAATGAGAATTATAGGGATTTTGCCATTCAGTCTATAAATCTTCAATCTCGAATAAATCTCAACTGAATTCTCGATTTTAATCTTAAATAAAGTCCTGACAATAATTTGAATTTCGTTCTGACTTCAATCCCGACAACAGTTTATTCAATTTTTTAAAGTGTGGACTAGGATCTCACCTATATCCTGACAATAATTTCGACTTAATTTCTAAATATTATCTCGACTACAATCTCCACTAAGTCCTTATTCTTTACTATATTTCTAACAATTATTTGGACCTGACTGTAATCTCGATTGTAGTCCTAATTATAAATCGACTCTAGTCCTGATAATAACATCGACTTTAGTCCTAATTCCCATTTTGATTATAAACTTAATTACAGTTTTGACTGCAATCTAGGCTCTTGTTTTCACAGTAATCCCACTATAGGCCACACAATAGTTAGATTTCTCTTTAAAATTGAATTTTTCACTAAAAATTAAAATTGAATTTTTCACTAAAAATTAAAATTGAATTTTTCACTAAAAATTAAAATTGAATTTTTCACTAAAAATTAAAATTGAATTTTGCACTAAAAATTAAAATTGAATTTTTCACTAAAAATTAAAATTGAATTTTTCACTAAAAATTAAAATTGAATTTTTCACTAAAAATTAAAATTGAATTTTTCACTAAAAATTAAAATTGAATTTTTCACTAAAAATTGAATTTTTTCCGAAAAATTTGAATTTTTTACTTAAAATTGAATTTTTCCGAAAAATTTGAATTTTTCACTAAAAATTGAATTTTTCACTAAAAATTTAATTTTTCACTAAAATTTGAATTTTTCACTAAAAATTGAATTTTTCACTAAAAATTGAATTTTTCACTAAAAATTGAATTTTTCACTAAAATTGAATTTTTCACTAAAAATTGAATTTTTCACTAAAAATTGAATTTTTCACTAAAAATTGAATTTTTCACTAAAAATTGAATTTTTCACCAAAAATTGAATTTTTCACCAAAAATTTAATTTTTCACTAAAAGTTTAATTTTTTCCCAAAAATTTAATTTTTCACTAAAAATCAAAATGAATTCTCACAAAAAATTTTACATTTCACCAAAAATTTGATTTTTTCACGTTAATTCGAATTTTTAACTAAAAACTATTTTTAAAACTAAATTTTCATTAAAAGTAACATTTTTCACCAAGAATTTTTTAAAATTGCATTTTCACCAAATATGTAATTTTCCTGACTATAAACTTGACTATAGGCCTGGTTAGAATCTTATATATAGTCTCGATTATATATTGGGTTATAATAAAATCTACAGACTGAGGTATATCTTGTGCTTCTTCCCCTAAAATTTCGTCCCCTTTTTTAAATTATGGCAACTTCTTTTAATTTTATATTTCAAAATGTTACTTATTCTTAAGTCATATTCTTCTTCTTCATCTTGTTGTAACACCAAATGACGCAGATGTTGCAATATTTCAACAATTCTATAAGGTGAAGGTTGGTTTTTCTGCTGTATTAAAAAAAGGAAATAAAAGATGGTACTTATTACCAAACAGTACCACAAATACGAGTAGTTTATGCAAAAAGCAAAAAATGTATATGAAATTGAAATGAAAATAAATATAAAACTGAATTCCATAACACGATAAAGCAACAACAAATATTTGAAATGAAAATTTATTTCAAATGAAAAATAATTTTTGTAATGAAAATAAAAATGAAAATAAAATTGAAATGAAATGAAAAGTGCCAGCATGAACTCGTCATCATGGCACTTGGAAAAAGTCAAATTCACATAGAGTTCATATCGAAATGAAAAACACTTTGTTACATTTTTATTTAATTTAGAACAAGAAATTGCTATAAATTTCATGTTATTTAGTTGTGGAAAATATTTTCTACTGTTATTTTCAAAAATTTATTGGTTACATGGAGTATGAACTTTACATAGACTAGAGAGTGCTAAAGTGTATTAACGCAATACATGACACTCACACCAACCAACCAACAAACATACAAACAAACGAACATGTACTTTCATTTTATCTGCCTCAGTGGGGGGAAATTGTTGCAACATGCTATGAAACATGGTTTTGTTTTTGTTTTTTTGGAGGTTCTGGGGTTTGTTTTCCGACATATTAAACTTAACTATTTTAGTATGAATTTCATACAACTCTACTTCTATGACTACATATGTGTATATATGTAAATTGTATGTGTGTTGGGTTTCATTTATATTTTTATTGTTATTTTATTTTATTCCAGTAGTTTTTTCTTTCTTTCTTTCACTTTTTTGTCTACATTTTGCAATAAACAAAATATACATGAGTGTTTGTAGGTTTATTGGTGCTGACATCCACCATCCTGGTGGCTATTAATGAATGACATTTTGTATTTCATAGCAACTACAACACCAACAACAACAAGAGTCAAGTCAATGTTAATACTATAATTACCACATTTGCTACACACCAAAATATGTGGTGTAAACAACCACGAAACATGACTTTTTTTTCTCCTAAATGAATTTACGTTGATGATGACGACGATGACGACTAAACATGAGTTTATTTACTTGTCGAAATATTCTGCATGGATCAAAACAAAACAAAAAAATACCATAAAAGCAAAAACAACAAAAAGAAATATTCTTTAATATTTTCCAAGATATTTGAATATATTAAATCGTAATTTTATTGTTTTTAATATATTTTTGCCTAGAAAATATGACTAAATTTAATAAATTAACATAATTTCAAATCCCCCAAGTTTAGGCCTTGACATCTTAACAAGCTTTACTACTAGAGCAAAGTTTTATTAACAGTTCTAATTATAATTCCGAATAAAATCTGGACTGTTACCTCGACTATAATACTGACTCGATCTGCTATAGTCCTAATTCTTGTCTATTGTTTTAGTTATAATTTAGACTATAATTTTGAATCATCTCGACTATAGCCCTGTCTATAATATCAATTAAAGTCCTGATTATAATCTGACTATTGCCTGAATCACGTCTACTTTAATTGCGACTATAACATAGTCTAAACACTATAGCCTGGCTTACAATAAAATACTCTGCACTACAATAGCATAACTTAAATTGCACCCACCTATTATTAAGCTTGGGCCTTGAAATACTAATGCTTTTTTAATACTTTCGGTTTTTAAAGCAAAATGATGCTAATCGAAGATATTTAATAATATCCTGATATCCATATTACCGAGAATTAATCAAAATATCCCAAAGCCACTTTCATATCCATGTCCAGACCCTATTCAATATCAAAACTCATTATATACTGATTATACATATTGTGAGCTATAAATAACTACTATTATAGCATGAGTTTTTGATAAATTTGCATGACATTACTAATTTTTTTTTGTAATATTTATGAGTTTTAAAATAATTTTACCAGAACGTTATATATAGGATCTATGAGAAATTATGAACCGATCATCCTGAAATTTAAAGTATCGATAACCTACGTTAAATCTAATGTCATTATTAATAATGGTAGGAAGAGGGTATACGAGTTATGACAGCGTAGTCTAGAGATGTCTGTCTGCGTAGTCTATAGTCTGTACTATAGCGTAGTTAATTGACTACTCTATAGAGTAGTCTATATTCTGAACTATAGCGTAATCTATGTAATCTGCATAGTCAAAAGTTTGCACAATAGCGTAGTCTATAGTCTTCTTTTTGTCGTCATCTAAATTATTCATTAGAATGTCGTTTATTGTCTGCACTACTTTGTAGTGCATCGATATAGTGAATCGATAGCGTTATCTATAGTGTGTACTATAGGAGCTATAAAAATGGCCGGAACTTTTATATTAGCAACTATTATCAATTTAGCACATTAGCTTTGAGTCTTACTAACGTCATTTCAACCAAATTTCGTATGTCTAAGATATCTGTGAGCTGAAATCCCCATCTCTAGAGGACATTCCTATGGGAAATATATGTTTCGTATCTTTAAAACTAAGATCTGTATTTCAATAATAAGCTTCACTTGGACAGCCAGTTGGATATACTTAAATCGACTCATTAGATTTTTATAATTCGAAAAGCAAATTGTACCAGTCCATTTCGAACATTTTTACTTATGGTGGTCCATTAACGATCATTTATCCATTGATAAATGATCGTTCAGTTCGGCACACTGCATCCAAATTAGTTTCTTTGGAAAATAACTGAAAATTAAAATTCACATTTTTAATACTGCGTTCCTTCGTAGGATTGCCCATATCATATCATATCAGAGGGATCGGTGATCCTTCAAAGTTAACGTCGAGTAAGTTGGTTTTTTTTAAAAATTCGCAAAAAATTCATTTCCGAATTGAGCAAAAGAATTTTGTAAATATAACTTTTGGGAATCTTTACAAAATATATAATGTTGTGTGTTCTTTATTCCTTAAAGTTAAAGAGATTCTCAAGTCAAAAAATATGTTTAACCCATTTTTGCGGTAGGCTTAATAAAGGTCCTAATTATTTTGAAAAATATATACCATATTGTCTATAAATAAATTTAAAAAATAACCTTAAAAAATATAAAACGGTTAAATGAATTTTTCACTGATCAAGTGGATAGAAAATTTTGATTCATTCGGCTAGACTTCGCCGATCAACGCAGTTCAACCTGTAAGTTTTTTCCCCTCATTTAAAATTTACTTTACTTCCAAGTTAATATCTGAAACTCCAGGGTTGTCTAATATCCATCAAATCATCATCATCTCACCAAATCTCAAATCACTATCACGTGACGAATTTTATAAAATATTGATAATCTAATCTGGGACCAAATTACAATGCGCAATGCATAATGCACCCTATAATTCCGTAAACCTATAATATATCTTAGATAATAATACATTCATGAATATAAATAATGAATATTTTTAAAGTCCTGTGTCATTATAATATTTCTGACATTTAGTTATCGTATTTTTTTTTAATATTTTAATACCCAAAAAACCTTCCTCCCATTTTAGCTACATTTCATTATTTCGTTCAATGCAAATTTTTATTTTTGCTCAGGGTGAATATTTCATGCAAAAGCACCCAAACACCCAAACACACACTCAAATTCACTTTTTCAGGCGAACATAAAGTAGACTAAAAGTATATATGAAAAACATTTAAACATTAAATGGACTTGGGTTTTATGTATGTGTGTTTGTATGTATGTTTAAGTGATTGTGAAAATAAGTCGGTCAATGTAGATTGATATATGTATCAACTTATTTTACACGTCAAATAACAATAACAACAATAACAACTAAAACAAACAGCTGAGAGAATTAAATGAAAAGGGTTCTTGGTGGAATCATTAGTAAAATAAACTGACTGCAAAACATTTAATAAAACATAAATAAACGACCAGAAATCAAACAATTTATTCACTCATTCATTCATTCATTTATTCACTAGCTAACGAACTAAACAATTCACTCACTCAATCATTTAGTCACTCAACCACTCACTCAGTCAGTCAGTTGGTGCAGCAGTCAATCTCTCTTAAAACATCATTATCATCTATGGTTGGTTTTACCTCATAAAAATCAAATCACAAAAACAAAACACAAATCCAACTAAATTGCAACCATGAATAAATTCACAAAACTTTTAAATTTTCCCAAAAGGGGGAGGAAAGTTTCCGGGGGGAGGGGTTTAACCAAAAACATTTGTGTTCATTGTTTTATTTAATCAGCTGTTTTTCGTGTGTTTGAACGGAAAAGCTTAGAAAAAGCTTTTTTAAATGTTTAAGTTTTTGTTTTTTTAAAGAGCTTTTATTTTATTATTTGTTTGTACTCTGGCCAGAGTATAAACATTTTCATTAAAATCTGGCAAAAAGAGAGCGAGAGAGTAATTGTGTGTTAAGGGGTGTTAGAGAGCAAGAACAGAAGAGCAGGGAGTGTAAAATATCAAGGCAGATTTAAATTAACGAATATTTAACACTTTTTAAACTTAAAAAAAAACAACAAAAAAAATATTAAAAATTGGAAAAAAATATGGAAACAGAGGACAAGCAGACAATAAAACAGAGTATTAATTTTAATTAAAAAATAAGCAGCAGTTGAAATAAAAATAAATACAAACAAGTTCATTTAACAATGTTTTTACACTTAAACGAGGTCAGCACTAAAATTATAAGAAACCGATTACAATGAAATGAAAATGAGATTAAATTTTATTCTAAGAATTTTATAACCTCCTTTAACCTCATTTAGCCATTCCATGTGTTACGCAAAGAATCATCTAAGACCTCAAAATATATACATATTCCTGCATCACATCAAAATCTAAGTCTATATGTTGTTGGCACGCTCACTTCTATGTTCATGGACGTAAATTACTAAACATGTTTGTTATTGTTATTATTCTCACTCCATTACAAAAAAAATATAAACCGATTTCTGAGACAATCTAAAAATTGCAATATCAACATTTTATTATTTTCTGAATTGAAACCAAACAGATTCAATCTATAAATACTTCAATCCTGTAGTAAAACTTATCAAATTCGGATCACTAGAAATAAAGTTATAGTCATAAATATAACATATTTTAATGCCCCAACACAAATATATTCAATAGAAGAAAAATGTGTTGTTATCAGTGTGTATGTATGCAAGTATGCTTATGGATGTATTAGAGTATAAATATGATTTTACTCTAGACATGTGGTGAACTTAGAACCGCAAAAGAAGTATGAATTCTTACTTGTTTTTGCTTTTAATAAGTCTAAAGTTTACGAAAACCTTATGTTCGGAGATGGTTTAATAGAAGCATCTTTTTTGAATCACCTAAAGGCCTTCTTTTCATTTTCATTTTTTAAATTCATCTTCGTATCGATTTTATTGAGGTTCAAATTTTTATTTATTCGGAAATTGAAAATGAAAACAACTTTACTTCAATCGATTAAAAAAGTGTTATTAATAAAATTTAAAACATATAGACTAGGATCATAAGGTGATACCAAAATAATTAATATTTCTTAAATCAATCTAAATTTTTTCAGTATGAAATATAAATTGAGAACATAAAATTTAGTAACTCAATCTCTCCAGTACAAAAAATATAAAAAAAACTATATAGAATTGTAACAGGAATGTTGTCAAAGAGAGGTTTCTGTAGTTCAACATTTGTTATTTATTCGAATCGAAACGGTACCTTCGATGTGGTTTGAAAACAAAGGTGAATAAGTGGCTAAAGAATAATATTTTGTCTCCACAGAATGATATCGCGCAATTTTTTCGAAGTCGTTCTGAGGTCAAAGTTAATGCATTTTTCTCTCGCTTCAAGCAACTTCATACATTTTTAAATTGAGAAATATAATGAAAAATCAAGAAACAAAATATTAATAAAAAGTGAAAACTATCACAGTTCTCAGAAACCTTTTCAGGATTAAATCGATTTTTGATTTTTATGGCGTTCAAATAATAGATAAGAATATCTGGAATATTTAAATTATATCGCATTTATTTCCCAGAGTTTTAAATAACTTTTACTACCTCTATCGTATATTAGATATTTAAAGATACTACGTATCTTTTTAATGCACATTCTGAAGAGGTTGTGTTGCAGATAAAAAAGAGCTTTTGCACGAAGTCATGACTCGTTTTTTTTTTTTTTTTTTTGCTTTAAAATTTTCCTTTGTCTCTCACAAAAAAAAAACCAGTTATGAAAGAACGAACGAGTGAACAACTTCTCTAACTGTAAATGTGTTTGTAATGGAGACAAAGACTTGAAGGTTTTTCCATATTTCACAATTCTAAATTACTTAAGGGGGTTTTACTAATTTACCTCAACATTAGAAAAGGGGCCCTTAACTGATTTTTAAAGTCTCAGAATAGAAAATTTTGAATTTCTAGAATTTATTAAAATGATTTTTTTCATTTTTATTATTTATTTTTCATTTTCCTCTGAAAATTTTCCATGAATTTACATCATTATGATAATGATCATTATTATTTTTTTAAATACATTCTGTATTTGTTTATTGATCCCTTCCTAAAATCAAAATATTTTTGTATTAACATTTCAAAATATTTATTGGATTTGAAATAAAAATTTATTACAAACATTTTTGAATTTTCTTTTTGAAAAATTTTCCCAAAAATCAAAATTATTTCAAATGATCACAAATTACTTTCTGTATATCAATTAAAGACATTTAGTATTTTAAACAACAATTTTTCTCGATTTAATTATTACCAGAGCAGCTAAAAATACAAAAATCTATCTGGGCCAGTTCTTTTTCGTTATGTCTGTCCGTCTGTCCATCTATCTATCTGCCAAACAAAGGTCACAGCCAACGAACTCATGTAACACTAACCTCATTGAAAGCATAGAATTTACAACAACAAAAATTCACCATCGTGTGTATTTTATCATCTGAATAAAATTCTCGTAAATTACATAGAAAAACGAAAAGAAATTTAATTCTTATTTTTGGCTTCAAGGTCGTTGTCAACATTTTTCTTCTCTGAAAACAAACTACAAAAGAAAAAAAGTACATTTTTTTGTAAAGATCAGCTACGGACTGGCAGTATGAAAACTTTTGAATTTCTGAGGATTTGAGGTGGTCGAAATTGTTAAGAGAAGGTGTGTATTTGTTGGAAAATAACATATAAGACAAAATGGGGCCCCTAGAGCGATTTTCTAAATTCCCTTAAATTTTTGAAAATAAATTTCTAAATCTGTTAAATTTTAACTGGAAAAATATAACCGATTCAGATAAATACTTTGTATATATCAAAGGCAGTCAAAACTACTTTATTAACTAAGTAGAATGTGAATAAGTAGTAATAGTAGATCTTAAATTAGGTGTAAACAACATTAGGACCGATAACAACTTGCCTTAGAGTAACAAAAAAACCGGGGTTACGGTACAAATTATAAGTCCATGATACTGTCCCAGAACTGATCTTAAAGTAATGTAAACTATAAAGAATTTTTAATTATTACGGAATACTAAAATATTTTTGAACGCTGAAAGTTAATTTCGGATAGAACGGAAGTTGTACTACTTTTTAAACAAAATTTTAAATATGGAATATTTCTGAAATTGAAAGAAAATATTACGAAATTTTCACATTGAATAGAACCTTTACTACTGCAGTTATGAAAGTTTTAAATGGAAGGTTATATGAAAGGACCTTCAATATAAAATTTGGTTTTGGCTTTGGGTTTGACTCCTGGAACTATTAGTTTTTTTTTAATTTGAAACAAACTATTTTTGTAATTTTTATCAATTAATCATGGCGATTTGATTCTGCAAAATATAGCATTCTTACTTATTTTTTGGTCAGACTATTGTTATTATGACAAAATCAACAATTTGTAATGTTAATTTAACATTGGCTGGTTATTCTTTAGTTATACTATTAAGAACCAAAATTACTGTTTATTAAAAAAAATAACTTAAATTTATAAAATTCTAAAATTGAAAATTCAAATATTAGACTCTTGATAAGGCCCCTCCGATTTTGTTCCTATTATATGGGCGCCTAACAAACGTACCTGTATCTCTCACGACACGACCTACACAAAACGCCAAAATACAAAGTAGAAGCAAAAAAATATACACATGTGTTCTCAATAAATGTTTTTGATGGAATTGTGCTCAATTCTCAAATACTCTACACAATATGCTGCTCTATTCTACTAATAAAAAACCCATAATGGAAGTGCGCATTTACAATGTTTCCGAGTAACGAAATTAACCAAACAAACAAACAAACCAAACAATATTTGAACATAGAGCAGAGCACAACACACAGCAGAGCAGAGCAGAGTAAAAAAAAGAGCTGTAAAACTCATATGAAACTGGCAAATAACCAGACCAGACTACCAGACCGACAACCACTATCAAATCAAACTAACAACGAAATACACGTAGCAAACGTTTCCATATTTCAACGTACGGACGTCGTAGTACATCTGAGAATAATAATAAATAAATATTAGAAGAAGAGAAAAAACTATATTTCTTTTTTGTTTTTGTTTTTTATTATTATTATTACATTTGTATTAAAGCTTCTTTGTTTGAATTGAAAATAACGAAAATATGAAAATTTTGGTTTAAAAAAATATATAAATTTTGGATTTAAATTTTTAGTGCGCAATTGAAATTGAAATGAATTCGATTAAATTATAAATAATATCGATGCAACAAAACAACAAAGATTTTTTTTGAAAAAAAACAAAAACTCATAACGATAATTGGAAAATTGCAGAAATAAAAAAATAATAATAATTTTTAGAGGAATTACATCATTTTTGCAAAACGAAAGTAAAGAGATCTCAAACAAAAAAAAATATATAAAAATTATAACAACTAAAAGTCCAAAGCAGCAGTGCAGGAGAGTGAGGGAAGGAAGGAAGGAAGGACGTGTGGTTGGACGGAAGTAAGGTGGCTGGAGGGAAGTTTATAAAAAGGCAGCTGATGTGTGAACAGTAAGATATCGTTTTGGAAAACGTCTTTGACAACTAAAAGATTAGAATCATAATCAAAGTGGCTGTGAGGTGAATGAATGTGGGTTGAAGACACCCCTCCGAGTGTGCATAAGTGAGTAGTAATAGTTGGGTTATAAAACAAGATTTTCAACGGAAATTTTAAATTTGTCATCACTTGAACAGTTGTAAAATTTAAAATAACAAAAATTATCAGTGCAAGATTCATTAACACCTATTCTGTGATCCCTTATAGTGAGTGCATCATTGGAGGAGAGTTGCGAGCAAGTGAGAATTTGTTTTATTTAATAATTCTGCATCAAAACTTTTTTATTATTTTACCTCGGGAACCCCCTTGATTTCAACAGCTATTCCAACGCTTTTTTATCGTAATTGTTGCAACGACAACAACAACAACAAACAACAGCCACTAAATTACAGTAACAAAACAAAGACAAAGAAAAACATAAACAAACTCTATACAAAAGACGCGTAGCAAAAACAGCTGAAGAGGCACAAGAAGAAGAAGAGGAAGCAAAAAATAAGCGTAAAAGTGAAAAATAACTTGAAAATCTTTTTACCAACAAAAGCCTTAAAGAAAAATCTATACAACCAACAACAATAGCAACAACAACAACGAAGCTTATTAACAAACCTATAGAGAATACAAAAAAAAGGAAGGACAACAAGAGGCAGAGAGCGAGAAAGAGAAAGAGAGAAAATGTAATTGAAACCAATTATTGATTTTCCAGAACGTGTAGTTCCAAAGCGAATTAATCAACCGTGTTTAACAAAGACACACATTTTTTCTCAATAAAAAACTTGTCAAACCACAACAACAACAACAACAACAACAAAAACAAGGAAATCATCTGTAATAAAATCAATTTATTTATTAATCAAGACATATTAAATTTCCACTCCCTCTCTTGGACCAGGATCAATCATAACTCATCATGCCGTCTTTATTAGAAGCTATAGAACGTAAATATTTCTCCGATTGTGATTTTGATTCGGAAGCCAATAAAGAAATCTCTTTAAAAGGCAAAGACGATAACAAAGAAGAATCCACAACATCACCTTCATCAGCGTCAACATCGTCGTCGTCATCGGGTGAACGTTTAATTTCCATTTTTATACCAAGGCTGCCACCTCTGTTGTGTGTGCCTGAGTTATTGGTGCTAAACGATTGTGACATTGATTGTGCTGGCGATTTCGATAGTATTAAAGATAAATGCAAACGTGTGCGTGAATTGGATTTGGCCCAAAATAAATTGCAAGATTGGCAAGAAGTCTTCCAGATAGTAGAACACATGCCACGCATAGAATTTCTTAATCTCAGCAAGAATACTTTGACCAGACCTCTAAGTAAACTCTATATGCCTCCCATTACCAATCTTAGGGGTATAGTTTTGAATGGTACTTATTTGAATTGGGACAGTATTGATGTTTTGCTGGAGCATTTGCCCGTTTTGGAAGAACTTCATTTAAGTCTTAATGATTATGAAGAAGTTCTATTAGATACTAATGAAACGGTAAACGCCTGTTGTTGCCAGAATCCAGATGGTGATAAAGCCTGTGATATATTAAATTCTTCTTGCTGCTGCTTAAACTCTGCCAAGAAATATAAAAGGATAGCGCCTCATAAGGCTTTAAAAACTCTGCACTTTACCGGTAATCCGGTGGAAAGATGGCCCGAAATATGTCGTTTGGGTAGGATATTTCCCCAAATGGAAAATCTGGTGCTAGCTGATTGTCCCATCAGAGCCATAGAATTTCAAGATCCTCAATTTAACTCCTCTACCACCAACACCAACAATATAAATACACTAAACTCCTCTACTCCAAATAAAACACAAAATGATAATATATCCCCTCCAGAGGATTCACCTGAACGCCACTTTCCCAATTTATTATTCCTTAATTTGAGTTATGCTTCCATTAATACCTGGGATGATATAGATCGTTTGGCCACTTTTCCCAAACTGAAAAATTTGCGTGTAAAAAATTGGCCTTTGTGGGAACGTTTAGAATGTACCGAACATGAACGCCGTCAATTGCTTATAGCCCGCTTGCCTAACGTTGCCATATTAAATGGTGGCGGTATTATCACTGCCGATGAACGTGAAGATGCCGAAAGAGCCTTTATACGCCACTATATGGATAAACCCGAACATGAAAGACCTTTACGTTATAATCAACTGGTAGCTAAACATGGCCAATTGGATCCTTTGGTCAATATAAGTCTTAAGCCCGATAAACGTGTTAAAATCATTTTAACCTATCAGGATAAAAGTGAGAACCGCTTGGTGGATATTTATCGTACGGTAGCTGATCTTAAAGTGAAACTGGAAAAAATTGTGGGTTTACCGGCCAATAAAATGCGACTTTATTATCTGGATCAAGACTATAAGGAATTTGGTCCTGAGGAAATGCGCTTCCCCAATAAATTGTTATATTCCTATAACATACAAGCCGGTGATGAAATTATCGTTGATGTCAAAAAATGAAAAAGAAAATTGAAAAAATCCACATAAATAGAGGAAAATTAATATAATAATTTTCTTACACACATACACACACACATATACATATTCTTATGTAATAATGCTCTTGTATTGGTACTCTATAATCTATATTTTATTATTGTATATTTTCTAAAAATAAATCTAAATTTTAGTATCTAATTATAAAACGTATATTAAATTTTTAATTAATACAATTACGATGAAAATAACATGAAATAAAAATAACATTTTACATGTAAATAATGTAACAAAACTTTTAAACTAAATAAAATAATGAAAATAATGTAAATAAGTAAAAAAGATTAAAATAACAACAACAATAAAAACTTAAAACAATAAAAATTAATTAACAAATAAAACGTACATGATATTGAAAAAAACAAAAACAAAAACAAAAAAAAAAGAATTTATATATTTTCCCCCTCGAAAATTATTTAAGCTTCTCTTTGTTTGTTGGTCTGTGTTCTTTTTGCGTCGTATAAACTCAAGGGTGATGATCTAGATTCGCAAAATGTTGGAGAACTAAATTATAGTCGAAATTAATTTATTATTAATAAATTTAAATTTATTTTATTTGTCTTGAATTTAAATAAAAGATTTGAACCGTAAATATAATGTCAAGTTCAATGGATTAATAGTCTTAATCCATATCGAACCAAATAATTGATATTATTTATAAGAATTAAATTTCATAAAATAAACAGAATACAACAATATAATTCGCTGATCTCCTATGCAATAATACCACTATAAATTGGCTTCGAATAAGGAAAGTCTTAACCTAAAAACTTTATCTACGCCACACTATATTGCTGATTTGAACTGGAAAGTAATTAAAACAAGTAAGAATGCTATATTTGGCTCTGCCGAATATTCAATACGCTTCACAACAAATACGAGTGAAGTAAATACATTATGTTTCGTACATACACACTCACACCTATACTCTCAGACGTATACAAAAGGTTTCCTTGAATATAACACGGTTCACTTAATGAATCATAAAATTATTTATATTTTTCTACTGAACTGATTTTGACAATTTTTTAAATTGCAATGAAGTACATTATGGCATTTGTCGATTTAAAAATTACAATTTTTCGAAAGTTTTTTACTTGAACTTAGAGGTTGTCTCAGATATCGGTCTATATCGTTTAATATACTTGCTGGTATTAAATAGGAAACTTTAAAGGTCTATAATAAATACTCAGGTCAAATTTCATTGAGTTCTGTCGGTTATAATAATTGAAATTTCCGAAAATAGATTTTGTATTAGAGCTATAGGAATTCCAAAATCCGTTTCAGATTTGGAGGAACGCATAACTTGCCTGAGTCGATTTTTTTTTTAAATATCTTAAAATTTGGATTTTTATTAGCTTAAGCAGAATAATGTTGTCATAATGGACCGATCAATAAATTAAATCGGCTGTTTTCTAGGGATAAAAAAATAACTCATGTAAAATTTCATCGATACCAAAATTCATAGACTGTCCACAACATTACATAGATAGTCAGTCAAAGAACTAGGCGGATATAGTTAAATCGCTGAAAATTATTTATAGTCCATATCGGAAATTTATAGTCCATTTGTGTGCACTAAAATCAAATATTTGTAGCGAAAGTTTTAAAATTTTACTCCATATGTTTTCTTTTGAATAGTTTCTGGAAAAGCTACGTCTCCGTACACACTTAATTCAGAACACCGTTCTAATCAAACTTCCATATTAGAATCTCCATAAAGATGGAATGTTTCATTCGAAAATCATCAAAACTAGCTGACATAGTGTCTGTAAATAAATCCGTATGTATGTATATATGTATGTATGTATGTATGTATGTATGTATGTATGTATGTATGTATGTATGTATGTAATGAATAGACTCTAAAATGGCTGGACCAATTTTGATGCAATTATCACAGAATGAATCTAATATACCCGAAATTAACATAAGCTATAAAAAATTTCGATAGGACCAGGGGAAGGAGTACCCCCATACAAAGCAAATATTGATTATCGTATTTCTAAATAACTATAATAGCGAGAGTTATTAAATTTGGCCCCAAAAAAATTCACAAGAAACTGTTTTATTGAAAAAACATAGGAAGGATAACATCAGAGGGAGGGATATAAAAAAAAAATTCCGATAACACCAGGGGGAGTGTTATCCCCTATGTAAAACAAATATATTTCTCAAGAAACTACTTTACTTGACAATACGTAGGACGGGGGGAGGAGATATCGCCCATACAAAGCAAATCGAATATCTTAAGAACTATAACAGCGATAGTTCTTAAATTTCGCCCTAATCACTTTCTCGAGAATACACTTTACCAGACAAAATGTAGGATGGATAAGACCAGGAGGGGGGAGGTACCCCCCAAACAAATCAAATTTAAATGACTTATAATATATTTACTTACTTTAATACAACACTAATGTTAGTCGAGTCTTCTAGTATATGAACACATTTTAAAATCTAAGAAAATTAACCTATAAATATTTAATGTGACCCAGAAATATAATTCTACAGTTCTCTTTGTTATTTATCAGCTGTTTATATATTTTAAGTTTTTAAAAATCTATAGAAAAAAGCTTTCAACGTAACGGCAAAAAGTAAGAAAATTTTAATCAAAAACAAAAAAGCTTTTTTTATTATTTTAAGGTCTTATAACATAACGAAAGAAAGCTCTTTTTACTTGCAAACGGAAAAAAAACTAAAAAAAAAACTTATTTTTTATCAAATCTAAAAATGACAACTAAATTAAATATTTCAGATTCCACATACGTCACACGTTTTAAAAAGAAAAAAGGATAATGGATAATAATAATAAATCTAGGTAAAAGAATTTACATTATTTTGGCTTTAAAATATTTCAAAACTAATTCATGCTGTACAGCTAAAAATAAAATTATTTCATTTAAATTTACAAAAAACAAATGCTAAATTCTTTTTTATCTAAAATTAATGTATATAGATTTCACTAAATGCGTTCGTTGTTAAATTAACATTGAATATTAATGAATTTAGAAAATATTTAATTTATTAATTTCGTTTTATTATTTATTTAACTCTAAATGTAGAAATATAAAATCTGGAATTTCTAAATTAATCTTTTCCGATTTCAATGGAATTCGACATGCCTTTTCACTACATCAATACGAATTGTGAAGTTCTGCAACATTTTAAAGTTATTCGTCACTTGGATTTAATTGAGATTCAAAGTTCGTTTTTTTTTTAATTTTTAAAGTACCCCAAATCCAATATAACTGATTTACCAATTTCTACATTTTGAACTTAAAATAATTGCTCTCATAACTGTAATTTATCACCACTATTACTGTTTTTTTTTTTTAATTGACAGGAAATTCAGGTTTTTATTCGAGAATATACCTTCTTCAACTTACAAAATATTTAAAATGAAATCCAGAGGGGATTCCGATTTACTGAAACGGTTTTGTCAGTTTCAACATTTATCCGAATTTTTAATGTTATAGTTTCACCATGTACATTTAAACTACAATTGGCTCATGCTTTCTTTAGCATGTTGCTCATTTTCTGCAACATAGCCATAACTCAAAAGAACATTTTTCAGAAAATGAATGATAATTAAATAATACACTTTAACAATATTTTCTCTGAAATATAAGTAGTCCATGTAGCAAACTTTGTTAAGAAACATAAAGATGAAAAGTCGAAAATATTGAATTTTTGGTGTTATGACGATTTTGCAGCAGATAGAATTTTGATAAAGTTTAAATAATAATTCGAACAATAAGATTTTATATTAGTTGAAAAAAAGGAATCATCGAACACAATATGTGGCATTATATGCGGCATGTTATGTCCCTCTCTTCCAAAAGAAGCAAGAAAGGAATGACTTGGATCTTGTACTTTTCGAAAGCTTTTAATAAGACTAAAATAGAACTCTTAAAAATATAAGTGAAATATCAAAACGGTTTTCAATTCAAAATTATACTTTAAAATACATAAAAAATATCTGCAAAACGCTGAAATATCTAGATCCCTTAGAACCCCTAAAAGAAGGTAAATGTTAAAAATATTCTAGGATTTTTAGATGATATCTCTATATCGTTTATGAAATGATTTCCAATAGGAAAGTGTTTACATATACACTATACCTTCTACTAAGCTATACGATATACTGGGAAGGATAGTGTTTAATAAGTCTTTGAGGAAGGAAGTTGCCCCTCTAGCAAAATACTTCTTTTGCGATAGTGAAATAATCAGGGAATATATGAATATATTACAAAAAAATTAAGGAAGGAAATTCCGATATCGGAGTATGTGTTAAAAACTACAAGGATGTAAAAATATTCTTGATAAATTTGTTTTCAAAAAATTCTTAGTTACATCGATTTTTATTCAACTGATCTTGCTGAAAGCTGAAGATCGTAAAATTTGAATAGAATGAGTTGACTATTTTAGCGACTTTTAATCATTAATTTTTTTTAATACCAGATTATTATAAGATACTGATCAAATACATGTTTACGAACCTCAATTGAACTTTGGTTTGAGAGAATTTAAGTTATGGGTTTGTAATACATGTTTTAGCGATTTTTTGAATTTTAGCGTTTTTTATGTTATTATTTTTTACTTTGATTATTTTCAGATATTTAATTTTGGAATTAGCTTTTTTTCATTTTAGCTATAATTTTCGTTATTTTAACTTATTTTTCAAATGTTGATATAAGACCAAAATCATTATCACATAATTATTATCATTTACGGTAAAACAACAAATTTGTTTGTTATTATAAAAAAAATAATTTTATCTGTCAACACTTTTCATTGATCAAAGTGTAAAACCTTTAAAAGGTTTATAATATATATATATGGACTTGATGATTTTCGCTGTTAATATGACTCACTGGCTGATGTGATCTTAAGAGAAAGATATAGAAATTATTAAGAGAACTATTAGTAGACAGACGGACATTCAGGTTTTGATTTGAATACTTTATACTTTAAAGGGTTGCTTGTGTGCATAAGATCATATCGGTATTTTACACCATCTCAGAATACGATAAATTTTTCGATCTGAATATGTAAAGGTTAAGACAAATTAAATAAAATTTATATTTGTTTTTAATCACAATATCAGTGACTTTTTTCATTAATTCCTTTATCTAGCAATTTTCTCTGAGTGTAAACGCTGCTAGCATGATCGCATTAAAACAAAATTCCAAATCTGCTGTTTTTAATTTATATGTTTTAGTTAATAACTATGTAAGTTAATTAATTACGTTCTATTTTTGACAATTCTGGAATAAATAAATTCATTCATCTCTTAAAGCAACAATTTTTCTCAGATCTTAACCCTTGAACTCACAATCGTATTGGGAAAAATTAAAATTATGTTCTCTTCTATCTTCTTCATATATTTACTTGTGTTTATATTAGTTATGAAATAAGAAAGTAAACTTGGAAGGATTATAACAAGATCATATTAATATTTTTCTTTTCTTGTGTGTACACACAGAAAAAAAACTTAAATCATCATTGAAAACATAGTTGAAATAACATTGACTAAACTTTTTTCATTCAGTTAAAATTAAACGTTTTTAAGTTTGAGGTCAAATAATATTGCACACATACTTTCGACATTAATTTATAAAATTAAAATTAATACTTTGAAACAATGTTGAATTATCATTTTTTATATGAAGCAAAATTATAACTGCTTAGGGTAAATTTGCCTTTATATATAAAAAAAATGTTAATTCATCATTTTTTCACAGTGAATGCAGTTGTTCGTCCTCGAAATTTTACTACTTAAAAGTAATTTTAAAAAATTCTAGCTGTATAATTTTATAAATTTATATCGAAAGATTCTGATATGCACAATATTATTTCATACCAAATCTTAAAAGCGTTTTAAAAACTTTTAATTTTAACTGAATGAAAAAAATTAACTTGTCTAAAATTAACTATGTTCTACTATGTTCGGCTTTTTTTCTTTCTGTGTACAAGTATATGCATTGAACCTACGATCGTGTTAAAACAAATCTGTACAAATAACTTTTCATTTTTCTTTGTAGATAAAATAGTTGACAACTGTACAATTTATTTCTGTTTTTGGATAAAGTAATTTCATCAATTTCTTTTAATAATAATTTTTCTTTGAGTGTAACCGTTAAACCAAAGATCGTGTTGAAACAAACTTCTGCTCAATTCTCTCATTTATCATTTTTTCTATTTTTACTTATTTTAGTTAATAATTAATTATATTTGTTATTATGTTTTGTCTCATTTACTGATAATAAAAGTGAATATGAAGAATGCACGTTGATTTACTACTTTAAACACATTTTTTACACGCTCTATAATGTTGTTGTATTATGGACAATGTCAATATAACTCGTACAACAAAATTTATAGATTCGTGACATGTTTTCAAAATGAATGATTATTTATTATTATTTCAACTTACTTTTTGGTTTTTTCTTATATTCAAAGGAATGCGAAAAAATGAGCAAAGAAAAAATATATATGTTTTCGTCACAATCCTTATCAATAACCAATTCACATACACAATCACACACTCAAGAAATAAAGTCAAGAAGTTTCATAAAACACGATCAGTATTAACGGCAAATCATAAATTAAACAACAGTTATTTATTTACTTTGCAAGAATCAAGTTATTTTGCAAAAGATAACAACAATTAATCAAAAAAATATAATAAAATAATTTAAATTATTAGGAAAATACCAATTAGCACAATATTAACACTGACTGACGCGATCGGTACGATCGTTCTGAGTGTGTGTCATAATATCGTTGTCAAAGAAAAAGAATTAATATTAATTGGCCCAAAATCTGAAACATCTGAATATACAAATCCAAATTAACGATTAATAGCAAAGTGACATTAATGATAATAATGATGGTTACACATTTGTCGATCGTCGTTTGATGTTTGAAGACAAATTTCAATTTAATGGGTTTGGTTTTTTCATTATATTATTGGGCTATAACCTAATGTGTATTTGGGTTTAAAAAATAAAATCATAAAATTAACGCATTTTATATGCGAGGTGTGTTAAATAGTTGTAGACTTGAAATACTTTTTGCGAATAAGAAAACCAAAAATTTATATACAACTTGTGCAGCTAATTTTGGAAAACGGTTTCAGTTTAAATTAATAACTTAAACGAAGAAGAGTGTTTTTCACTGAAATTCAAATGCGTGAGACATTAAGACGACGAAATTTTTTGTTAATTATTAACAATAATTTTTAAGTGATTTTCAGAAAAGAGAAAAAATAATAATTAAAGATCGTTTACAGAAGTAACAGATCCTTTCAAAATGGATCCCGATAATGATCCTATAATATTTTATGAAAAAACTTTTAAACTTAGGCAAGTAAAAGAACCGAATTAGAGAGTGAGAGATATCAAAAGGCAGACTAATCATATGATCATTAATGTAAAGAAATAAATGATCATTGTAAATTATGAATATTTATATTTAATATTTATTAAAGAAAAAAACAATTTTATGAATAAATTTTAACTTAATTTAATTATTTTGTTTTGATTTCTTTGACAGGACATGTAAGCTCATTTCACGTCCACCTGATCGTTTAGCTCAACCGCGAATGTCACTACTGGGGAAGCCTCTAAACTATAATCGCGGCAATCGCCGTGATGTACGGTATAGAAGACTTCAAAGTCGTGTATATAATTTTCTGGAGAGGCCGCGAGGACTGCCAGCAATATTATATCACGTGGCGGTGTAAGTATAATTAATTATTTAATTCCGAAAAAAAAAACATAATTAAAAAACAGACGATTTCTTAAAATTTCAATTGAAAACTAATTAAAAATTCAAGTGTCGAATGTAAATTTCATTAAAGTTTACATAACATCTTGATGGATACAAAAAAGTGTTGAAATTAACATTTAATTACAAAATTTGGTAATTAAAATGCTCTAGACAATTTTGCTAGTGATTAAAAAAACTTCCCAAATAATGAACTTCTTTTTGTGGATTTAAAAAAAAAACAACAATAATTCAAGTTTATTTGTTTAAATTAAATCTTTTGTGGTAAAAAGAACCCTCGAAATATAAATACTCTTTTCGAATTTTGTTTGATATGATATTTCATATTTACAAAACAGATTTACGTTTTAATACCCAAATAAATAGTGAAACAAATCACTTGTCAAGTACTAGTGATTAGCAATTGAATTGCTTTGTTTAAGATAATTATCAATTATTTTGAAATTTAAAACGTAGATACGTGAATGAAACATACTTAAAACTATCTGATTTCTTTAGACATTATTTCTAACAATTCATTCAAACTATAGATAAGAAATCGAAAAAACATTGACGAAATATCGGGAGTGGTAAAGGTTTTATAATTGCCAAAATAACTTTTATTATTAATGAAATAAAATAGTATAATAAATTAATTTAATATAATTGTTTGGTTAAAAAAACACAAATCATAGCTAAATTGGAATTTTGCTAGACCTTTTAGAATTAAAAAAATATTTTGATTTTAATAGGAATGAGCGACTGTATTTAAGGATATTTTCCTTCTATAAGAAACAATATATCCAGAATTTCTATTTGATTTATAAATCAAAAAAAATTAATCCTAAACTTTTTATTAAAAAATTCTGCAATTCTTAAAATAAATAAGATCCGCCCATTTTATTGTATTGATTTTTACCCAAAGGGTCTTATACCGGAGCTATCTGTAATTGTAGCCCAAACCTTGTAAAGGTTTGAAAATGAACCTTAATTACACCAAATATTATAATGGTACTAACAATATTTTATATGCAAACTATATGAACCATAACCTCAAATTTGATATGTAGATTAAACATAATGTTATACTTATATCTTATTTCATAAGTTATGTTTGTATTTAGAACTCTTATGAGCTTTAAAACCTAATTCCCGGAAAACATTTGTTTCTGTTTCTAACATCATATCACGCCTACAAATACTATTTAGATCCAATTAGCCTGTTTTAAAACAAATTATCTATGTTTACTATTGAATATCATTCGAATGTTTGAAATCAATATTAAAGTTATTATATTTGATATAACAAACTTTATGATCTTTCGCAGAGTGTATTATATGGAAGCTTTGCACTTTTAAGAACAATCCTAAAACAAATAAAATCGAAAAGGAAATTGTGGATCTCAGAAATTTTTAGTTATACCTGATACAAAAATTATTTAAAAATTTCAACAGTTTAAACTGATTTTCACATAAGTGTATTAGATAATATTTTGGACTGAATTTGACACATTGAAAAAAATTTCATAAAACCGGCAGGTTTGAGATTTTTGAGATTTATAAAATTTAAATTCTTTCTAAAAAAATATATTTTTAGTAATACAAATATAAATTGTTAATAAAAATTTGAATTTTAAGTGAAACTTTTTTATTTATGAAAATGCAAATTTTTATTGAAAGCTTGAACTTTTATTCAAAATTTCAAATTTTGAATAAGAATTTAAACTTTTTAAACATTTTTTAAATTTGTATTTCTAGTAAAAATTTTAATTTTTGGCGAAAATTTAAATTTTTAGTGAAAATTTGAATTTTTAATGAAAATTTAAACTTTTAGTGAAAATTTGAATTTTCAGTGAAAATTTGAATTTTCAGTGAAAATTTGAATTTTCAGTGAAAATTTGAATTTTCAGTGAAAATTTGAATTTTCAGTGAAAATTTGAATTTTCAGTGAAAATTTGAATTTTCAGTGAAAATTTGAATTTTCAGTGAAAATTTGAATTTTCAGTGAAAATTTGAATTTTCAGTGAAAATTTGAATTTTCAGTGAAAATTTGAATTTTCAGTGAAAATTTGAATTTTCAGTGAAAATTTGAATTTTCAGTGAAAATTTGAATTTTCAGTGAAAATTTGAATTTTCAGTGAAAATTTGAATTTTCAGTGAAAATTTGAATTTTCAGTGAAAATTTGAATTTTCAGTGAAAATTTGAATTTTCAGTGAAAATTTGAATTTTCAGTGAAAATTTGAATTTTCAGTGAAAATTTGAATTTTCAGTGAAAATTTGAATTTTCAGTGAAAATTTGAATTTTCAGTGAAAATTTGAATTTTTAGTGAAAATTTGATTTTTAGTGAAAATTTGATTTTTAGTGAAATTTTGAATTTTTAGCGAAAATTTGAATTTTTAGTGAAATTTTGAATTTTTAGTAAAAAATTGAATTTCTCATGTCAGAGGTAAAAAAAATTAAGGCGACCCCCATAGAATATGATTTCAACTATATCAGGTGATTTTCGGAGGGAGAATAATATAGGAACCTGGACCGAACTCCTTGAAATAAGGATTATCTTTTGGAAAACATTGTTATAGATTTCAAGTATTCGAATATTTATGTCTATATCTCGAAACTTTATTAAATGTTCCCATAAAAATCTCTTTTAAATCATAAAATTATTATTAAAATTCTTTATTATTCTTTATCCTCCTCAGATTCCTAATGGTCTTTACCTGCCTTGTTTTGAGTGTATTCTCAACGATAGATGCTTATGAGAAAGAGGCGCTGTATATATTATTTAGAATGGAAATATTAGTAGTTATTTGGTTCACAATGGAGTTTTTCATGCGGTGAGAAGATTTTAAACTATAAAATTTAATAAAACCCAAATTAAATTCCTCTTTCACAGGCTGTGGTCATCCGGTTGTCGTTCGCGATACCAAGGATGTGTTGGTCGTTTTAAATTTGTAAAGCGACCATTTTGTATTATAGGTACTATCTAAAATATATATATAAATTTTCGAAAGGCTTTAGTAATCTAAAATGTATATATTCCGCCCTCTTAACAGATATTATTACTATAGTTGCTTCCGTAGTTGTATTAGGCATGGGCACATCTGGCCAAGTATTTGCCACAAGTGCTTTAAGAGGTTTAAGATTTTTCCAAATCTTACGTATGGTTCGTATGGATCGACGTGGTGGCACTTGGAAACTACTAGGCAGTGTAGTATACGCACACAGACAAGTAAGCAGACTTTCGTTATTAATAACAATTAATTAAGTTAATTTTAATTATAGGAACTGATAACCACTATGTATATTGGATTCCTAGGCCTTATATTTGCATCATTCCTGGTGTACTTAATGGAAAAAGATGTTAACGAAAAATTTAGTAATTTTGCTCAAGCCCTGTGGTGGGGTGTGGTAAGTTTATACAAAAATAAATTCATAAATTAAAAAAAAATGTTTATTAATTAAATAATAATTTTTCTAATAGTTTTATCAAATTAATTGATGAGATCACTTTAATATAAAATTGTCACATTTTGACAAATTATTTTCAATATTTGATATCGTATTTGGTTTAAATTTTAAACGAAATTCTGAATTAAAACAATTATTATTGATGTCTATATTCTGAACTATCGACTATAACCTATAATTTTATGGTTATACAATTTTATCAATAAATTTATTTAAATTATAAATTATTCATAGTCCAGTTTAAATTCGATGTTATAATTTGGTATAAAGTGTTAATAATTTTCTAGTCTAAAATCTCATCAAATTTCCAACTTAAGTTTAGTTTCAAATCTCATCAATAATTTTGTGTATATATTCCACTGTAATCTACAATTAAACTTTCGATTATATTCTATTCTATGTCTTTGGCTGTAATCTTGTCTAAAGTTCCTATTAGATAACATCGGCTTACTCTAAAATCCCCGCAAAATTCCAGACGCAACTATAATCATGTCTACTCTTAAGTCTATGAGAAAAATCAGAATTATAATCTATTCTAAAATGTCATCTACAGTGGTCTAAAGTTATGACATATTCCAGACTCTAGACTACATTCTGTTATAGAGTATTGGCTATGTGTTGATCTCAAGATCTTAACTATAATTTTACCTACATTTTTGTCTGAATTCTAGTCTAAACTAAAATCTTAAGCCTTGTTGAAAAAACAGTTAAGAGTAAATTCTTAAATGTAATATCGACTATATTCTGTAGCAATTGCTTTACTCTGTCTAATATTAATGACTATTGTATACCGTCTTCTGAACTATAGTCAATACCAAAGTCTTCAAAACCATTACTTTGGTTCATGGCAAGAAGTTTCATTTTAGTATAACTATTGTCCATAATATGAAAACTATAATGTAGTCGAAACTCTTACAAGTCTACAGTTTAATATAACTTAGTAAAGTTCCGACAGGTCTTTATACCAGTCCAGTCGAAAGCGTCAAATTAGCCAATTTTACCTTATATAAACTGGAAAAAAGTCCAGTTTATATATTTTAATATCTTTAAAGGGTTTGACTAGTCTTTATAACAAAGTCTAGTCTGTAGTCTTCTCAAAATGTTTACTATAATTAAGTCAAAATTCTCAAAAAGTCTATGTAGCATAATCCACTTCATTTCAAAAAAGTCTTGCCATAAATAGCAAGTCGCCTTTGTATTATAACTTGGTCTAAAATTTCGACTAGTCTTAAGAATTCTCTAAATTTTTACTATATTCAAGTCAGTCTATGTAGTAAAATCTTGTTTAAAAACATGACAAATCTGTGTACGACAGTCTAGTCTATAGCCTAAAATATATTCTAGTCAAAAATATCAAAATGTTCATAAAATAGAAAAAAATAGGTTTACATACAATAACTCTAAGAATCCACGATTTACCTTTTTCCAAAATACCTTCGGTAGCTGATCCATATAATTTTTTCTTTCAGATAACACTTTGCACAGTAGGCTATGGCGATATGGTTCCTGAAACGTGGCAGGGTAAATTAATAGCCTCGTTTTGTGCTTTATTAGGTATTTCATTTTTCGCTTTACCAGCGGTAAGTTCCCTAAATAATACTCAATTTTTATAATCCATATCTAATCTTTTTTCCCTCTCTCTCTCTCTCTCTTTAGGGCATATTGGGTAGCGGTTTTGCCTTAAAGGTCCAACAACAACAACGCCAAAAACATATGATAAGACGTCGTCAACCCGCTGCCTCACTTATACAAGCATTATGGCGTTGCTATGCTGCT
Organism: Cochliomyia hominivorax; assembly: GCA_004302925.2. Classification (NCBI taxonomy): domain Eukaryota; kingdom Metazoa; phylum Arthropoda; class Insecta; order Diptera; family Calliphoridae; genus Cochliomyia; species Cochliomyia hominivorax. Next base: position 84,459,752 of record PYHX02000494.1, read on the forward strand.
GATGAACATTCAAGATCTGTGGCAACATGGAAAATACATCAAGTCGCTTTACCCAGTCCGCCTGCCTCGTAAGTCGATAATTTATTCTTTAACACCTAAACATTGATGTTTGATTTAAGAAGTTTTAAATTACAATTCTATTTTGAATGTTCAATGTTTAATCATTGTTATTATGTTAAATTATCATATTATTGTTGCATTTTATTCAAAAACAAATATTTATGTATCAAAACTATGATTTTGATTTGCCTGCAAATATGTTAAACAACATCAGAGTTTGAACATTAATTAAAGAATGGAAAGGAAACAATTTCCCCGATAGGAATGTGGGGAGCAAAATGATGATTTGAAAAAGTATTGAAAATTAGAACAAAATTTGTAAATAATTTTCCAAATTTTTATTAAAACAAAAAACTTATTTTCAAAATTATTAAACCCACAAATCGGGGAAGCGTTCTCTAGTTATTACTCTCCCCTGTTTTGCTCTTAAAAGTTTCTATAGCTTTTCAAGAGTGTTTCAGATCATCTAAAAGTGCATAAATGCATGATGCATTAAAAAGTAATCAAATCATTTTTAAAATTGTTTGTTTTTCTCCTAAGTGAACCAAAAAAAAAATAATTTTTAACCCTTTTTTGGTTTTTCCATATTTTCAGTTCTGAGTATTGGGATAGACTGTTTAAAAATTTAATTGAAACTAGGTAAAAAAAAACTTCATTCAATATCAAAAAACCATAAAAAACAAACGCATTTTTCCAAAAATATATATATCAAAATCAACAACAACTCAGTATTTTGAACACCACTGTATTTATTAAATATTGTCAGTCTACTTTTATCTCGCATTCACCTCTTTTTCGAAACTCTGTTATATCTCATTTAAATATTATTTTATTTGAAAATACTTTGCGCTAGCTTTTCGAGAGTTCTTTGTTTTTCTCTAATTATTAAAAATAAACTAACCTACAAAATTATAAGTGAATTAAATTGAAGTAATACGGAGTGGGTTTTGAACTGAATTATACAATTTAATATTATTTTATTGCTAAAAATTTTAATACTACAACTAATTTCCTCTATTCTTCCGGCTTAATAATGGTTTTGTTGTAATTTATATTACACATGTTTTTGACACAAATTTTTACACTCGTGCACCGGGAAAAAAAGGATTTTTTTCAAACACTCACAACATTCATATAAATGCACCTAAAAATAAATTTACATCAAAATTTTCCAAAATTCTTTTCATTTTATTTCATTTTGTAGTTTTTGGGGTAGAAATTATGTTATTTTTATGTAACAATTAATTCAGAGGTCTGGGTGTAAAGTATTTAGTAGTTTATAATAATTAATAAAATAATAATTATTTAAATAATATTGATAATAAATTATATACATTTTTCTCGACCATATTCTGATTCTTAATTTTATTTTCTCAAGTAGAGATATATTTCATTCTAATTAACTTTTAGATTTGCCCTTGATACTACAAAAAAAATCAAATTCCGGGACTGATTATTAAACCGATCAATTACTATGAAATGTATAGAAGAATAAAATTATAAAAATATTCCTTATTGTTACAGACTGCCTTTAAGAAACAACAACCAAGACGCTACTTTACGACTCACACTGTTTCTTTGAATCCTCTTGTATTACATTGATCTTCAACACTACTTGAAATCGAATATTTTCTTGCAATATTTTTCAATTTCGTTTAAATTTAATCTCACAAGAAATAATATCAGTTTATTCTTCAATTGCATTCTAATTCAAATTTAGGACTCATTCAATAAATCAAGAAATATTCCTATTTGTTTGTTGAATCAGAAAACTGAAATTTCTAAGAATATTGTGAACTATTGAAATCGGGTCAGGGGAGCGGTAGGAAAGAAAGAAACGGATAAAGGTTTCACACACTTAATATCCAGGATCTTGTCCTATCTAATTATCGTTTTTTTGATTGAAGCAGAACGCCCTATTTGGGATACGTTTTAAGTAAAACTATTAAATTTGATTTTTATGAGTTAACATATTTAAAAAAATTTATTCTCTACATAAGGTAAAAATGCCTCTAAACGTATCTCACTCTCTTTCTCAAACAAAATACCCTCGTAAAATAAATTCCGGAAATTCTGTCAGAAATCAGATAATTTCGGTTGTCTATATTAACATAGGACTCTTGTTTTTTCTGAAAGTTATGGTTATTTAATGTTTTCCTATTTGTTTGTTCCTAAATTTAAGCTATTTACTTTCTTTGGGTTGTTCAGGATTTATTTAGTCCATATTTCATTAAACACTTTTTAAATTTTACATACATATATACATTATTTCCCGATCAGATGATAATACAATATATTATTATTATTATACATGCTATTTAAAATATGCGTAAACATTTTTTATCTATTCTGCATTTTATATCAAAAGAGATTATAATCTTATTAAAGATCAAAAACATTTCCACAACAATAGGATTTCCGTTCCGGAACGAAGCGAGTCACATCAATCGGATGTTTTTTCCCACAACAACATAGATCAAAAGCATGTGTAACAAAATAGTCATAACTTAAAATATTATAAAATATTTCAGAAGACGAAGCTTGGATGAATGAGTGAAAGCAATATTAACATTAACTAGCTATTTCGATTACGATTAACTTTTTTTTCCGGTTGAATTAGATTTTCTTTCAGTACGAATATAACCACTTTTAAAATTGGAAAAGATTTGTTTTATTATAGAAAGAAAAGGTTCAGAAAAATACTATAAAACTTTCCGTAACATAAGTTATCTTTTTTAACATGACCTATTCTAATGATCCGTTTGACATATTTCAATTTCACATTATTACCCTCAAAGAATCTAAAATTAATGTTTATGGGATTTTAAGCGAACAGGCGACGGCGTGCTGTAGTGGTTTAAACGGTTTAGTTACAAACCGAGCATTCTGGGTTCGAATCCTAATGTTGAACAACAATAAAAATAATAATAAAAATTCTTCATTATGCTTTTCGAATTCTAAATTAATTGGTTTCACTTTCACCAATTAAAACCATCCGAGAAACCCTTTCAGCAAGTGAAAGGAAAAACGAGTGCTGCCGCCAAGCACCTTTGAAAAAACGTCGTAGCAATCTCAATCATCAGATTTTTTTACTTCACTACACCACAAACAAGCTACGGCTGACTGATTTTAGAAACTAACCGGAAAATGCAAAAACAACTGCGATTTTAGACGGACAGGTTGACACTTTTTATAAGGTGGAGATTTTTGGTTATAAATCTTTTTATATGAAATGCAGTCTAGTAATTAAATGCTTAAATATTTGCTACATCAGAGTAATTGGTAAAAAGCTAAATTTGGTATTATACATAAGTTAAATATCTGTAGTTTTGAAGTATTATTTTAAGCTATCTGAACAAAATATTTGGGTCTTTATTTTATTTATTATTCTATTTATAAACTATATAAAGCTCAATATATATAAATATGAATATGAAAGGCAAAATACAAAAATAATCAAAATTTGATGAAAATTTATTACGAAAAAGTAAAAAGTAAAAAGTAAACTAAAGTAATAAAATAATCAACACTGAGCAAAAATGTTTGCTTTATTGAAATCTGCACTTTTTGTACCCCAAAAAAAATGTTTTTCGAGCAGATTCATTTAATTAATATCCTTCTTAATTAAGAGATCTACAAAACAAACTTCATCAATTCTTTATGATTATTTTTTTGAATATTTTGCCTATAATCTATATGAAATTACTAATTAAACAATAAATATCATAGATATATACCTCTTCTAATTAAAGACATTATTTAAAACTTTCCTCCATTAAAACAATCTTCATTTTATTATGACAAAAAATTTATCAATCAAAATCAAAAATCGCAAAACCACCAAATCAAATTGAAATCACAAAAACAAAACAACTTGCAGAAGGGCATCATCTAGTTTTAAACATAATGCATCATTTGTGGCCCGACTACCCACGATCAGACGTCATAAGCCCCAATCCATGCAATCACCGGGCGGTGATGGTATTAAAACAGTCGCCACCAATCGCGTATCAAGATATACGCGCAACATACGAGAAATGAATCAATCGGTGGAAAATCTTGGTGAGTATAAATGTTAAAATCTTATCACAAAAACAAAATAAATAAAAAAATAAAACAAATTTAAAAGAATTTAGAGTACGTGCATGTTATTTTTCAATCTCGCTTACTTTCTTCTTTTTTAATTTAAAACGCTTTGAATTTTTTACCCAAAAGAAATAAATATTTAAAAAATGAATTTTATTATATTTGAAAACAAAAAAAAAAAAAAAAAAAAAAAAAAAACAAGAGCTCTACAGTCCAGCAAGCTAAACAAGGAATATAGAGTTTAAAAATTGGCAGTTTAGTTTTATCGTCGAATAATGTTGTATATATTAAAAAAAAAAGTAATAATAATAATTTATAATAATTTTTACTTTAAGGCATTACTGGCTGTAGTTGCTATAATAACGAAAAAGTTTTATTGTTAATTTTTACTATTTTAATTTTTATTTGCATTATACATAATGACTCGATTAAGGTGTATGCAAATCTATATATTTGTAATATCAAAATATTGAAAATTTTTAAATAAATTGTCAAAAAAGTTTATTATCTAATAAACATTAATATTATGAAAAATGTCGTAACATTGATTAAAAAAAATCAAAATAATTCTTAGTTAATTCAATTAACATCTTGTTGCAATTAAAGTAAATCATATACCTTTAAAGGTTGAAAAATAAATGAATCCAAATTGGCTCAGATTTTATTTTTCAAAAAAAATCCTAATATTTTATTAATACCATATAGTGAACAGTTAAATTTGCATATCGTTTTTCAGTATCTAGACACAGCTGTTATAAATTTTTTTCTCTGAGTGTAGCTTAATATCAATATAACAAAACATTTTGTCCTATTAATTAAAAAATATTTTCGTTAACTAATTCAATAATATTATTAAAACAACACAATTTTAGATAAATGTGGAGATATCGTACATTAAAATTACAAATCTAAAGCTTATAAAAGTTCATAATAGTATTTAAAATATGTTTTGAGCCCATTCAAAGGGTTTGTGCAGTTAAATTTTTCTGCAATAATGCAAAACTCATTGAGGATTTATTTTCGTAATTTGTGTTACGAAATGTTTATTGTTGATACAATAAATGTAGTTGTAAATGTAACAATTATGAAAATATAGAATTACAGCCAATAATTAGTAATAAGGGTAGGACGATACCACTAGTATGTAAACAAATTTCTCTGATTGAAAAAATGTTATTCAAATTATTATCGTATCATTCTATGTATAAGGACTTCGCGCAAAAAATAATTGGTTAAATAATAAATTAAACTTATTTACAAATATCTGTTCTCCAGTGAAGCATATTCCATTAAGTGAGATATTTATCTTTCAGGTAGATTTTGAAATCTATGCTAAAGGAAGCAGTTTAAAATAAACCACGCCAGTTCTGAAATAACGTTTTTCCGTAAGAGTTTTCCATATTGATCGAAACAAATGGTTTATAGAGATAGTAAGGTCTAAGCTATTCTCGAGAGAGTTAAATGTTTTTGATCAGGCTTGCAACATCAAAATAGAAGATTAAATTCTGATCGAATGTTCTGGTTTTATTGAGTTATGATTTTGCAATTGACTGAATTTTACACCTAAGAAGCATCAACAATAGCATCTATTGTGATCTTTGGTGATGTATCTAGGCTTTATATCTGACTTTTTGCTCTTGGAATTATCGTAATGTATCCATTTTACTTCTCCGGTAAAAATACGATTTATAATTTACTTCCTTTTTGTAGAGCTCATATATTATTGTCATATATTAAAAAACCGACATTTTCAGGAAAACGGTTTTCGAATTATTCGAAAAGTTGCCTTTATATAAAAAACGGTTTCGAATACGTTTTCATGTAAAGGTATTAATGAAGCGGATTTAAGTAAAAAACCTACACAACATTTGGTATGAACCCCAATATTTTCGAATTTTAGCACTTTATATTTGAAATTAAGGACTTTATTAAAGATTATAATGGAGAAAATAATGTAGCTATATTTTGATCAGAAATTTCAATAGATATTTTATTTTTAGAACTGAAATGGATAGAAAATTGTACTATTACTAAAAAACCGACAAAAAATCGTTTAAACGGTTTGCGTATTCGGATTTTGAATACACTAGACTCACATGATAAGGTCGAGCAATGCTTTTGATTCCTTATCATCCAATTATTTCAGTAGACCCGGTTAAGCAAAAACTTTTAGTTGCTTTTTCAATTGAATCACGGTTAACAGACTTCCCAGCAATACGTCTTTTAAGCCACACAATTCGATATCGTTTATAATTAAAAAAATCACATACATCAAATCGGCATTCTCAGCATAATATTTACAACTTGTATTACTTATTAAAGTCCCAAAAATATCGTTTACAAAGTGCTATGATAAGTGTCATCGAATAATATTGAGGCTTAAATTGAATTATTGATTAAGTTGAAACTTTAAGTAATAATTGTTTGGCGTTTGTTTATATTGCGTTCCACCTTAATCGAGTCGAATTTTTTATTTTTAAACTGTTTTTTTTAATACATACTTGTATATAAAAACAAATTTTTAAAAACAAATATATATTATTTTAGAAATATGAAAATATATTTTGCCTTTATAAAAGATTAGGAAACCAGAGATATTTCGAAATACCTTTTTAAAAATTATCTAAATAATCACATTCACCACAAAATAAAGAATTAAGAGAGAGCAGATTTTATGATTTTGCTTTCCTTTAAGGAACCAGCATACGGGAATTGCATGACTTTTCTATCTTATTTAATTAAAATTATATTAAACAAACAATAAAAATAAATAAATACTTAATTGATTAGAGAAATAAAAATAAAAAAACATAAAAACCATTAAAAGAAAAACAAAAAATTAAAATAAAAAATAAGTCTTTATTGCGATTTGCACTTGTATATGAAATATTTTAATATTTAAACCAATTCAAACTTCAAACCCTTCCCCCCAACTTATAGAGCTGCGCCTCTGAGGAATTAAAATTAATATAAAAAGGGGAATTATTTATGAATGTAAGTTTCTGTTGACATTTAACGATCTTCTTTTTTCTCTTTATTTATTTTATTTTATTATTTTATTTTTTATTTTTTTTTTTTTGAAAATTTCTCTTCAATCATTAATCAAAGTAATAAGTTTTTTTCCTTAAAAATTTCGTTTATAATTTTAATTATCTTTTTTCTCATTTTTTTCTAATTAAATATGAATTTATGTATGAAATACTTTTTGTATTATTCTCTCACCGATTTTCACAGTAAATGTTGATTTTATAATTTTATATATAACAAAATAAAAACTATATAAAATATATATATTTATATATTGATTTCTTTAAAAAGAAACAAAATCTAATTTCTATTTAAATATAAAAGAAGTTTAACTAAAATATTAAAAAAATAATTCAAACTAAATCCTTTTTAAGAATAAAATCCCAATTTAAAAAAAAAAAAAAAAAAAAAAAAAAAAAATAAGAAAAATAAAAAAATATAATTTTTTTTTATAAAAAAGTTTATGTTGATGTTGAGTGTAACGAAGTTAAAAAAGCATGAAAAATTTTTTTAAATAATTTCTTTTTCATAATTTTGTTAATTTATGTTTTTGATTTTTATAATTTTGTTTAAATTCTAACTAAAACACTGTGTTAAGCAAAAAAAATCTCTTGATGTGTTTCTCATATATATTTTAATTCTGGACGTTGTCTTTTTTAAGTTTTTTTCTCCCCATAACTTATATAATTATGGTAAAAAAAATATTTTAATTATTTTAATATTTTAAACGATGGGGATGCAACGATAACATTAATTAGGTATAGAGAAGGGAAGCAAGACTATAATAGTTAATTAGGACCGACCATACATCCCAAAAGTTCCTAATATGTAAGAAATATGCAGTTGGTGCAAAAGAAACCAATCATTTGTTACAACAGGCTCTATAAATATCGATATTTGCATCCAACATGCTATTTCCAATCATAAGACTCATAATGTGTCCACTTTTTTGCCTGACTTGGCATATTTACTTATAGTAAATAAGCCCTTGAGTGGTATAACGCAAATCCTACCGTAGCTAAGTCCAGTGGAGAGATATTGGGCTCTAGTTAAAAGGAATTGAAGAGCATAAGTGACAGAAAAATTTCAATCAAATAAAATAAAATTAAAACTGTAAGTTTTGAGGTTTCGTTTTTATTAACATACATGTCTGTTAAGAAATTTTCGATCTCACTCCTTGTCATAACTTAATAAAGCTTCCTCGGAATGAAACATATATCATTGAAAATAGTTTGTCGGTGGACAAGGGAATGCGGGTGCTCTGGGTTCGCAAAATTATTTATGTGAAACATAAAATATCAAATTTGGACCCAAAAGAATTCTCACAATCTGAATTCCACGAAATTCAAGGTAATTACTTCGAAAATAACAAAACTACAGGTGTCTATATTAAGAGCTGATAACAAATTTTATATTGGATCAACTTGAGTTTTACTTACAATTTTGGTCACTTATTTTGACCAGACTTAATCGATATTTTACAAAAGCTGCGAAAAAAATTAATTCAGAACACATCAAAAAATTTGTTTATGTTAAGAGTTAAGTTAATAATTCAGTAATTGGAATCGCAAATGTTTGATGAGTATTAAGAACATAATTGAAGGAGCAACATGTGATATTTGTTATTTGAGTATGAGATTAAGAACACAAAATATATAATCGTTTTGTTTTTTACCTCAAACCGAGTAAGTGGCTGTAGCATTTATAGGGCTTAAATATTAAAAGCACAATTTTATTGAATCCAATAATTTAATTGAATTTCTTTTCAAATACTAAATCGTTGCATCCCTTAAATTAAAAAAGCAAAAAAATCGTAAAAATCTTAAACTAATTTAATATGAATTATATCTAATCTCAGGAAAATGTATGTATGTGCATTATTTTATTAAACAAAACAAAAACTATTTAATAGTAAATTGATGTGAAATCACCAAAAATCTGAATATTTGATATAGTTTCAGGATTGCTGGAAACTGATAAAATGGACGATATAACTATTAAACCTTTTATTGTTTGGTTTCCTTTTTTATTTTTGATTAATATTGAAATCTAACTATTTGGAAATCTTTTTTTTTTAATTTTTAGAGGAAGGTTATCCTTTGCAGTTATACAGTAACAAAGTAAAAATATGTTTAACCCTAAAAAGTCGCAGAAACTAGAATTTAAAAAATGCTTAGGAAAAGTTTCGACCTTTTTGGGAAGATCTTGTTGATAGCAACAGATAGAAGCGAAATGCATTTCAAACTAAACCGAAAAATTAAGGGCCATTTTTTGTTCAAAATTTTTTCCTCTGTTTTATACTTGAATCCCAATTATTTTTAAGAATAATGCTTAGGCAATTCTAAATCCATTGCCAGGCTGCATTTTTATGGTATGAACAAACCTTCCACCACCTTATACGAGTCGATATGGTTTATCATCCGAGCATGAATATGGTGGTGAAACATGCCAAAATTGGCATTTTTATATGTTTGCATCTCTAAAAATGTTAAATTTAATTTTCCAGACATTTGATCACTCACTTTGTCTTAGTCTCATAACTTATCATGACAAAAATTGTATGAACGACTAGATTTTTTAATCTTTTTTTCCGCTTATTCTATATTCCGGTTTACAGAAAATTGTTTCTTTCAGATAAAAGTTAAGGAATATTAAACGAATTTTTTAAAGGCAGTACTGACATTTTAGCCTCTAGGGGTGATCTAAATTATTTTATGAAACTTGAGCACATCTAAACGATATAACGAGACATCTTGCGAATTGTACGCTTCCTAAGCATAGCTTTTTAATAAGTACTAAATTAGCACTTCTGTTCCACCTCTAGGCATTTATGATAGTTCTAAAGTAAATTTCCAGGTATAGTCTTCGCATACTAATATCTGTTATTACTGGACACTATTTTCAAAGTACCTACACCGAGAGATTAGTGCGCCCCTTTAAGATAAATCCGTAACCTCCTGTGCAGTTGTCATTTTTTCTCCGTTTTGTAGTATACATAATCCGGCTGACTGTTCTGGTATTGACAAAAGATTCAATTTATTCACATTGGTTTCAAATCAGAATCTGTAATTCCTTTAAGGATCCAATTTAGCAGCACTCCTACTGTACAGCTGCCTATTTCCCATACCATATAGACTGCTTGATGAATTTCTGAACTCCTCACCTACGGAGAGTAATTATTGGTGGATCACCTCTCGGTTAAAATTATCAAGGACTTAAAATTTTAGATCCACCACAAATCGGGATTTTTTGGTATTTTTAAATAAGTTTTATTTTTTTAATTTTTTATTTAACTAGATTTAAAAAATCCTTAAACGTAACTGAGACGTTAAGGGTTTAATCAAAATGGTTTAAATTTATTTTCCAAAATCTCTTAATTTTATATAAAATGATTTATATAGTAAGTACTTGGGATACCTTCCTCTAAACGAAAAAAAATAAACAAATTCCTTATATCCTTGAGTTATATCATTTTTGTTGTTGTTAAGTCCTTATAATTTCAACTTCTTCTAATTCTGTTTTTGTCTTTCTGTGTGAATGTATAAGTGTTTACTATTTGAGAGAGACAGGGAGGGGAAACTGCATAGGAGTTTCTTTAGGAAGATCAATACCAAAAATTACAAAAAAAAAAACAAACAACACGAATTTTTGCTAAAAACTAGTTTTTGGTTTTTTTTATTGCCAAATTTATTGCATTTCAGAAGTGGTACAAAATGGAAGATCTTTAAATCCGAGTTTTAGCGAAGACTCTGTCGCAGATACCACTTTATTGAAAAAGAATTCCGATGGTAAGTTTATGCACGTCTCTATTACAAAAACAAAAAAATAAAGAAAATAAATAAATACAAAGTTGTCAAATGGATGTTGTTTTAAATGTTGTATACAGAATGTTTAACGATAACCGATTAATAATAACAATTAATAATAACAAATACAATTAATTTATTAATTAATTAATATTAATCATTATTTAAAATATCGATAATAACGATAATGATAACGTTAGAAAAAATGACAACAAATATCGGTGGATGTTATATAATATAATCAAATTATTATTGTGTATACAAATTTTCCTAGAGAATTTTTTGAACACAAATCTTAATATGAGTTCTGGTAAAAAAAATGTCTTTAGGGTTGTCCTTTCTTGAGGTTATTCTAAAATTGTAAAGGGATCGATGTTAGGAATAAGTCTTGTTTTTTAAATCAAAATACAATTTTTATTAATAAGATTTTTTCTTTAAAAAATTATCTTCGATTTCTGAACAACTTTATAGGACTTAAAAAATGATGTGGATAATTTTCGGAAACATTTTATATGAAGAAATTTAAGATGAATTTGAAATATATTCTTTTGTTATTTTTATATTATAAATTCCGATACCTTGAACCTTTAAACAAACCGTATCCTTATAACTTCATATATTTTGTCTTTAAGTTTTGTAAATGATAAGTTTTCAAAACAACAAAAAAATGCAAGTTTAAAAAAATATGCTAAATTCAAATTTTATATATAATTAGCAGCCATAAGTCCACGCTTTTTGGCCCCACAGCGCAGACATAGTTCTGTATCGTTGGGAAATTTATCAACCTCTCACAATGATAGTTTACAACCCAGTCCATTGACAATACAAGAGAATGAATCGTATATGGGTGGAGATTATAATAGAAATACCAGCAGCAATATTAATACAAACAACAGCAATAACAACAATAACAATAATAATAATAACAATAGCGGCAACAGATCTAAATTAATATTTGGCAATGTTACTTCTATACCCATTGTACTCTGTGGCATGCTGCAGAGTGATATATTTGGTTCTAATTTAGCTATACCAAGACCAAGTCCAGCGATTTCCGATAACAATCGAAATCAACAACACCAGCAACAACAAGAACAACAAACAAGACGTAGAGCTTTCTTTGATCCACAACAATTTGGTGATGATACAGAAACCAATAATGACATGAATCTTACAGGTCACTTAGATGAAGGAAGTGCGTAAATGATTCCTTTTAGAAAAAAATCAAATCAATCAAAAAAAAAAAAAAAAACATTAAAAATTTTTAAATTTAAAAAAGTGCAATTGCTAAATAATGTACACCACTCCACTTTTTCCTACATAAATATATATATAAATATAATTTATTTTTCCATTCCATTGTAATTGAAATTTCCATGTAATATAATCGTATAAAGTATTTTTATTATTAACTTAATATTCTTTGGAAACAGCTCTCGTGTCTCTTATTCTATTATACATACAACAACAAAAAAATATAAGAATAATGTTCCCAAAACAATATTACAATTATATCTCAATGAAATGTCATTTATGTTGAGCAATCAAATCCAATCACACCCGGTTTCCAAATCCCCATTTCCCTTTGAATGAATTGTAAACGTATAAAATAAAAATCTCAAAAAAATTTGTTTGCTTTTCAAGCTAATGCCAGTCAGTCAGTTTATAAGTCAATCCAACAGTTAGCTGGTATTATTTTTTTACTTTATAATGCTAAATAAACCACCCACCACCACCCTTAATTTTTCTGATCACTTTTTACACGCATAACACCACCTTACACCCACCACCCAACGTCACCAAAAAAATTACACCGATTTTTACAATATCATATTCAAACAGATTTTTGCGATCTTCGGGAATTGAAATATTTTTTCGATCCAATTCCCCAAATCAAATCAAGTTTGAAAGATATTCTCCTTAACAAAAAAAATATTAAACACATCCAAAATCTATCGCATGCACTTTATGTCAAAAAAGTAATTTGTTACTATATATATATAGCACTTAAACTGGCACGATCGGTAGTTCAGTGATATATTATTATTTTCCTTTTTTATTTTCTTCAATATGATTTCGTAAAAAATCGTATGTATGTCAAAAGAAGAAGTTTGTCTTACATTTACTTACATACTTACATACATACATTCATATATTGTGTAGTAGTATAAATAAGTTTGTAGTAGTTTTGATCAGTTTGTAGTAGTGACTTTCTTCTACTTCTTGTATCTTGTGTAAAATATGTCAATTTAAATTATTTCTTCTCTAATTGTAAATTATTATAATTGAATGTGTCTGTAGATAATTAAATGGATCTGAATGGTTTTTTTTAATCAATATTTTCTGCTGATTTTTCTAATAAATTCATTTTTTTCTATTTGTGTTTATATTTTCTTCAATTCCAAATTAGATGAGGATGATGAGCCACGCTGCACTCAATTAACAAATCAGCATAAGACTGCCATAAGATTTATTAGAAAGGTAAGTACAAGAAGAAGAGCTAAACATTTTTTTTGTTTTTTTTTTTTTTTTTTGTAATTTCAAATAAATTTGGACTTTTTGTTTGAAAAGGGCACTTTAATTTTAAGCGTAATGTTTCGCTTGGATTTGGATAGAAAAATGATAATGTTGTCATAAACTGATCTGAATCTTAAATATCGTTTAAGAAAAATTCTCCAAAAAGGAGAATTTAATTTGGAAAAAGAAAGTTTGTGATCTAAACTAATCCCCTATCCACAATCAGGAGTCACAATCGAAAATCCTCTAAAGTTAATCATGTACTGGTACCTTATTTATAGAAATTTATAGTCACAATTCCTCAAAATTGAAGTGTATTAAAAACATTAGAATACTGCTCCGAACTGGTCTTCCATGAGAACTTCTTCAAAAAATAGATTTTAATATGTGAATGGATTAAAGTAGTTTCCCTGACTCTATTGAAAAATAATGTTCAGCCACTTAGGAATTTTATGATCTGATCTTCTCTGTATTCACATGGTTTCAAGATCGAAATGAGGCCATTATTTCCCATGAAAGACGTACCTTGATTAAAGAATCTATCAAATGACAGGATAGTAGATTTAAAATTATAAAGAAATTACATGAGCTTGTCGTAGGTGTGGGACATTTGAGTCCAAACCCTTCCTTATTCCGTTTCTAAAATACTAAAATAAAAAACATATAAATTTTGTAGAAAAAAATATATTCCTTCCTCGGTTGAAGCGCGGTTTTAACTTAGACCTTCCACTTTCTGTTTCTTAACTGGCAGTTTCGATCCAGATATGGATAAATTATCTTGCGAAAAGTTTAAGAGTCGAGTAAATGAAAAGGCGGACTTTCGTTGAAATGTATTTCGGAATTTATGAAACTCAATCCAAATAGGATAATTTAATTATATTTCTTTGGGTCATAAAGTTATCTTTTACAATTCATTGAATTTTATGCATTATTTTTCTTCCCAATATCAAGTGGATATTTTTATATATTCTGAACCAAAATTCTTGTCAATTATCAAATGCTCGTTATAACGTCAATATTCTTTATCCTCCCGGTATACTTTCCCAAGCAGTAGTTACACTTAATCATAGAAGGGATTAATTCAATAAAAGTTCCCTTCATTTCTGAAGTTTTAAATTGTTATATTTCAAAATATCCAATTTTGAGCCAAATTCCTTGAACCCAAAGTCAAAAATATTTATGATTTGTCTGAAAAGGCTCCGTTATAGAAAATTACAAAAACCAAAAAATGTAGGCATCCGTTGAAAATGGATTTATGCTGTAACTAGTTTAGGATATTTTGGATGGAATATTGTTGAAATATTTGATATTTTTAAGGAACCTTAAAGATGAAAACATACAATCGAACAAAATTAACACAATTGTAGAGTCTTTCATAACTTTTCATAATATATTAACATAATCTTCAATCTATGGGAAAGAAGTAAATGGATAACTGTATCCCTCCCTGATTATATCCAACTTTTAGATTGTTTTGTTCCAAATTTTCGGATGAAAAATTGATTCATATTGGATATTTTTCGAAAAAAAAATCATTTTCATATAATCGGGGATTTAACAATCTTAAATTTCGAAAAGTATAATCTTTAATTCCAATTTTTTCTGTCACTCTCAACACGCTACTTTTTTAATATCAAAATGTCACAAAACAATAATTAAATAAAATGCACTTAATATTACTCACTGGCTTTAAACTTTGTACTGCAAAACTTTTTTATAAAAAAATTAATAGGCCCAACCCAAGGTTAGTACAAAAGCCCAGCACCTTTAAAAGGCTATAACAGCGATGTTAGAAGAAAACAATTAAATCGTGTGACCAGATCATATCGTTCCTCTCATCCTGTCAAGCAAATCATTTCTTACAAGGAGTTTAAAATTTATATAATTTAGAGTAACTATTTTTCATTTCGTGAGTCCAATGCTCCTTGAAAATGAATTAAAATTAAATAAATAATTTCTTGCAATCACTTACTTTAGTCAAACAAAGTCCAAATCTTATTGAAAACAGAGAAAAATGTTAACAACACAGGAAATATTTAACGAATTTTTTAAATATTATAGTTATTTAAAAGCCATAACCATATAATGGTTATAAAAACAAATCAGTATATGGTCCGAACAAACTTATTATGTTTGCAACAACCAAAACATATTTTTGCTACAATATTTAAATATTAAAAAGTTTGTTTTCTGCAAACATAATATGCTTTTAATGATATTTAAGCAACTAAAAAAACTGTATGAAAGCTCTTATATAGTTTTTCTCCTCAGGTCGTTTTCCGATTAAAAAAATATAGTTTGTATTTATATTTTGAAAACATTATTTTCAGCTTAAATACTTTGTTGCACGGCGAAAATTTAAAGAAGCCCTCAAACCCTACGATGTTAAAGATGTTATGGAACAATATGCCGCTGGTCATGTAGATTTATTGGGACGTGTTAAAAATGTTCATGCCAGGTAAGATAAAAAATATGCTTCTTATGTTTGTAATATATATATAAAACAAAATGCTTAATAATATTCACAGATTAGATCAAATATTGGGAAAACAGGGTTCCAAATCAAAAGACGCTTATGCTTCTAAAATAAGCTTAGCATCAAGAGTGGTCAAAGTCGAGAGACAGGTAAGTTCTACAAAATCATCGAAATATATAATTTTAGTTATAATTCTTGATAATCACGTTTATAGGTGGCCGATATAGAAGAAAAATTAGATATTTTAATTAAAGCTTACATGGAGGACCGTCATCGGTTTCAATCTCTTCCCCCTAATCCTCAGGTCTCTAAACATTCCAACAACAACAATCACCTCCCTAATCATGGCCATTGTGGTCTTACAACCAGTAGTAATATAAATCAAACAGTAGATTGGCAAAATCGCACAGCGAAACCAATAACAACAACATCAACAACAAATGATGCTATAGCATCGGCAGCAGCAGCAGCAACAACAACATCATTAGATGCCTCAACAACCACAGCTGGGCTGTGCCCCCCTAAGGGGACCAATGAATATACAAAGGTATAAATACATATATACACGAATCTTGAGATAACAGCGATTAAGAAGAAAAATTGTGAAAACTCAATTAAATAAAGATGTTTTTCTATACGTTTTTCTATATACAATCAACAATTTTACAAAAGTTTTTTGCTTGAAGTTAGAGATTGCCTAAGACACCAGTCTATATCTTTAATTTACTGAACCGATTTTGCTAGTTTTAAATAGGAAACTTCTCAGGGCTATAACAAATACTCAGGCCAAACAACAGACAGATGAACATAGCTAAATCTATTCAGATTTTAATTTGATGCAAGAATATATGTATATACATTATGGGGTCGGAGATGATTCCTTCTTAGCGTTACACACGAAATGACACAGTTAATATAACCTCTTCACCACTTGTGGTGCTGTAGGGTATAAAAACACTCCTTATTGTAGAAAAAACACTATAATATATAATAATATAGTAAAGTAGTACTTTTTGAATCTTTTGGATTTTCTTAAATTATCTTAAAAATTGAATATAAATGGATAAATTAATTATATATGGCGCGATTTGATATCAATTATTATTAGTATATATTGTGTTACTTTTTAGAATCTCCCTTTACATTACATTGTTAAATTAAAAATAACTTCTTGTTTGCGAATTCTTCTAATATCGATTTTTTCTTGTATAAAAATCGTAAATAAAAAAATCATAAAATTAATTATTTTTCTGACCTTTCAGTCTTCCGATACCTGTTCATATCCTTTATCAGCCGATGTTAGACCGGCACGTGTTTATCAACAGCGTAGTAGTGATGGTTTTATAGCCGACATAGAAAGTAGAACAAAAAAAAGAGTAACTTTAAGGTATATTCCAAGAACTAAAAGCTCATTTGACATTAATTGTATAATAAGTAAACTTAATTTCTCTCTTTTGCAGATCAATATCACAACCATATGTAAAAGAAAATCAAGTGGATGAAGTAGCGATATCAATACCTAACATAGAAACACAATCACTTGGTTCTAGTCCTGGGCAAAGGCCGGAAAGTTCAAGTATTTAAATTTACATTAAATATCAATATCAATGAAATATCTTCATAAATATCTTCATAAATTTTAGTAATTTTAATCGATGAATATGAAGATTTGGAAGAAGAAGATCTCAATTGCGAAGAAGAATTCGATCAGTATCCATCATGGGAAATTGATAGTGATGCCGTAGTCGATGCTGATGCTGAAGGCGATTGTGATGAAACAACGGAAGATACCGCCTTATTACACCGACCAACACGTACTGCAATAGTTATTACACCTATTAGTCCCGTAAGTGATCATTATCATTATTAAAACTCTATAATTATTTTTAACTATTTACATCTTTCTCTAGGTAAGCTCCGCACATAATCTTCAAAGTATGGATGACCAAAATGCTCCTACAATCAATAAATCAAATTTACTATCACCGGATTCCGGATAGCAATCGTAACATATGTATATTTTTTTATTATCGCTTACAAATTTATACTCTTGTGTTCAAAAACAACAAAAATATAAAAAATAAATATAGATGCATAAAAACAACAAAAACAAAACTAAAAAAAAAGCTACAGAAATAAATGATTCAAAGCAAAATAAAAGTATTTTCACCCAAAAAATTAAAACAAACAATTTTTTTATTTAACTATTTTCATGCAAAGCGACAAGTAAGTATTTTATAAAGGTCATATCCACCAAAACTGGCATTCTAAAGAAACATTTAAATATATGATTTCAAATTTAAAGAAAAAGAAACGAATAAAACCATAATAAACTATACACGTGATAATTAAAAAATGGATTTAATCCAAAATAAGCTTAATCACTTTTACAAAAAGTAAAAAATATATTTTTTACTTAAAATCATCTATAAAACAGTAAATACCACGTTTAAATTTAATTATTTTTTTTTTTTTTTTGTCAAAATAAGGTCTTACTTTTACGAAAAAAATAAAAACTAAATAAGCAAACTCTTTTTTTAGCCAATATAAGCTTTATCTCTGATAACTTTTCAATTATTTAATTTTCAACCTAAAATCGTCTATAAATTGGCAAAAAAATATATATTTGGCAAAAATAAAGCTTTTCGGTGATCAAAATTTCAAAAATCAATTTTACACACTAATATCTTCTATAAATCATGATCACCATATGGTAATTATGGATCATATATATATTCCCTAAATATTGAGACTTTGGTGAAAGCTTAAGGTGACTAGAAAAACTAATTGATAAGATTTATGAGAAAATAATTACAATCTGTGAAAATTTTTCGTATCCTTCAAAAATATAGATGTTTGTACAAAGTTTAAATTGCATATGAAACCTAATCGTAGAGGTTAAGAGCAATAATAATCATATTTCTTTCCCCATTTTTTCCCCCCAAAAATAAAAATTACTAAAAAAGTTAAAAATGAGTCTAAAGCTTCAGAATTTGTAAGCAAATAAAAATATTAAAGTTTTCAACAAATCATATCATTTCTAATCTCCATCATTACCTTTTTTAATTACATGAACTAAATCTGCGTTATAAAACAACACCAAACGTATCCAAGACAATTAGATCTGCCTCCGGCGTGCTCAGAATCACACTCGCCAATTGTAAAACCAGTTACAGCTATATAAATAGTAAGTTTTTACCCAAGAAAAAACAACCAAATACAGCCGACATGTTGCAACTAATTTACCAAGAAATGACTGTCTTGTCTTGCTTACCTTTCCTCTCAATTTGTTTTATTCAATAAATTTTATTTTTATGTTTTTTGCTTTATTAGCAAGAAGTCTCATAAGAGGCTCCGTCACCAAAATAAAAATGAATTAAATTTTCGCATACCTGTAACAATAAAACTTTAATTATTAAATAAATATGCCACAAAGCCACTGTAAACTTACCTGGTGTTCTGCTACAGCAACACGGCATTATCATCATCCAGAGTTAAATCCATTTTGCTTGACCGGATGCTTTCCTACACAAAAATACTAAAAGCTTTTTCACATATTTTTATATAACTCACTTTTTTATAATATTTTATCATTACACTGCACCTTCACACTATATTTTTCTATTTTATACATTTATTTGGCGATTTTAAAATGTTCTTACATTTTTGCATAATTTTGCTCCGTCATTTTTATTTTACAGTTAGAATTTCCATTTTGGCGCTTGAATAGTGATGGTATTTTAGGCAAATAAGAAATGACACTTGAAAAGGTAGTATTTTATTGTTAGACCGGCAGTGTTGTATTTTTTGTTAGCAAACATTAATAACATTTAGAGCAACTGAAAAAAAGAAAATAGTATAAAAAATTTTGTTTGACGTATGCTTGACTGCAAACATCAGTGGCAGAAGTCCTATACCAAATACATTGATGTTAGCCAATTGCTTATCGCCTGGGCTTCAAACTGTTTTAAGCTCATAAGAAGTACATTGTAAAATCTATGAAGCCTTTTGAAATCATACGCCGATGAGAAGTACATAGAAAAAAGTCGCAGTAAGCAGCGAGACAACGTCAAAAACATTGAAGAAATTTAGACTCTTGCAACTTTTTGTTAGTTTTTTTAGTAATTTAATAATAAAGAAAAAAACGAATGTTTTTCCTACATAATCCATCAGTCCTCAAAGCTATACCATTATAAGTTATAGTGCCTTAACGTAACCAAAAAAAAAAAGAAAAACGCATTAAAAAAGAGAAAACTTCAGAAGGGATTGGTAACAACAAAGATTTTTCCAAACAAAACGGCTCTGTCAAATAATGTTGACACATAAAAGTCAAGGAGGACGCAAGAAAATACAGGTTTGTAATGAATTTTCATAGGGGAACCTCTTAATGTTTTTTGTTTGGTGTTGATGAAAGGTCTCCTATGTCATAAGAGATGCCGAAGAGAAACAACATCGAAATGGAGTCAATGCCATGCAATTGGATCCGAACACTGGTAATCTATATTCGGCCGGCAGAGATGCTATAATACGGGTTTGGAATTCACGTTTGGATTCGAATGAAAAATATATACAATCAATGGAGCACCACAATGACTGGGTCAATGATATTGTCTTATGCTGTAATGGCAGAAATTGTAAGTATCCACTTGCCATCAAGTAAACAAATCTGGAATTTGATGGTATTTGTTGTATTTTAGTAATTAGTGCTAGCTGTGATACTACTGTAAAATTATGGAATGCCCATAAGGGATTTTGTATGTCAACCCTGAGAACACATACTGATTATGTGCAAGCATTGGCATATGCCAAAGATCGGGAGCAGGTGGCTAGTGGCGGATTAGATAAGGCCGTCTTTTTATGGGATGTTAATAAATTAACAGCTTTAACTGCCAGCAATAATACAGTTAACAGTAAGTTATCTTCAATTATAATTGTTTCATAAGTTGATTCATTTCTTTTCTCTTTGCAGCCTCTAGTCTTAATGGTTCAAAAGATTCCATTTATAGTTTAGCCATGAATCCGGCGGGCACAGTTATTGTAAGTGGCTCCACAGAAAATGTTTTGAGAGTATGGGATCCCCGCACTTGTATGCGCAGTATGAAACTAAGGGGACATACGGAAAATGTCCGAGCTTTAGTAGTTTCACCAGATGGAAATCAAGTGGTTTCGGGCAGCTCAGATGGCACTATTAAAATATGGAATTTGGGTCAGCAACGTTGTGTACAAACAATACATGTCCACAAGGAAGGAGTTTGGAGTTTACTTATGACTGAAAATTTCCAATATATAATATCGGGCAGTAGAGATCGTAATATTGTTATAACAGAATTAAGAAACCCCAGTAATTCAATGGTGGTCTGTGAAGAAAAGGCACCAGTATTAAGTTTATGTTTTAATATTGATAAGTCGGGTGTTTGGGCTACAACTTGGAATTCAGATATACGTTGTTGGAAATTACCGCTCTTTGATAAATGTACATTGAATTCTAGCGGAGGCATGGATGCTCACTGGACAAGCAGTGGAACTGAATTGGATTGTATAAAAGGTACGTATTTTGAAATAGATTCCAAGGAAAATCCCTTAAAAAGTGCGAATAAATATTTAATTCTGGCGTATCTTCCGTCATGTAGTATAAGGAAAGTAATTCGCAGTAGTTTACAATTTTTAAACTTGTAGTGTAGTCTTGATTGATTTGAAGGATAAAGTTCGTAAATTTTTGACGCCCAATGGCATTCCACAGAAATCATATATGTATATAACTATATTAAGAATTTGATTAGTTACTTAAACCTTAACAAATTACAGGTGGTGCTGCTATTAAAAAGTGTGTTGTTTTAAATGATAAACGTCATATTGTAACACGAGATACGGAGGATAATGTGTCAATTTATGATGTTCTAAGAGTGCTTAAAAAGGAAGAATTGGGCAAAGTTGATTTTGAAGAAGAAATTAAAAAACGTAATAAACAAGTGTACATTCCGAATTGGTTTACTGTAGATCTGAAAACAGGCGTATGTAAAGAAGAAAAAAATCAAAGTCTTTACTATTTTTTAATGTTTTTATAGATGCCTACAATTGTTTTGGGTCAAGACGAAGTAGATTGCTTTTCCGCCTGGGTGTCAATAGAAGCTGGTCTTCCCGAATGTTCAGAGCCACAATCCGATTTAAAAGTATTTTAAATTAATTTTCCTGAAAATTAATTTTATACTTAATTTTTTGTCGGATTTTTTTAGATTAATTATGGTAAGTTATTGTTAGAAGCTTTATTGGAATATTGGACACCGCCGCATAGTTTGCCACCTAATGAAATGGAACAAGATATTAGAGGCAATGGATTTTTTCAAGTACCCAAACATACACCAGTTATATTTAGGTAATTTTATTAAACTTTATATTATGCTACAGTAATTAAATTAAAAATTTTATTTTCTTTCTAACAGCGAGGTGGGTGGACGTACGGTTTGTCGTTTATTAGTTAAAGATGCGGCTGGAGAAAGTGAAAGTACTTTATTACACGAAACAGTGCCGCAATGGATTACAAATGTGATTATTGAAAAACTTAGTCCTAAATTCACCAAAATACAATTTTTCCTTACACCTCTTCCACAAATGGGAAAACCGGAAAGAACTAAAAAGGTAAGATTTAATCAACAGATGTATATTAAAGGCTTTTTATCGAAATTGAAATCTTAAAGTTTTGTAGCCAATATAAACGATTTATATAATTAATTTAATTGAATATTTAGGATCGTTTGGTGGCCAATGAATTCATACAATGTCGCAAAGTATGTGAACATGTTTTAGACAAAATCTTGGGAGCTGAAACAACAACCAGTGGTGGCAATGCATCTAGTTCATCACAAAACAGTCAAAGCGATGCAAATTCTGAAGGTTCTCAAGTTC
Source organism: Cochliomyia hominivorax (assembly GCA_004302925.2). Classification (NCBI taxonomy): domain Eukaryota; kingdom Metazoa; phylum Arthropoda; class Insecta; order Diptera; family Calliphoridae; genus Cochliomyia; species Cochliomyia hominivorax. The sequence goes on from PYHX02000494.1 coordinate 84,482,627, forward strand.
CTCCCGAAGATCGCCTAGAACTATGGTGCAATGATGTGGTATGTATAATATAATTTGTAGGTGCCACCTTTTTTATATACCGTTCGTTCGAATCGATTTAATTACGTCAGTCCGTACAAAACCTTTCAAAATTTGTGAATGTGGACTCCATTACTTCAACTATATAAATCCAAAATATAAACAAATTCTTAAATTAAAAAATTATTTTTCGAAGTTTTACACATAAAAGTCGATATGCCGAATAATACGGGTATCAGTCACCTTGGAGTAATATTATTAGGTTAATTTATATTTACGATTATGGAGCCATAATAGGGCTGCCTAGCATGCGAGCTTCTAGAGGACGGAAAAACTTCCGTGTATTTGTTGACAGTCGGGTGCCACTTCTGTCACTGAAAGCTCACGTGACTAAATCCCTAATAGTCGGCTTTTGCAGGAAAAAGCTGACAAGGTTATCTCGTTCATCTACATTCAGGGAATGTATCTAGGTGACTTTATTAATCAAGCTTCACTGTGTAGATTCTATTTGTCAAGTTTCACAGGTTAAACTTCCACTTAGTGACAGACGTACACTAGGCACTATTGTCGTTCGTGTGACCATGTGATAACGGGGCGTTCTTAACTCTACCTAACAGTTTATGAACTTTTTGCAATACCAAAGTAATCTAACCAAAACCTATCCTGAGCCATGTTTTTCTCTAGCTCTCATAAAATACCCAAAAATTTAGATGTAAGAATCATAAAATCAGATCCAAACTATACGTGGGTCACGCATTAAATTTTCATAGTTACCATTTATAACCAACAATGTAGTATAAAGTTGGATATGACGACTATATATTTACCATATTTTATTTATAAAATTTATTGAGAATAAGATTTAATTGCGAATTTATTTGTTTTTTAGATGGTAGATCCCAATATGGACTTACGTACAGTGCGACATTTCATTTGGAAACAGTCAACAGATCTCGCAATCCAGTACAAAACTAAGCCAAATTTTTCATATGATGGAAAACTTTGAATACAAGTTTTACAATGTTTTGTAATTTTTCATATAACAACATTTCAACTAATAATGATAAAGCACAAATCATATTAACAAGTTCTTAAAAAACTAGTTCTTTTGATTTGTTAACAGCAGCAATAAAATGAGATAAGTGTTAACAACAACTTTAAGAAAGCAAGAGGAAAGTGAACATGCCAAAATGTTATAAAAAAGAATTAAAGGATTTTATTTAGTTTGTTGTAAAACATTAAACATTAAAAAAAAACATAAAAATCACAACACTCATATTTAATTAATATGTCGTCGAAATTCACAAATTTCTGTAGTTTTATACAAATAACTCATTTTTAAAAGATAAAACAAAACAACAAACTAAACAAAATCTCATTTAATTAAAAAGAAAAACTGTTGAAGGAGAAGAAGTTGTTATCAAATTATTAGCTATAATAATTATTAAAAATACAAATACATATTCAAATATGATGATGAAATCAGCCAATTACTCTCAAATAAAGGCAAAACATTAAAATTATGTAAATAATCTAACTACTTAATTATAGTTTTATTTTATTAAAAATGTTTCCCACTACAATCCAGGTGGAAGTTAAAATTTAAAATTAAATGCGTGTGTATTTTTCTTGTAGAGAAAAATTGTATTAAAAAAATAGTTTTTAATTTAGAGTAAAAAAATGTTCCATCTCTGCATATGAGTAAATTCATTCCTTTTCATTTTCATAATTTTTACAATTGAATTGTATAAAATCTTCGTCTGTCCGTGCATTTTTATACCCAACGTTTATTATGCATTAGTGCAGATGTTTGTAACGGGCAAAAAAAATAGTCGTAATTTTAGTATATTTTTGGTTTCAGAATCACTTCTTTAGTCGATTTTATCAAGTCCGTCTCAACGAAATGGGGTTTCTTGCACATAAAATTTCTAAATATAAAACGATTTTAACCAAAATTTGCGGAAATAAATCTTATAGTATTCTAAAATGATGTGCCAAATTATATGAGGATTCGTCCATTACTTATTGTATATCCTACACAACCACCACAATCGCACATATACGTGGGAATTGTGAAAATATTTAGTCAAATTGAGACCCATATAAGCCAAAACCTGCAGTGCATAATTATACGAGGTCAGTCCATAATTTTTTCTATATAACATTTTTACTTGTCATAAAATTCTGATTTTGTTCTTAAAGTAAAATATTCACACTAAGGAATAAATTTTTATTATCTAATTTCTCTTAACTATAATAAACGTCTTACCCCCACAGCACGATGTTTTTCTATTAATTTCAATACGTTTCTCAAATCACGTTTTAATATATTTGGTATATCTTCTCTTTCCAATACCTGTGACTGATTGCCATAAATTTGTTCAGCAAATTTCCACAAACAACTATAACGTAACGAACGTATCGGTTCATGTATGGTTATCAACTTACGACATGGTATCCATTGTCGCCAATTCTGGGGATCACGTACTCTATAGAGTTGGGGCCAAAATATATCTTGATGTTTCACCTGCATTCTTTGACCAGTCTGTGAATCACGAAATATCCAAGGATGTGTTACAAACGTATTTGCCTTTATACCAGCTCCCGGTTTTAACATAGTAAAGAAATCCTGACTGCCATTAAAATCCATCCAATACAAATTGATGCAACGTTGTGTGGAATTGTGAAAAAATACAAAAGTTTGTTCCAAAGAATTTTGCGCTGCCAATACTGGTGGTGGCGGTTGCTCTTTTGAGGGATGTGATATATCACCGGCCATATTTATTCGCGATATTTTTAATAAATATTTTTCGTTTTTATCGTAATGTACTAATATTTCAAAATAGATGCAGAAACTTTTTTGTTTAATTTGTTTAGGAGAAAAACAAAATAAACAGTAATACAGTGATGTCAATGCAGGTATTTTTTGTACAGAGTCAAGCGATTTTAAAATTGATTAAATTTTTTTTATATACCCAAAAACTTCATACATTCTCAAGAGAATATCGGAACAATTTTCTTATTGCAATATTATAAAAGTATTTTCAATTAAAAAATAAGAAGTACTAAACTACATATAAAACGATTGGTCACTCCAGTGTATACTCAATCGCCGAGTGATATGCAGTGGAGAAATATTGGAAGTTGCCAAAATGCAGTATTACTAATACCGTTACAGGCTGTGTTCCACCACCACAAGTGGTGATGAGGGTATATTAAGTTTGTCATTCCGTTTGTATCGAATCTGAATCGATGTGACTATGTCCGATTGTTGTTGGCGCGTTCACATCCACAAAAATTTACAGAAATCAATAAGATTTGGCCCATTGTCGTTATTGTCCTATAAAAATGTTAAAGTCCTAAGAAGTCTCATATTTAAAAGCCCAAAATTTGTTCAGTAGAAAAAAAATATTGTCCGATATCTGAAACAACCTGCTAAAACTGACAAATTTTACCAAAGATAATAGCTAAACTGCTTATTAAATTTTCATGAGATTTAGTACGCTGATAATGCATATATTTTTGTATCCATCAGCTCCTCGAAGTAACTATTACCTAACCACTTCCATGCATGGTTCAGTTTAGTCTGAAACCTCTTTACACTCTCACCAAAGCAGAATCCTATAGAAAGCCTGCAAGCTCTCGCCACCTACAAGGACCATCACCGACCTCTCCCTTGCAAGCTCGTCCCATCTCGTCGCCATGAAGTGCTGACTTACTATCGATATATATCGTAACACTGAAATTCACCGGAATGTGCCCTCTGGAATATGCTTCACTTTCTTGATAATCACAATCCAGGACATACGCATCAGTAACCTCGTAAGTTTTAAATCCACCAGTAAAGACAGCCCAATCTGCAAGACACCTATCAATCCCTCTCAACGAGTTCCGTAATGACTTTGAGTTAAACCAGAACACAAACCAATATAGCTTAATGAACTTGTTTTTTGCTGCTATTATAATAGCAACATACCGTTCAGCACATGTCCATCCGTCCAAAAAAACCTGTTAATAATGAATAGATCGTAATATTGAAGATATCTTGATGAGATCACAAAAGGTTAAGGTCTATTGAAGGTTTCGATTGTGATCAGTCTATTATTTTATATATTTCATCCCGGATTTTTAAGCACATTTTAGTATAAGAAGGAAATTTAGTTTAAATATATATTTTTATACCTTGAAAATTAATAGTCAGTGTTTAGCAATAAAAAAAATTACAGAGATGCTTAAAAAAGTACGATTTTTATTTTTCTCTCTTGCTATGTATTGCTCTCACTTTCACAATGGATTTGTTTACACCTCTTTTGTCAGACGAGAAATTTGCAAGAAAAATTTTGCGACAATTTAGAATTTTCATTTTGTTATCGCTAAAAAGTAGATTTAAATTAAAAAGTACAAGTTATTAAGAAGATTTCCTAAAACAAAATGGTCATAACATCAAGTACTTTACGTAGCCAATTGATGTCTTTGGTGAACTTTTCCGGAACACATAAAGAACAAGCTGACCGGTATAGACAACTGTTGGATGTGGTACTCACCAATACCGGCAATGAACTAGTCGACACTTTGAAATTATTTGTAGAAGCCATAGTCAATGAACACGTCAGTTTAGTGATATCGCGACAAATTCTAAATGATGTTGGCATACAATTAAGTAAACTGCCCGATGAGGTGTCTAAACAGGTATCGCATTTTACTTTGGAAAAAGTACAACCAAGAGTGATATCTTTTGAAGAGCAAGTTGCTGGTATACGCCAGCACTTGGCTGACATTTATGAACGTAATCAGCAATGGCGTGAAGCGGCCAATGTTTTGGTGGGCATACCTTTGGAAACCGGTCAAAAGCAATATACTGTGGATTATAAGTTGGAAACGTATTTGAAAATAGCTCGGCTTTATTTGGAAGAAAATGATTCTGTTCAAGCGGAATTTTATATAAATCGTGCATCGTTGTTGCAAGCGGAAACTCAAATAGAAGAATTGCAGGTGAGTAAAAGCATCATTCTTATAAGAATTATTTCAACATAAATTTTTCTAGGTCCTTTATAAAGTTTGTTATGCTCGAGTTTTGGATTATCGTCGCAAATTTATCGAAGCCGCTCAACGTTACAATGAGCTCTCCTATCGCACCATTGTTGATGAGGGTGAACGTATGACTGCTCTTAAGAAAGCTTTAATATGTACTGTTTTAGCTTCAGCTGGTCAACAACGATCTCGCATGTTAGCTACTCTTTTTAAAGATGAACGTTGTCAACAGTTACCGGCCTATTCCATATTGGAGAAAATGTATTTAGATCGCATAATTAGACGTTCAGAATTACAAGAATTTGAAGCCTTACTACAGCCTCATCAAAAGGCCGCCACTGTAGATGGTTCCTCCATATTAGATCGTGCTGTATTTGAGCATAATCTCCTATCGGCCAGTAAACTCTATAATAACATAACGTTTGTTGAATTGGGCGCTCTTTTAGAGATACCAGCCTCAAAAGCAGAAAATATCGCTTCACAAATGATAACAGAGGGAAGAATGAATGGTCATATTGATCAAATAAGTGGTATTGTTCATTTTGAGAAACGTGAAGTTTTACCTTTATGGGATCGTCAAATACAATCATTGTGTTATCAGGTCAACTCCATTATTGAGAAAATTGCTGCTTCAGAACCAGAATGGATGGCTCATACTTTGGATGAAATTAATTCTTAAGCTTTTATAGTCATCTTCATCCAGACAGGATATGGTGGAAAAAGTAATAAAATATTGTACTTTTTTTTAAAGCGCTTCATATTTAACCGAGTGCTTGTTTTCTCTCTCTCTCTCTGATTTGTTAAATTATTTTCTAAAATTTTTAAATAAACTTTCAAGGTTTAAATAATGGAAGAATCTTTTTTATATTCAAAATAGGCGCCAAGTCTCACTGGTTTATATTGAAATTATATGTTCTGATTTTAAAACACATTCAAACTTTCAAATCGTCCAATGAATTTGGATCATCAATCAACCCGTCTGAAGGTAACGGACTAGTATGTAAATTAAAAATTACTTTGGTGGTTCTTATTTTTGGGTTTAATCTCCATAATATTAGAGATTAAAGGCGATTTATTTGGAGTTTTATTAAAGATTTATTGAGAAAAGGAATTTATTAAGGATTACATTTTTTGAATTGAAAGTGAAATTTTGTTTACTAAACATTTAAATTTTTAATTTACTTAAAATTTAAATTTTCATTTTAGTTTTCACTAACAGTTTTAGTTTTTACTAAAAATTTAAATTTTCGCTAAAAATTCAAATTTTTACTAAAAATCAATTTCTCTACAATATAAGTTCAAATTTTCACAAAAAATTGAAATTTTCACAAAAAAATTCAAATTTTCAAAAAAAAAATCAAATTTTCACAAAAAATTCAAATTTTCACAAAAAATTAAAATTTTCACTAAAAATTCACATTTTTAGAAAAATTAAAATTTAACTAAAAATTCACATTTTTACCAAAAATTCAAATTTTCTCAAAAAATTCAAATTTTCTCAAAAAATTCAAATTTTCTAAAAAAAAAAAAAAAAAAAAAAAAGCAAAAAAATCAAATTTTCTATTTTACTACTATTTCAAATTTTCACTAAAAATTAAAATTTTTACAAAAAATCAAATTTTCACTAAAAATTCAAATTTTTACAAAAAATCAAATTTTCACTAAAAATTCAAATTTTTACAAAAAAATCAAATTTTCACTAAAAATTCAAATTTTTACAAAAAAATCAAATTTTCACTAAAAATTCAAATTTTTACAAAAAAATCAAATTTTCACTAAAAATTCAAATTTTTACAAAAAAATCAAATTTTCACTAAAAATTCAAATTTTTACAAAAAATTCAAATTTTTACTAAATTCAAATTTTAACTAAAAATTCAATTTTTTACTAAAATCCAATTTTCAATAAAATTTCAAATTTAAAAAAAAAATAAAGTTTAGCATTCATAAAAAATTCAGTATAATTTTAAGTTTTTACTTAAAATTCAAATTTTCATTAAAAATTTTTGTTCTCACTAAAACTTCAAATATTTACTTAAAATTCAAATCTTTGATAAAAATTCAAAATTTATACAAAGCAAATAATTTCGTTAAAACCACAAAATTTTAATTAAAATAATAAAGTTTAAATAAAATACATACATTTATTGGTTTTATGTTTAACGCTTTTTTGCACAATTCTAGATTCCGACTTAAACCCATTATTCGCGACCTGAATTAAACAAAATTTCACGCAACAGCAAATTACCGTATATATATAGTTCTTTATATATTCGATTACTAACATTTGATATAGGGTACCATTTTCCCTTGCCCTTATCCGTTTTAATTTTTTCACTAAAATAGTTTCATAGGAAAGTGACAAATTTTGGATACTCTTGATGAAATAGTTCATTTCCTTTCTAAAATTGGGCAACTTTTTATATATATTTCCATCAGTCACACATGAAGAATAACAAAAACATTTCATTAATTGTCAATTTCCTGTAGGGAATGATTTGTTTAATCCATTTATGATTGGTTAGATATTTTCCGGATTTTAAATATAATATAAAAGAGTGAAATCAAAAAATTATTAACATACATACAGCTTTCTTTTTATTGTCATATCAAGATCTTTTGGGGAAATTTAAATTGCTTTTGAGTGCAAAACTTTTCTTCAAAATTTCCACGACCATCAGCAACATAAAATGTTTGACTATAAAGTTCCAAAAATTTCTACCAGGACATATATTTTGTCATCCATTATGCCGCAAGAATATTTTTTTTAGAAAACTTGACTTCAATTCCAGTGCCCCGTCTTTGGCCTATAAATTTTAAGCAGCGTTTCTCCTATCAGTAACTTTTTGAGTCTTGTATTTTTCTAAATCTGCATTCGCATTAACTTTTCGTACCAAACAGTCCCATAACTGATCTAACCAGGCCATTTTCCTACCCGATTTGTTAAGAGCTCTTTTAAAAATGAGTTCTGGTTTTAGTAAACATGGTGTAGAACATTCTTTGTACCTGAACGTGCAACAGGCAAGTTTTCCGGGAACTGTTTAATAACATTGAATAATAACAAGCTTGGCCAACATTTTGTATTGAAAATATGTTATAATTTTTGTACTTTACTTGTACTGGTCACTCATTTCAATCAGATTAACAAAATATTCATTTGTTTGACATTAAAGAAAATAATAGAGATGTTTTACGAGGGTACCTTAATCAAAAGAAAAATGGGAATGGGGAAATTGAAGTGGGGACTGAAGGGGTGGGCATACGGTAGATTGTTTCCGGACACTTTGGGATGGTGTTTACACAGACATTCAATGACCGGGATTGAAAATGGCCAATCAGATTATCTCTAACCACACTTTTTGCAAAGCGACATTGTGCAAAATGAGTTTAAAGTCGTTGGACAAATGTGGGGACTGCGATGTCATTGAGGACACTTCCCACATTATATTCAGATGGACTCGACATCGATCCAAAAGGGAAAAATTCCCATGTATAATTGGGAATTGACAGTCTTCAGGATTTTGTTGTCGGTGAAGGTGTTTGAAGCGTCCTCAGACTTGCGGAATTTGCAAAAATGATTGATGTGAGAATATATGAATGATCTGATGATTCAAGAGTATTATTTCTCTAATTCTTGAACTTTGCACTAGCTAAGATTGGATTTTATCTCTGAATGAAACCTTTTTTAACAAATAAAAATACTTAATATTTGTTTTTAATTTTATACAATATATTTCTATGTTCATGTTTTTTCTTTCTTTCATTTTTTTTATAAAATTTATATTTTTTATACCTGAAAATATAAGATTTTTTTTGTTTAAATTGTTTTAACATTACAGCTTAGCTTTTTCTACAATAAACTGCATTATAAGACTAATGGAAAGTATTTTATACTCAATTGTACAACATATAATTAATTAATTAATTATAAATGTAAAATGTAAATAATAAATCAATTAAAAAAAAGATTCGTTATCGAAAACGAAAAAAATAGATAATTTAAATTTAACTAAAGAAATTACAATAAAAAATTATAATTATAAAATGTGCGTTTAAAAATATATTAATAATAACCAACACCGACGTATTCATTTAACAAATATCGTCTTAATGTTCATTTAATTTTTTTAGTTTGTTTTTTTTTTTCGTTTTTCTTTTAAAGCATCAGTTCAGTTTTTCTTTTTCACTACAAAATTCATTTAATTCTAAAAAAAGGGAGGAATTAAAGGGAAAAATAACAAATGCTAATAAAAAATTAAATAATAAAAAAAATTGCTTAAATATACAAAAATTATTTAATAACAATTGAAGAATGATTTTTTTTTCAAATTTGGATTTATGTTTTAAAGTCATTAACAAGATAATGTTGGTGGGTGGGCGGTTTTTGTTTGTTTGAGATAGGTGATAAATGAGTGAGTGGTATCATCATGCTTTTTGTGATTGAAGTTTAAATATTTTTTTCTAGTTTCCAAAAAAATATATACTTCATAACAAAAATATAAAAAGAAAAGAAAAGAATGGAATAAAACAAAATATTTAACAAAAACATAATTAAGAATAAGAATTAAAGTGGGATAAGGAGGAGTGTAGAGAGTGTTGTTGTTGTTATAATTACATCTAATAATTATGATAATGATAGGAAAATAAAGGATGTGTAGTTGATGAGGAGGTTGAACTATATCATCCTTGATTATTTGTTGTGCCAGCCTCTTCATTTAATTGTAACTGTGCCAAGGTACGTACAACAACACCACGATTCACCGATGTAAGATTTTGACACAGACCCACCACAGCATCTAAAGTAACTTCAGGACAATCCTGAAAATTTTATTGAAAAATTAGTTAATTAATGTTCCTTATTATGCAATAAATTCTAAAGAGAGAACATACTTCTAGCATTTTTGTTATACTGGAAATTATGGCATCCTTGCGTACAGCATTAATGTTACGTGACACTATGGAATCAGATTTAGTTTGTTCCAAATACCATTGCACCATTTCCTCATTTTTATCCCACATGTAAGACTAAAATTAGAAACAAATTGTTGTAATAAATCGAATTTTCTATAAGCATTCAAAATAGTTTACCTCTGTTGCTCCCTTGTCTTCCACCAACCAACGTCTTAACATTTCTTTGGCTTGTCCCACAGACAAATTATCTTGTGCCTTAAGAATCTTCTTAGTAAAACTGTCTTCTAACAATAGACGTCGCAGACGCCAGTAAAGCCAGCTTCTAGATTCCCGCCAAGGTACAATTTCTCTAATACAATCCTTTTCTAACATACGTTCGGGTGTATCGTGCAGGTCAGCAAAGTGTACAGCTACTGTGTGATAAACATGCACCAAAGCAGCAATACGTTCCTTGATTTTCTCCTCAAATTGTTCAGCTTTAACCTTGTCGCCACTAGCTAAAGCTTCATCTTTTTGTTTTTTCAACTGCAAAAGCAAACGAAAAATCAAATATTTAACTTTACAAAATTCTTTTTAATTTATAGAAAAAATGTAATTTAGGCTCACCTCTTTGGTAGTGGCATCCAAACGGTGTATAGTCTTGACTAGATCCTTTTCCTTATATTTGATTTCTACAATACCCTCAGGTTCCAAGACACCAGCTCTGGCCTCAGGATCAGCATAGGATTCCATATAGCGGGGATTAATTAGTGAATCTAAAACAGCCCAAGCACCACCACGCAATTCAGCATTGGGAGGCAAATAGATGAGTATAGGTTTCTTATATTCACGCAAACCATCCACAATGTAGGCACCAAATTTCACAACTTGCTCATACATATCTTTCATACCACCAGAGAAACCACGCCAATTGGCAAATATCATTAAAGGTAATTCTTCACGACCGAAATCTTTAATAGCTTGGGCAGTTTTATAGGATGAATCGGGATACCATACTTGACCGGCTTGTTGTAAAGTCTTTAAGTAAACAAAACGTACAAATAATTTATATTTTCATTTTTGAAAAGTCTTTAAAATTCTCACCTTTGCTTCAGAGTCTAAATTAGCAGGATCGGCAGGCATTTCAACTTCTACGGTACGTGTCTCGACAGCAATAACACCTACGGGAATACCACCCAAACGAGCACGTCCTGTTACTACCGTCTTAGCCCAGTTAGCCATAATTTCACTCCAAGAATCACGGTCAAAGAAACCATTTTCCCAATCGCTAGCATTGGCTACAAAAACAAAGTTAATAATTTTTTGAAAATTCCTTTAATTTGCCTTCAAAATAACATACCTGGATTTACTCTACCAGCCAACATCCATCTAGGATCATATGGCGATTTTGTGGGCATAAAATCAACTGGTCTATCAATACGATCGCTTGGCTCAACTATGGGCAAATCACAGCCAATATAGGCGGGTATATAAGACAACCAATCTAATATCGTATAAACACCATCTAAATCTAAAGCCTCTGTCTTATGTGTAACACCATTGTTGTACATAATTTGCACACCACCCAATTGATTGTTGGAAGCATATACTTTACGACCCAGCAATTTATTCAAAGCAGCATAACCAGTCAAAATAATGTGAGAGTTTTCAATTTGTATAACACGTTGGCCCAAACGCACCAAATAAGAACCAATACCAATGGTACGACAAGTGACCATAGAGATGGTAACGATTTCATCGTAGGCTTGCGATGTTTCACCAGCTATAAGACCAGCATGGCGTAAATTCTCTACACCCAAACCTTCATCTTTACCAATGATATCGGTAATTTTATAGCGGGGTTCTCCTTCATCTTCGATGAGTATGGCACGTACGGAATTAAGATTGGCCACTTTGCTATAGTCTTCGGTAGTCAGGTACAAATATTTGAAACCCTTATCGGGTTCTTCAGGATCTTCCCAAGCAACTTTGAACATGGCTTTGACTTCTTCAGCTAAACCAATACGGGCACCACTATTAACGGAAATGTAAATCTAAAGAAGCAAAAAAAATACATAAAAATAAATAAGAATCCAATAATTAAATCAATTAATAAAAAGAACTCACTCTTGGAACTTTTCTGGCTCTGGCCAATTGTGAGGCCTTGTGAAATACAATATCTTCTTGTACACCAAACGAACCAATGAAATATGTCAAATCGTTTGCAATTACAATCATTTCACGTCCTTCTGGGTACTCAGGTGTAGCCAAAATAATACGCCATGCCACCATACCACACTGAGAGAAAAAATTAAACAAATTTTAAATTTTATAAAAAATCAAAACATTTTTTTAAATACAACAAAATACTTACAGTATTTTCTCCTGGCAAACGTTTCATTTCAAGTAAATTATCACCCTCCAAAACGAGTTCAACACATTCAATTAAAATCTTTTCGGGTATGCGCACATCTATTGTAGGACGAGCCATAGAATATTCCTTCCAAAGACGTTCAGTCATTTGACGGAACATATCGGGAATGTCATAAACATATGTGGTGCCATTGCTTTGGGCCTGGAAACGTTTTTGTTGTAAGAAATCTTTGGTCATATAAGGTGTTGAGATCGGTAGACCATGCAATGAGCCCTGCTTCTCACCATAAGCCTTGAATTTAATCTAAAAACAAAAAGAAGAAATTAGCAAACTTTTTCATTTAATCTAAAAACATTTATAAATTACCACTCCTGTCTCTTTGTCAGTGTGTTCAGTGTACATGGATATGTCTAGGAAGTAACCAGAATCATTGGCTATACATAAACGTACAGTCTGTGTGGGGGCTTGGGGATTTTGTCTAATCAACATTTTCAATTCAGCTTGCAACACACGCAATTTCCATAATCTTGGACCATAACGCATAATCATCTTGGTCACTGATTCCTCTATTTTGGCGGGATCCATTATGACAGTGGGCACAAAGTTTAAGAAAATGTGATTACAATCGGTACGTTTAGCGAAGGGATGAGAGAAGGCCACTTCCAACTCATCCATGGCTTCAAGTAAAACACGTTCTCCCTCATTTTGTAAATATTCAAATGAGGCTTCTTTTGTAATTAAATCAGAATGACGGATAATGGAACGTATGAAGAAACGGAAATCGGTAACTTCTTGACCCTTCGATACCTTGGCACGACCCAAATATAAATGCATTTTTTGATTGGCAGTTGGCAATGCCTCGAGATCATAAGTTTTCATTCGATTCAATTCTAATTGGAAGGCACAAGCTGGTTCCAAGTGACGATAAATCCGGTCTTCCTCGAAATCGTCACGGGCACGATAGGTGAAGAATTTGGGGAACTGGCGTCTATAATAAATGCAAGTTATTTTTAAAAAGTACCAAAATAATAAACTTTTCATATACAACTTACTTTTTTAGTGCTGCAAAAGTTATACGTCTTATTCTTCTTTGGAATAATTCCTCACGATGTTCTTTGCAATAGTTGCCAAATATTTGTGCCATTTGCACATCATCCATTTCTCCTGTCTCACGAACAGCCACACTTATAATGTGTATAGGTTCAGTGCATTTAGACTCTTCGACAGCATTGGCCCGCGTAATCGGATCAGATAAAGAAACATTGATTGAAGTACTTAAACGACCATCACTCATGGAATCGGCGGCTTCTACTGCCTCTAAAACTTTAGCACTAACCATGGCGGGTGAAGCTAAATCTTCCAATAAATCCAAAATTTCATCGGAATACATATCGAAGTGTTCGAATGAATCGAAAGCTGCCATGCAGCCGGTACGTACATAGGTACTACTCAAGTTATCAGTACCGTTCTCAGTACCTTCGGAAGCCATGCGCAAGAAAAGTCTATTCGGATGGGCAGTGGGTAACAAGAATTGGAAGTGTACCAAAGGCAAACCTCCCGATAACTCCAAGTGTTGCAAACAAGTCAATTCATAGGATGTATAAGCTCTTCTTACGTACACTTCCAAGGCAGCGTTGCAAACAGCACGATTTGAGTGATAGAAGAAATCGTGCAAAATATCAAAAATAGAAGTTTCCGACAAAATCAAACGTTGTAGATTTTCTGGATGGAAATCATGGCCATACATATCCACGGCCGACAAGAAAATGGACTCCATTTGATTGTGTCTTAATTCATAAGCTGGTTGATGGGCAGCAATCAATACTTGACGTGATCTTAAAGCCACACGTGAGTGTTCGGCACGATTAAGTGAAGTCAATTCGCTCAAAGTATTGGCCAATTCATCGGTAAGACCTGGTTCATTAGCCCACAAATGATCAATAAGCAAAGTAACCAACAAATTCTTCTTGGCAACTTGGGAATGAGAGAAAATGGTATTTACCACCGTTTGCATATCATCCTTATTACGTTCTCTAATTAAACCCACGCATTTATCGTAATGGCCATGTTGGAATTGACATTCGACTTCGTAGTATTGACGCAACAATTCGTGAACAGCAGCCTTCATGCGTCCTCTAATGCCATTTCTATAACGTTGCACCAATTGCACAATTGCTTGGGTGGTTAGGAAGAAGTTATCACGATCTGTACGTTTTTGTAAGGTGGCAGCATGAGAATCGATGACACTGGCAATTTGTTGGGAGGGAAATTGAGCCAAGACACTGGTAATATTGCGCTCATATAAAGTCATCAATTTGCGTATTTTCTTTTCTACCGATATGGGTATACGTCCAGAAATCGAAGCAATAACTTCTTGTAATTCCAACAATGGCAATGATGGATCTCTTAAACTTTGCATGAATTTCTCTATAACATCACGTAGACGTTGGGCATTATAGGGTTCTGGCAAACAATAACCGGCCAAAGTGTTCTCCAAAATCGACTTATATGTGTTGTGAACACGATTGAGTTTTTCGGGAACGGGAGGGTTTTCGGGTTGAGGAAATTGTTGCTTGTAGGGTTGGGCTTTTGTCACCAAAGATGGATCATCGAGTTCCAAGTGACCTAAGAGGGAACCAGCGTCCAAGACAGCACCTGGTCTTCTGACAAAGCTTACTGTACCTGCTTCCTGGGAGGTCAATGTCATAACCATTTTCATGACTTCAATTTCAGCATAAGCCTGACCTTTGTTAACATGAGCACCATCTTCCACCAACAAATTAATCAATTTACCCGCCGAAGGACTTCTCAAGAGAGATGGATCATTTTCTTTTTCGAACACGCACGTCTGATTGCCAATCACAATACGATAACGATCAACTTCTTCCTTCATGTATGTAGTATAAGAAGCTCCATCAACTGACAATAACATGCCACCATCGGACAAACGATGAACTTCGACTTCTTTAAAGGAATTGTTCATTAAGAGGAAATAAGTGTTGGCACCACTTTTAGCGGTTTGTACTTTGTAACGTATGCCAGCATTAATTAATTCTACATCAATGACATTGGTCAGAGTGTTGGCAGCTTGTATTTGACCCTTTTCTAAAGATGTTTGGAAACTACTGAAAGCTTCACTTATTTGACGATCAGCAATGTGAAGAGCTCCACACATAACACCCAGCAAAATATCGGGTTTCTCAGACTGTACTCTTTCGGCAATTAAAGCATCCAACCAGGCTGTATCAATGCTGTTATCCAAAAATCTATTTGTCTCCAATAAGGTAATCAAATATTCTACGGTAGTACGAAAATCACCTCGAATGGAAAGTTCTTTTAGGGCAATTACCAAATTCTCTCTAGCCTGTTGACGGTTTTCACCCCAAGAGAAACAATGACCAAATTGTGAATCGGCAAATTCGTGTAAACCACCAGATGCGGCAACACTGAAATAACCCCAAACATTTTTGCTGGATCTGAAGTTTAATTCTTGTACTGTACCAGAACTGGGTTTAAAACCTTCATCAGGATTTTCAGATGTAATACGGGCGGCAATAACATGACCCGAAGGACGAGGTTTATTGGGAGGGTTTTCAAAATCAATTACTGATAAACCCCATGGATTTTCACCATACAAAAGACGAATATCTTTCAGACGATACAAGGGTATACCCATACCAATTTGCAATTGACAAGCGGGCAAATTAACATCAGCTACCATTTCTGTACAAGGATGCTCTACTTGAAGACGGGGATTCAATTCAAGGAAGAAATATTTGCCTTCAGTATCATACAAATATTCCACAGTACCAGCACTCACATATCCGACCATTTTAGCTAAACGTACAGCAGCCTTTTCCATATTCTCGAATACCTCAGGTTTGGCAACAATGGCGGGAGCTTCTTCAATGATTTTCTGATGACGACGTTGTATAGAACAATCACGACCAAACAAACTTATGGCATTACCATACATATCGGCCAACAGTTGTACTTCCAAATGGCGGGCACCACGAGCTAATTTCATAACGAAAATAGGAGAACCGGGTACTTCAGCTTGTACTTGTCGGAAGAGGGCAGGGAATTCTTCAGCTGTATCTACACGACGAATACCTTTACCGCCACCACCTTCAGAAGCTTTGATCATAACAGGGAAGCCTAGAAATATAATCAAAAATTAATATCAATTATGTTTTATTCTATATAGATGAATACTTGCCAATCTTATTTACAGCTGCGAGACCTTCTTCTACATTACTAACACAACCACGATTAAAAAGATCACTGGAAATTTTTATTTTCTTGCCATTATAATGGGCCTTCAATTCAGAACCTGACCAGGGTAAAGTGGGAATATCCGCAGTTTGGGCTACAATGGAAGAAGCTACCTTATCACCCAAAGCCCACATAGCTCTTTCGGGAGGACCCAAAAATACCAAATTTTCTTTATGCAATAATTCGGGCAATTTTGGATTTTCTGAAGCATGACCCCAACCAGCCCAAACAGCCTTTTATAACAAATAAACAAACAAAATAAATAAAAACTCATACGATTTTTAATTAATATTAGAAATTTAAGTAAACAAATATTATAACAAAATTGTTTACTCTACGATTGATTACACATACCTGAACTTGAGTACGTAAAGCAATGTCAACAATAAGTTCTACATTTGCGTAGTTATTATTATTTGAACCTCCGGGTACTGGTACATAATGATCAGCCATTTTTATATATTCTGCATTGGCCTTAAGATCCTCTGGTGTTACCATGACAACAAAACGTACCGCACGTTCATTTTTAAACATCTCATAAGACCAACGTCTTATAGAACGCATACATTTAACGGCCGCAATACCATTATTGGCAATAAGGACACGATTGATAACACGTGTACCGCCAAATTTCTTAACAAATTCCTCAGTGGTGGCAATATGAAAGTCTCGATCTTGATAACGATCTTGACCCAGACCAGTACCACGAGACATACTGGGCCTGTAAATTACATTATGAAAAAAGAAAAACAATAATGAAATCATATTATTATTTCAATTTTTCTACCAATAACAATTTCATTTTAAAAGCATTTTTTTGGTGATTGATGTAACGATGACAACAAATGAGTAAGCGATTTTTATTTTTACAATAACAAAGACTAAAATATAAATAAACAATAAACAGGTTTTATTTTATTTTATGTTTTGCATTTAACATTATTTCTTTTTTTTTGTGAGATTTTTAACAAGTTGTTAATGTTATTCTGTTGTTGTTATTGTCGGTCAAAGTCTATATAGGAATTGAAAAGATAATCATAAAAATGAATGTCTACAAGTTTTTTTTTATCTAAATAGGCCTCCGGTATTTATTATGTGGCCAGAGTGGAATATAAGTAGAAGTGAAGAGGTACTTAATAATGTTGATATTTTAGTATAAAATCATAAAATACTGAAAATTTATCCTCTTTTTAACCTTTTAAAATGCATAATTATTTTATATTTTCGTTCTATAAATACAAATTATCAACTATTTGTTGATTTTTTTCTCTAATATATTGTATAAGTGTATTTTGTATTTATACCCTACACCACCAAATGTAGTTGGAATACGGGCTCACTTCGCAAATTATTTAAAATACTAAGGTGTGTGATCGAAAAATTCTTAACACAAGTTTTTCATTAAAACTTTTAATCTAAGTATTTATCGATTTTTGGTTTGATCAAAATATATCTTTGCAAAACATGTCAGTTATTAAGTGTCAATGTCAAACAAATGAAAATATTGTTAATCTGTTTAAATTGAGTGATTAGAGAAAAGTTCATATTAAAGCAGCTCAGTTAGCACAGTATTCAAAAATTGCCAGACAGGAACACTGCTAAAAATTTAGAGGTCAAAAATTGAGTATGGAAATTGAAGAAATGGTTCTAAAGAAATATTTATTCTGGTATATTTTTCAAAACTTCCTGGTTAAAAGGAAATCTTAGTCCATCAAATGTCACAACTGGCTCTTTATCTATGGACACAACCACTCGAGGTTGTCAGACTCCTAGACCTGGAGTTGAACAACAACAACATGTACCAAAATGGTTAAATTTACTATTTATTTCCAGTTGTTACAACAACAGCAACAACTGTCTCTTTAAATACCGAAATTTACATCAAGGGCTAAAAGGTAATAAAATAAATTGAAATTGAGAAAAAAATAAAAATGAGAAAAATAAAATTGGGAAACATTAAAAAAAAATTTTATGTCCGAGGTACCCCAGTTTTCTCTCCTATAACTACGCTTATAAAACCTCAATGGGAATATTACTCCCAAAGTTATTATGCTACACTCTTCTATGTATGTGTTAAATAATTTCATGCAAAACCATCTAAAGTTTGTAAATTTTTTTCAATAAAACAATTGGGAATTGTGAATTTATTTCTAAAAAATCGAATCTGCCTTTATGTAAATCATAAATCACAAACACCAATAAGGTCATTCATAAATTTGTCGTAACTACCATTTATAACCAGCAATGTGGTGTAGGGTATTGTATAGTCGGGCTTGACTGAATATATCACTTTTACTTGTTTTTTATAGAAGTAAACGATGTATTTTTTTCAAGTTATAATATTTAATATATTTCTTTTCCCAATTAGTTTCAAAATTTACACTCAAATCGAAATATTTCACTAAATTTTCAATTTTTCATTTTTTTTTTAGAAAAATTTATCAATTTCTTTTCGCAAATTAAAATTTTTAGTAACATTTAAATATATATTTGTTTAATATAAACGATTTTGTAAAATGTTTAATAAAATTGATTAGGAATTAGTATAAGCATTAGCAAAGACATGCAAACAGAATAAATAAGAATTTCTTGTTGGAATTATGATAAAAGAAAATACCTTTCCTTACAATAATTTGGCTTAATGACAAAACAAAAACGTTTTGTATTTGAGCCGGCACGACTTTCTCGTATTGTGGTATAAAAAGGCGTTGAAACGCCATTCTGTAGAAGATTTTTGAAGACACGACGAGGAACAGTGGTCAATTTTGATAACAAAAAGCTTACCTTAAGAGAAAAAAATGTTTTGAAAAATAATGTTTTTTTTTTGTTTGTTTGTTTAAATAAAAGTATTAAAAATGTTAAAAATTTTTAATACTCACGACACATTTCATTAATTAAAAAAATATTATTTAATTAAAAAAAATAAAAAGAAAAGAAAAACACTACGCGAAAAAAAGAAAAATTTTGTGAAAAAATCTTGTGTAATGTTTATTTCGTTTTGTTTTTTCGTTTTTTTTTCCGATAATGTGTCAAACTAGAGAATACACGTTCTAATTTAGTTACTTTTCTTTCACATGTTTTGTTTTCTTAGTTCGTACATTTATTTTGTACTAAATTTTCATGTTATTTAATTAAAAATAAACAAAATAATTATTAGAGATAATAAATAATTAAATGTAAAAATGTTTTATCTTTTCTTTAATTCTATTGTTATTTTTATTCTTTCTTATTTTTGGTTTGGTGGTGTGACACAATCATAACAAACAATACACGGAGGAGAAAATGAAATGAGAAAATGCTTTCAAATGGAGAGGGACTAATTATTTTAATGGGCAAACTAATGGGGCCAACTAAATTGGTACCATTTCTACATGGCCTCACTTTTGTGTTATTCTTATCAGCATAAGGTCAATAATCTTTGGAATAGAAATTAATGTTTTTATTTTCAGTGATTTATTTTTACACGCATAATTTATTTCAACTTCCTAAAAGTATGCTAAACAATTTTAAAGGTTAACATTTCTTATTAATCAAGAAAAAAGAAATTTTCAATCAAAATTTTAATTAGAAATTTTGTGAATTAATTTCAATGTTGAATTTAAAATTATTAGATTTCCAGTTTAATAAAATTACAAAATTTCCACGTTTTAGTACAATTAACTAACTAAAATCAGGTTTTTACAAGATAAAAAAAATCTTTTATTAAAATTCAAGGAGAACGGACGAGCATCGATAAATGGACTCAGAAAGTGATTTTCATTCAAAGGTCTACTAACAAAATTATTCCAATGTCATTAAACAGTAGTTGATAAAAAAAACCTGCTTCAGGTGAAAGAAATGATCCACATGATGCTACTAAAGTCAAATAAATAGAAATAATTTTCCAAACAGCTCCCAACACACTCAATAGGAATGAAGCCCGGTTAGCTCAGCGTTTGGAATATTTGAAAACAAAAGTTAAAGCTAATGTAGGTTAAAAAACATACAAGGCTCAAAAAGTTCCTGATAGAAGTGCTGCTAAAAATTTATGGGCCAAAAACAGAACAGATCAGAAAAGTCACGATTTCTTAAAAAAATATTCTTACCACATAATGGATGACAAAACATACGTTATTGGGAGATTTTTCTGAATTTCCTGTTCAAAAATTTTATGGTGCTGATGCTCGAGAAAATTTTAAAGAAACATCAAAATTTCCCAAAAGGTACATCAAGGAATGTTTACAAAAAAGGCTGCTTTCATTCAAGAACAATAAAGTGGTATTTGTAATAAAAGATGCAAATCCTCCAAACTGCCAGGATTTAAGGTCAGTGAGTACTTGTTAAAAGTTAAATTGAGTAACACAAAAAGGTGTCCAAAAGTGTGGTAGATTTTAAACGGAGATGTACGAATGAAGTGTGTTAGATTTTAAACCTTTTAGAACAAAGTGAGAGAAAGCAATATAAAAACGTTAATAGAACGGTTTCCGAACATGGCTCAAAATTTTACCATTAGTGGTTTAAACTATAAAAAAAGTTTTTTTTTTTTGTAAATTGTTATAATATTTTCAACCAAACAAAAAAATATATAACTGTAAGATTAGAGGTTTTGTTTTTGTTAACATGTATGTATGTTAAGAATTTTGCGATCTCACTCCTTACAATGAAAATTTTTCTTGACCTTTTAAAAGTTTCCATTAAGTAAAAATTGGAAATAACGAATTAAAGATTTTGATGTTCCACTGTATTCTTAATTTGACTTATTTCGAAATGCATCAATTGTTCGTAATTATGGAATATGCATCTTAAAACTTACGAAATCTTTTTCTTTAAAATCCATTTTTGTTTGTACAAAAGTTTTTTAATTTCATTGTTTTTTTTTTTTAATTCATTTAAATAGATTTAAAATAAAAAAACAAATATCGAAATTCTTATCAAGTAAAGTACTTTTTTGTGTAGCATAAAAAAGGTACCAAACCACGCAATAAAAGAGATAATTTAATGTAACCGTTAGTTAAACTTTCTCTTATTTTATTTGTTTTTTGTTTTTTTTTTTTTTAAGATGAGCATAGATGACTGACGGACGACTCTTTTGTTGACAGAAAAATTTGTTTATTACTAAATGGGATTTTGGAAAATCAAACACGGTTACTCATCAAAAAAAAACTTATTCTTGGAATTATTCGATTCTTGGTAACAATAACAACCATTAACCTTGTGATTATAAGTGACCAAAACAAATATAAGAAATTTAAGTATAAATTAAATTTATAACCAGTAAACAATTAATTTAATTGTCTCTCCGTCCTGTCTGTCGGTTCTTATTAACTAGTGTATTCAAAAATCGAAAAAGGTAACCTTTTAACAGTTTTTTTTTGCATATCATAAAATAACCGATTTCGAATATTTATATTTCTATCTTTGAATTATTGGAAATGCAACTTTTTCATGGATGGCATTTTACTTAAATATTCAGCTTGATTTTTCGCCTTAACAGGGAATACATAAAATTGTTCATTCCGTGAGTTATACGCGATAAGTACTGTATGCACTCTTAGACATTATATTCTGAGTTAATTTTGCTATGTCAATCTGTTACAGATATAATTAAATAAGATTCAAGATTTTTTATCAAAGCAATATCCATTTTTCACAAAAAACGTATTCGAATATGTTTTTTTTTAAGCTTATTTTTCGAATAACTCGAAAACCGGTTTTCTGAAAATTATGTTTTTTTTAATACACTAGAATTAACTATAACAATTGCAATAGACGTCACATTTGTTTTAGAAATGTTATTGTTGTTGCTTTTGTAGCTTTAACCATATTCCAATTACGTGTAAAAGTTATTAATTATTTAAAAAAATAATAATAAATTTGCTAAAATAATATAATTATTACGTTAAGGTCATATTATATATAAATAAGTAAATAATTTTATATGCAAAACAATGATTACTTTAAACTGTTTGTATTTGATGACCCCAAGGAGATATTTGTTTTATTAACTTTTAGATGATCCATGGTTTTAGAATCTTGTTGTACTTTTATTAATACTGCTGCTGCCGCTGTTGTTGTTGTTGTATTGTCTTTAAAAGCGTTTGGCGTATTTGTGTTGGAGTCTTGAGATTCACCAGATTCAACAAGTACAAAACGTTTACTGGCACGTCTTTTTAGCATTGTTGTTAACAGTAGTATTGAAACTACTAAAAACATAAAAATTAACGAAAACACTTTAACTATTTTAATTACAACAAAACAAATTACAAATATTTAATACACACTTTAATGAAAATACAATGATTCACAAATATTTTAACTTTTTAACTTTTCGATTTTTTTTTTTCAAAATTTCATTAAATACAAAACAAATTTCAACAACTACTTATCGAAAACACTAACAATAACTTCTATAGAGGAAATAACCGTTTCTTATTGCTTTCTTTTGTTTGTTTTATTGCTTTCTTCTTTAGTGACCAAAAAATCGTTCGGTTTTTTTTTCAGAAATTACGTTGTAAAACCTGCAACGTCGAAAATACTACTAAAGTTTAAGTCAAATTATAAAAATCAAAATACACAAGTTAAAATACGCCATTCAAAAAGGTCTATACTGCTGCTTTTGCTGCTGTTGCTGCTATTGTTGCTATTGCATTTAACGTAAGTTTGTATTACCAACATCGGGCCAACAACTAACCGTCAAAATAAACACGTTTATTTATTGTCTGCGCACATTTTGAGAGAAAGTGAGAGATTTTTTTTTTCATTTAAAATCTTAAACTATAGAATTTTAAATTCTATATTATAAATATTTCACATTTAATTAATATCCAAGAATCTTAGTAAAAGGTGTATTGAATTCTAATAAAATAAATTGTTATATTTTCTCTTTAAGTTTTATTTGCAAACATTTGTTGAGTTTTGAAGTACAAAGAGTTATTTAAATAAAAAAAACATATCTCATTTTTTAAATGCAAATGTGCTGAATAATGTTATTTCATTCATAGTTTTTTCTTCTAGTTTTATTAAATTAAATAATAGTAAACAATAGTATTGATTTAGTGGGGGTTATAAAAAGTACCACTTTATTTAATTGGTACCATTAATTTAAAATTTTTTTGAATTAAAAAATAAATCAACTATGAAACTTGAACTCACAAGTCTCATTGTTCATAAGGTCCTTTCAAACTTGAAAATTTAGAAAAGTAGACATGAAATATTGTAAACCGACCCACGTGTATATTAGTTTAAATACTTTTAAATGCGCAAACAAATCAATTTGAGATTTATATCCTTTTGTCAGATAGACAATTTTTGCCCTTAAAATCAACATTTTTTTAACTTGATGAGAAATATTTTAACAGTACCAACATTTTTGACATTTGATAAAGTGAATTTCGAAAGAAAGGACTTAAGTCAAGTATTATTTGTTCCATTTTTTATCAAGTTAACATTGTAAAACTAATTAATTAGTTAAAATGTTTAATGTGAAACATATGATATATGGTTAATCTAATTAAATTTAGCGTACTAAAATCCAAGCTAAGCTGTTTCTAATGCTACAAAACAATACCGGAAGAACTTGTCCATTGATAGAAAGCCTGATTCACTATAGTAAGATGGCCCACATAATCTTCTAAGGCCAAATAAATAGAAAGAAGTTTGAAAAAGGTTCCAACACATCTTGTAGGGAAGTAACCCAGTTAGCCCATATTAAACTGCAGGTTTAAAAACATACAAGGCTCAAAAAGTTTCTCCTATTTAGAGGCAATAAAAAACATCCTTGCTGCATATAGATAACGAAACGTATGTTTTGGCAAATTTTTCGCAACTTCTTGAAATAAAGTTAGGATCTAAAAACAGCATATTTGGCCCAGTAAACAAGCCCTTGAGAAACTACAAAAACATTAATAAAGTATTTGTACCAAGATAGGCAAATCCTCCAAACTGCCTGGAGCTAAGGTCAGTTGAGAGATATTGGGCTCTTGTTTAAAGTGAATTGAAGAGCACAAAAAGGTGTCCAAAACTATGGTAGATTTAAAACGGAGTTGTACTAACTGTTCGAGCAAAGTGACAGAAGCATGTCAATAACGTTAATGGGAGGATTTCCGAAAAAGGTTCAAAATTTCATCACTAGTGATTTAAAATAATAAAAATAGTTTTTTTTTTATCTAAATTCTAATATTAATTTTAATAAAAAAATTTGTTTGATCTCACTCCTTATTTCCATAGAGATTGTCTTTAAACCAAAATAATGATGAAGTTATCATTAAATTTGCAAACTGTAGAGTCTTTACAATTTGTATGTGGAGAAGATACACCATTTCGATTGTTATGGTTTTAACTATCTAAATCGATTTCAATAGTTTTATATTTATTTTTATTTTAACAAAAATAACAAGTATATTATGACTTTGATTTTCAAAAAAATTTCAGTTTTTTAAAACTCTTACCTATTGAAATATTTCACCATATTGAATAAATAGAATTTTTTTGCAAAATTCCTCTAAATAGAATACGATGTCACAGTTAAAGACAGACTAAATAATTTAACTCATTGTCTAGATACAAAAATAACTATTTCGAAAAGAAATTAAAACGCAAGAAAATAACTAAAAGAAGTTTGTATTTTGACTACAATTTGTGGTTAAAATATAAACCAGATTTGATTTTTTTTAAATTCAGAACAATATCTTAATTAGATACATGTTTAATTATTATTAAATTTTCAAAAACTAATTTGCACGCTTTTGAAATCTATATAAAATAATAAGTAAAAGTTATAGTCGGTAAAGACAGACAATTTAATGTAGTACACCACATTGTTGCTTATTTATAAAAGCTTCAGCAAGCCAGCCAGATGTACGGACGGACTGACCAGCGGATATCATTAAATCAACTCAAACATTGATTCTGAGTCGAAGAGTATACTTAAAAGTTCTGGTAACAATTTTTTTCTGTCCGTTACAAACTTCTACACAAACACATAATACCCCAACCATCTACGGGTGGTGTAGCGTATAAAAATCTTACCTATTAAAATATTTAAACAAGTTCAAATAATTATTTTCGTTTTCCATAATAAACAATTTAATAAATTTCCTTTAGTTAGAATACGATTTAAAAGTTAACAAGAAACTAATTTAATAATTTAATAAATTATTTCACACAAGTAAAAAATTGTAAAATTATTAACAAAAAAATGTGAAAAATATTAATTAAATTAACTTCTATAACAGACTCTTAAGTTTGAAGAGCATTTTAATCAAAAAGTACTTTAAAAAACAAACAAACTTCTTTTCTTGTAAACATTTTATAAATTGTACCCAAATTTATTGCCACACAATGTGCCCCAAAGACGACAAAATGTGAATATTATATTGTATGTGTAAGAATCGTGTGTGTGCCCACATACATTTGTAAATATTTATATATATCGTACGATGTTTAATGACGTCTCAAAAATTATATTCAATTTTTTTGGTGAGTTTATTTGAGACAGATAGAGAGAAAAAAAAAGAGAATTTAGAAACAGAGATTTTTTTATAAAAAGAGATTTTTTTATTTAATATTTTGTTGTTTACTAACAAGTAAACACACATGGTGGTTTTCTTAAATGATGACGTCGTCACATATGGTGGCGGCATGTTTATTATTATTATTTATTCTTTGTTATTGTTTAACTCGAATATCACCTGTTTGCTTTAGATCGTAGTGATGGTTTAGGGTGGTCAGATTGTTTATTAGTAAATAAACTTACCTCAAACGTTTTCTTCTTTCGACTATGTCACCATTGAGACGTGGTTCATTTTCTATTTTTTGAGGAAAGTTATCAGTGGATTCAGCTGCCTCCAAACCGTTAATAACATCTTCATCACCGACCTAAAATTATAAAAAAAAATAATAATAAATAGTTTTATATTTAATGATGTATTAAAAACTTAAAAATTATATATCACATTAGGCAAATATTTAATAAAATATAAATCAAATAATTTTTGGAAAAAATATTAAAATTTAACAAAAATATTTAAAAATGAAACTTTACATCGAAAATATTTATACATTTGTAAAAACAAGTAAGAAAGTTCTAGTCGGTCCAGCCAGACTATGTAATACCCTACACCACGATATTGGTTATAAACGGTAGTTACCATAAATTAATGAACGACCCTCGTAAAATTTGATTTAATTTTTTTTACCAAAAAATTGAATTTTTCACTAAAAACTGATTTTTATTAAATATTGAATTTTTCACAAAAAAATTGACTTCTTCTTTAAACATTTTCAGTAAAAATTTTATCGATAAATAATTTTACATTTATCGATAAGCAATTTTATGTTTAGATTTACTAATGGACTAATCCTCGTAAAATTTGGCACATCGTTTTATACAACTTGTGACCAATTACGTTTAAATCGTGGATGACCTAAGGCCAAGATAATGACACGTGCCAAATTTGATCAACATAAATTACGACCTGCATTTTGTTCACAAATCGACTCAAATTGCATGTCATTCTAAGTCGAACGGTATACTTATACAAGATCATAATACCCTAAAACCAGCACCTATGGTGGTGTAGGCTATAATTATGATTTATTTATATGAATATATATAAAACATTTTGCCTGTGTGATACTAAAAAACCTACCTCTCTGTTTGGGACGAAAAAATAAAATTTTCGTAATAAGCCTCCCTGTAATGTAGTAATATTTTTCAAATTACTTGATCACAATTATTAATTTTAAAGAAATAATTCTTCTATATTAAAACCCACAGCCTTGAATATAATATTAACATACTTAAAAACGTAGAGTTTGTACTTCTTTTAGTTATTACTTAGAGTAGTAGTTTATGGATTTCAATTACATTTTAACATTAAAGTCGTGTTATTTGAAATTAATTGTATTTAGATAATTTATTCAATTATTTAGATTTGAAAAGAAATTATTATGACATTCGATAATAAATAAATTAATATAAACATGCTACAAATAAATTTTTAAACATCTTAACACATCATCTTGATTTTAGGAAAATATATTAGTAATATCATTTAGAAATTATTAGTATGATAACCTATGCGACTTAAAAAACCTTTAAGAACACCCTGTCACGCGTTCTTCAAATGACTAATGGGAGAAGATTTGCTTGTCATAGTTTAAATTATCAAAAAAAAAAAAAAAAAATAAAAAAAATAAAAAGAAAAAGAAAAAAGCTTGAGCACACGAAACTGTTTTATAATTTTGGTTTAATAATAGATTATCATGAGCTTAATTAAATTAAATGTCGTTAAATACGAATGATCAAAACACAAAAAATAAGTTGTTAAGTTTCAAACCGAAATGTTAATATTGAATATTTGATTGATTTTCAAAAAATATATTCAAATAATTTATACCCCATGTAGGAGCATAAAGAGTGTGATCGAAAAATTTCTAACAAATGTTTTTCATAAAAGCATGTAACCCCGGTAAGGAAGTGACCAGAAAAAATGACATTCTAAAGTTATTAAATATTTTCAACAAATCCTTACTTAGTCCTACAAAAAGTTGGCCAAGCAATCAAAGGGCTACCGTCAAATTGTTTCCAATGTTTTAAAACAGTAATAGAAGATAGTGGATAGAAAAATTGACTCAGGTAGGGCGAATGGTCCACATGATGTATCTAAAGCCAAAAAATAGAAATCATTTTCAAAAGAGCTCCCAACACAACCGATAGAAAAGCGGACTCGTTAGCTCAATGGTCGGACTATTTGCATTGGAGCATACAAGTTCCTGACAGAAAAATAATTTAGAGTCCAAAACAGAAAAGTTTTTCACCTAAAAACTTCTGAAAATACATTTTTGCTTAATTTATAAAATATTTATCTAATAACTTCCAAATAAAAAAATAAATAAATAGTTTCGTATTTTGAATACACTAAATGCGCAAAGTTTTACTGTTGAAATAATTAAAATCATGCTCAGGAGCTTGTTTGAGTTAATCGGACTTTTATGGTAAAACATAATTATTTTGATTTTTTTTTAAAACAATTTTTTTTTGTGTTTTGTTTAAGTGTTAGAAAACATGACAAAAGAAAATAAAAATTCTACTTACCAAAAAACTTGGTCTATTATCGTTGTTTGTATTACTCATATTGTTGTTATTATTATTGTAATTATTATTAGTCGCTGCAAAATCTTGCTCCAATTCTCCACAATTTCGTAAATTATCACAAATTGTCTGTGATTCCTTAATGCTATCACTTGAAAATTGTACACGTTTTATGCTTTTCGTAGAAGAGCTTTTGGAAATATTTGTCTCACTATCTACAACAACGTTCTCTAAAATAAAAACATGTTGGAAAAAACATAAATTAATTATTTTTTTTAATGAAATTAAATAATAAAAGTCTTAAAAATACCCTGTAATATAGGCGGTTGATAGCGAGTCCTTAAAAAAGCCAATAAAATTATAATAAAAGTGATGGAGACAATTAAGGTAGTTATTAGCATCGGTGTGTATTAGAGGTTAGTTAAGTGCAAAATTTAATATTAATATTATAAATTAATTATGGCACGAATATTTTCTTTTTATTTTATTTATTTATTTATTTTTTTTTTTTTTGCTTTTAGTTATTATTATAATGACCCTTTCTTATTTTAGTTAAATGGTCAGCAAAATTTCAAAGGCAAATCAATGTTGTTTAATTATCGAGTGGCTCATGAAAAGCTAATGCCTGACTTTAGTGTCGCAGAGAGAAAGAGAGGTGTTTATTGTTGATTGTCGTTGTCGAGTTCTATATAGTATGTGGAAGGTACTGAATAGTTTTGTATTTGGCAAAAAAATTAATTCTGCTATTTGCGTATTCAATTCAGTTTTAATTTTTAGAATTCTAGAGATAAGCATGGTCACCTGATGAGATGAGCTATAAAAAAGCAAAATAGATTAATTCATATTTATAATGATAACAATTTTAAATATTTCATAGATTTGCATTAAATGAAAAAAATGCCATTTAAGGTTGCATAACCCCGTTAAAGGATAAAATGGAATCAAAAATTAATAAATTAAAAAAAGAAACTATAATAGGTAGTGAGATCGAAAAATTATTAACACACATTTTACATTAAAACTAGTAACCAAAGTATTATTTGATTTCTATATTTATCAAGTCATAGTTAATTTGAATAAAATGAGTGACCAGAAAAAGTGCATACTTAAAAATTATTACATATTTTCAACAAAAGCCAAGTTGACCAAACATTCCAAATTTTTCTGTGCAAACTGTTTCCAACTTGTTCGATGGTTCAGTTAGGAGTAATGGTCCACATAATGTTTCTTAATTCGAAAAATAGAAAGCATTCTCAAAGAATTCCCAACACATCCGGTAGAAAAGCAGTCCGGTTAGCTCAATGCTCGAACTATTTTGAAGTCAAATGTGCCAGAACATACAATGAAGAAAAATATGTTCTTGCTGATTTTTCGTAACTCCCTGGTCAAAAATTTTAAATATGCTCGAGGAAATATCAAAGAAAAGCTTAGGATCCAAAAGCAATTAAAATTTTCCTAGAAATTTCAGTATGACATGCAATATACAGTTGCGGCATTAGAAGCTAATAATTTGTTACATCGGGCTCTAAAAAAAACTTCATAATGTGTCCACTTATGTTTGGACTGACTTGACATCCTGACACTATGGAAAAAAGTCCTTAAATGGTACTAGAACATAATGTGGTGGAGAAGTTAATCCCTCAAACTACCCGTAGCTAAGGCTTGTGGATAGATATTGTGGTAAATTTAACAGGGAGATGGATAACCTATTCGAGCACTATAAGAATGTTAATCAAAGGGCTTCCGAAGAAGGTTCTAAAATTCTTCACAAGTGAATAAAACTGTGAAAATATATGTTTGTTTTTAGAAATTGTAATAATAAATTAATTAAAACTTTATGTTTAGTGATTTCGATTTTATTATCTCACGATCTCACTCCTTATAACATGATATTATTAATATACAGTAATATTAATTAAATAAAATGTATATAATATTATTTTTAGGGATCATTAAGTCAGACTATTTACAAATTGAAAAAATATATATATATTTTTTTTTAAATTCCATTTCTAAATTTTAATTGTGTAAAGTGCAATGTTCAGATTATTTAATTTTAATATGTGATTATTTATACAAAACGTAAAATAAAATAAAACAAATAAATTTTTTTAAAAACAAAAACAAAATTTTGAAATAATTTATGTCATTCAGAATTATGAATAAAAAAATAAAAGAGTTTTGGATGGATAAAACAAAAATATTCAATTTTAGCAAATGTGAATTAGTGTGAATGTTAAGTCTCTTCTCAGGTCAATGCCTTCGATTTTTTTTATTCGTTTTTTTTCTGTTTTTTTTTGTGAATATTTAAATGTTACAACGGTTTTATTTTGTTGTTTAATTTTTTCTTTTGCATAAAGACCGGTTAATTTATTTAAATGATTAACACAAAAAAAAATTCATCAATTTCCATTTCATGTCTTCAAGTAAAATTAAAGTTCAAAATAAAAAATTCATATAAAAATTGCGGTAAAAAAGACAAATGAAAACTGATTTATTACAAAACAAGTAAGAGTGTAAAAGTATGTAAAAACCGACTATGCAATACCTTACACCACTATGTTGGCTGTAGAGTTTAGTTACAAAAAATTAAAGAACGACCCTCATATAATTTGATTTTCTGATTTATGCTTAAGAGTGCACTACGTAATAGTGACACTAACATTTAAAAGAGTGAGTTCGGAAATTTCTTAACATACATATATGTTAATCACAACGAAACCACTAAACTTACAATTTTGATTTCTTTACTTGATTAAAATTATTATTACAAATATAAAAAATGATGTTGAAATGAAATTATTTTGAAAAACCTTAATTTTCGTTCTTATACTTCATTCTGTCACTTCGCTCGAACAGGTAGTCCATCTTTGTTTAAAATCAACTACACTTTAAACACTTTTTTTACGCTTTTAACGAGAGCCCAATATCTCTCTAATGGCCTTAGTTCCGGGCAGTTTGGAGGATTTGCCTTTCTTGGTTCATATACCAAATTATGGTTTTTGTATCGCTAAAGGGCTTGATATGGTAATCAACAGGATGCTAAGTCAAGACAAAAATATGTTGACACATTATGGAAGCAGATTTTTTGTAAACACTACTTGATATAAATTTCGGTATTTATTGGGCCCGTTGTAATAAATGATTAGCCTCTTTTACCGCAACTTGCGATACCAAGAACTTTTTTTTGAAAAATTTTGACTACTTTTGGGTAATAAACTTTTTAAGAAAACTTACTATCATGATCGATTTATGTTTTTAAACCTGCATTAGCATTAACTTTTCGTACCCAATAGTCCGCGCATTAAGCTAACCGGGCTGCTT
Source organism: Cochliomyia hominivorax (assembly GCA_004302925.2). Classification (NCBI taxonomy): domain Eukaryota; kingdom Metazoa; phylum Arthropoda; class Insecta; order Diptera; family Calliphoridae; genus Cochliomyia; species Cochliomyia hominivorax. The sequence continues at coordinate 84,514,611 of PYHX02000494.1, forward strand.
TCCTATGGGATGTGTTGGGAGCCTTTTCCAAATTGTTTTCTATTTTTAACATTAGAAACATCATGTGGGCCATTCCTTCTATCTGAATCAGGTCTTTTATCAACGATCAAGTCTGAATGCTTAGCTAACTTTTTGTAGGACCAAGTTGGATTTTGCTATAATTATTTAATAATTTTAGTACGCACCTTTTTATGTTTTGTGCACAGATAATTTGACATTAAACATAATAACAAACATATTTTACAAAGGTAACTTGATCAAAAAATATATCACATTATTTTTGGGTTAAACATTTTAGAGAAAAAATTGTGCTAAGAATTTTTCGATTTTACTCCCTGCATTATTGTGGGGATTGCATTATTTCTTCTATGCGTTACATACATCTGCACAATCGGATAATAACCCTGTGGCGGTGTAAGGTGCGTATAAAAACTGATTTATAACAAAAAAAGTACTTAAATCGAAAATAATATAAAAGTTAAGAGTTAAAAAAGTTCAAGGTCTAAAAAGAAATTGTTGAAAATAACAAAATAAATAAAAATATAAATTTATTAGATTCGCATTATAAAATTTTTAACAGGAATTTCCTCAAAAAAATTGTCAACTGAAAATATTTTTAATTTCGGAAACTTTTTATACACATCAAAAAATAAAGATCTTCCTTCATATATATATGACGTCAACGAACTGAGAATCATCACTTGCTTTTTTCTTCTTCAAAACATTTATTTTTTAAAAGAAATTTGTTTAAAAAATCGATTGTTTTTAATTTGTAACATTTAACAAAAATTTCCATTTTGCAATGCCTTTTGTAGGGGAATTATTGGAAATTATAACCGAAACATATAGTTTTAATTATATATTTTAAACTTTTAGACCGATAATCGGCAAATTCACTAAGCTTCGAACTGATGACTTAATAATCAGCCAAATGTCATTAAAATATCTTCAAAAACTGTGACATGGGCAACTTTGGAATGAACATCGCTAAGTAGCTTTAAGAAATTATTGTGAGTGAAAGTTCTACTTAATATGAGCGATGGTTATAGCGTATAAAAATGTTATTCACGTCAATAAAAAACAAAATTTTTTGCATTATTTTAAATTGCAAATCAAATTTGACGCAAGTTCCGATATTTATATTTAATTAACAATATTATTCTTCAATACGTAATTAATTAAGTCAGTGTTAAGTAACAAACGTTTAAAAATCATTTCAATAAACTATTTTAATTAAATTAATCAGATGATATTGATTATTATCTCAGATCTAATCAAAAATATATAAAAATAGTTTTCTTTTCAAGGTTAAACGTTTATTAACGTTATAATTTGATAAGAGAAAAAAAAGAACGACAGACATTAAGTCAAGGACATTTTTAAGGTGTTCTCTAGGAACAGGTTCTGGATAGTGAACTGATCCATTTTTAAACTAAATAATTTTTAAATGTTTTTAGAAAAATTTTAGGGAGTTACCATTTATTCAATTGGATCAGAAGAATCAAACCATTCTTTTGCTCTATAAAGATATTAAATCTATTTTCCTACCTTTAATCTATAATAGGAGGATATCTTCTCAGGATAGATTTAGGATTAATTTCATAAGTCTAAAAAACTGAGAGTCATAACATTTATCTCTTTGAGAGACTTGGGGTGATTTTTCTTTGCATTAAACATAAGGTCTGAATGGAACAAGAAAGTGGGGAATCCATATCCTTCAAGAAAGTTTAAAGCATGGGTAAGACCACATATTAAGGAGTGAGATCGAAAAATTCTTAAAACACGTTTTTCATTAAAATTTTATTATTTATTATTTTTATTTTTTTTTTATCAAGTTACCTTCGTAAAAGATGTCTGTTATTTTGTTTAATGTGAAATAAATAAATATATTTTTAATATATTTAAACCTGGTTCTGGTAGAAAAATTGGTCCTTGTGACATTTCTAAAACCAAAAAAAATATAGAAAACAGTTTTAAAAGAGCTCAAGCTCAGTTTAAAAATCATGTCAAAATTTCACAAAAAGTTGTTACAGAGGGCTCCATAAACACCGAAATTTTCACCAAGAAATGATTACAAATAAAGGCAGCTTCTATTCATAAGACTTCATAATGTATCCACTTATTTTTGGTTTGACTTGGCATCTTGTCACTATGGTAAACAAGCCCTTAAGTGCTCATCGATTTCAATCAACTGACAACCATTTTGTAAAAACTTTGGACTAAAATCCAGTTTATGATAACCGATATTGATAATTGTGTAAACAAAAGGTTCAATGTCATGTTCCAATTTTTTTAAGGATATTTTAACGTTGCAGAATTTTTGATTTATTTCTCAAAATTCAAAATATTGATTATTAAATAAATTTGGTTTAACAACAAAAACTTGTATTCAAAAATTGAAATATTTTTTTAATTATAAAAAAAACGTAAAACAAAAACCTGATTTAATGGTCTTCTTTTTTATGCTTTTTCTTTCAGTAAAAGAAATAAACACAAAATAGAATAGAGGGTAATCAAGTTGAATAACAATAATAGCGGTGTATCCCCAAATACGTTTGAGAAGAATAAGCATATTTGAATATTACGTTTTAAAATCCAAAATTGAAATTTATTAGATATTTTAACATTGATTTGTTTGTTTTACTGGTATTACGACCAATTTTAATATTCTTTTAATTTTTATTAAAAAAATTTATTAATTATACACACGATGATGATGATGATGATAATAATGAAGATAACTATTTATAAACACGCATTTTAAGAATGTTTGTAAGCATAGTTTTTATTTAAAATTTAAGATTAACTTTCGAATTTTATAAAAATTCAATTATAAGAGAAAGGACTCGAGATTTTTTAATTTACAGGTTATTTAAAAAAATATATTTTCTTTAATAATAATTATTTAAAATAATTTTTTATTTCTTTTAAACACTGTTTTTTAAGTTCATCTTTACCTTGAACTTGTTTTCTTAATTTTTTTTATAAAATTTTTATTTTTTGGTAGATTTTTTTAAATTGATTTATTTAGTTTTCACTATTTATTTGTTGATTATAAATATTATTTGTCATTTTGTTAAATGCAACAATTTATTCTATTGCAATTTATTTTTATTTTATTTTTTTTTTCAACTATAATTCCAATTATTTCATTATACAAATACGATTTTTATTTTTTTTAATTTATTTTTTTTATATTTTAAGAAACACGCGACAAAATATGAGCAGGTGACCGACCATAAAGATTAAACAATTTTGAAATGGTCTTAAAACGTCGACAACTAGCCAGCGACTAAACTCGCTACTATTCCACGCAAGCTTTTGTCAATTCCTATTGATATATTTTTTATGAAAGAAAATAGCAACAAAAAAACGTTTACAAAGAAAATTGAAAACATTTGGAATACAGTTGTGAGGAAATAATCAGCACATCATAACAAAACTTAAGACGCAGAAGAAATAATAATAAATAATAAGAAATTGATAAGAATATGTTGAGAGTATGTGTTAGTGGTAGAGTTAAAAGAGAATAATTTATTTATAAATTTTCTTAACATAAGATAAAAGAACTCAACACGTGTTTGTAAATTACAGTTAAGGTTTAAAAAATATAATTTGCTTTACATATTTTAAATTAAAAAAATAATTTCAAGTATTTGATCATACAGTGCATACATCAGTTTGGGCAAGATCCTTTTGATCGGGTTGCATATAAAGAAGTTTTGTACGATATTCACAGACATTTATTATTTTGAGGCCACCCACTACCAGCACAACTAAGATCATTGTAGAGCAATAGGCTCCTTGCTTACTGAGCGACCAGTTGGCTGAGCAATATACGGTCGAGATATCATGGATGGCAGAGCATCGAAAGGATGACAAGTTATTAGAACAATGCACTTAAGGTGTGATGTATAAACGAACCGTCGTGTTTGGTTACTTGGATGATAATGCCCCCATTCAATATCTCGGGAACTTTCTTGAGAGAGACAGTTGCTGCAGTATCTGGACACTGTCGCTTCGTGGGTACATGCATTAAAAATGTGGCTTCCTTTGAGTAAATTTTGCGGGAGTTACATGGATGAAGAGAAGGAGGAAAATGTTTTCCATTTCCATTAACTTTTTTCATTTGGAGAATGATATTCCGAACTAATTCAATATTTTAAATAAAAATATATAAAACCATTTGGATATCCATTTGGAACCACTTAGAACAGACAACTGCACAGTGTTATGATATACCGAGAAAACTTCAGGGGAGTAAAATTTAAAACCGGAGACAAAATATTAAAATATTTCTCAAGAAAGTTGCTTTGAATCTTTAGAATTTCGACTAATTTCTTATATCTAAAATAAGCGTGAAACACTTGGCAGACCTGTGGTGAAAATTTAAATGTCAAACGCAAATTAAATACCTTCACCTCCAAGTTCTACTATCATTTCCATATCCTTTAGTAACCTACTTAAGATGATTCCAGAGAACGAAGTTTGAGAATAATCAAAGGCCATATCGGACAGATATCGAATTAAAGATTTAGAAAAAATATTATAAAATCTTAAATTGTATCCCAGTTGCTTGTCAGGAGTGGGGTGGAACTTAATATTCACTATATTTTTGGAAAAAAAGTCATTTAATTCCTAGAAGAGTGAACTATAAGAATGTATAACGTATACCTAAGAAGGGATTATTCGAGGGGTGAACATTTAGCGTAGTCGACTGGAGTTGGTACATATATAATCTGTTCCAATCGGAAAAGTTTGAAAGTTAAAAAAATTCTTTTTATTGATCCACTTATGAAACATTGAATATAAAATATTTAAAATATAACACTAAAGACCCAAAAATAACAGATTTAAAAATCACCTATAGAATTCAACATTTTCTCTTAGAAATCATAATTCTAAAATCATCTTCGTTTTTAATAATTTAAATAAATTTTAGTATAATCCAAAGATTAAAAAAAGCTCAAACAAATACAATTATCATTCTTCCCACATAAAGATCGCATTGGAAATAACAAAATTTTAAAAAAATGCTAAAGGAGAAATAAATCGCAAATAACAAGCTTTCTTTCTGCAAAGTCCAAAAGTCTAAAATTTACAGGTCACTGACCCGCATTATTATTAACATTTCAAAATCTCACATCTCATTGGTGGGTCACAAAACAACAATAGTGCTAAAATTGTATACCCCACTGTACAAAAGAAGACGTAAATATGTAGTGTGTATGCTAAATTAAAAGAAAAAGAAGAAGAAGACCCAATAATAATACTTAATATTTTTGTAGCCACAGGTTGTTTATGTATGAATAGATTCAGATTATTTTCTGCAGGTCGCGCGAACGAATAAAAAAAAAGATTATAAGTTTTAAAATTATATATTTATACACATAAATTAAAAACATACATACAAATGTTTCTTTCTATATGTATATATGTACATTTGTATTTAAATATTAAAACTTAATGTTCGTATGTTTGTGTTCGATATGGTGTGTTTTCATTTAAATAAAAAAAAAATTAAACAATTTTTTTCTTCTAAACTGTTGTTAACATGCAATTTTAATTTTATTATTACCCTCCACTACCACAAGTGGTGAAGAGGGTATTAAGTTTGTCGTTCCAAGTGTAACGCCAAGAAGGAATCATCTCAGTCTCCATTATGTAAAAATATTTTTACATCAAATCAAAAAATATCGATTGTTGGCACACTCACACCCATAAAAATTGACAGAGCTCAATGAAATTTATCCTGAATATTTGTTATATTTCTGAGATGCTTCTCATTTAAAATCATCAAAATCGGTACAGTATATTAAAAGATATATACCGATATCTGAAGCAACCCTTAATCCAAGCGAAGAACATTCGTAATATGTCAATTAAAAATCAACAAATTAGAATGTAACAATATAAAGCTGTATGAACTTTATTACCATTACAAAAATTATCAAAATCGGTTCAGTAGAAAAATATATATCCAAATATATGTGTTACATTAAAGAAAAACATTAATATATTGCATATGTTTGTAAATGTATGTGTCAGTGTGTATGTACTAAACATAACGTATTTACTTGCGACGCATTTGCGATGAAGGGTATTGAAGATTCGTCATGGACGATAATAGCATTCTTACTTGTTTTAATTTAGATTGTATTAAGAATTGAGTAACAAAAGCTTATTTTTGATAAGCAAATGATATGACACTTTTTTTGTTCTTTAAAAAAATTTTCCTTTTATAGTTTCTGTTTTTTTGGGAATTTTTTTTTAACTTGAATATTTAAAATATTTAAAGTGTGACATAATTTATAATCAATTGTTTTAATTTATATTTAATTAAAAAAATATATAAAATAATAAAAGAAAATAAATTTTTGCAGATGATTTTTTTTGTTTTGTATTTTTTCTTATTATTAAATATTAAGTAAACTATTTGTTTTTTTTTTTTTTTTTTTTGCAATAAAAATGAATGTCAAGGTTTTTTGTTATAATTTGTTATTACAGTGTGAAAACGAATTTTTGAAACGTAAAAAGAAACATAAATAATAAAACTAGAAATAATAATAAAAAATATAAACTATTGAAAGGTAGAAATTAATTATTAAAATTTTTAGAATTATGTTAATTAGATTGTGACCTACTTTTTTCTCTTTGATGTTTTTAAAAAAATATTTTTAAACTTGTCTTAAAACTGTTTATACTTTGTATATAACCCAATGAACATTTCTGTTAAAATTTTAGTTTTACCAAATTAATATTTTTTCAAATTTAATTTTTCAAAATATATCACTAGTGATGAAATTTTTACCCTTTTCCGGAAAAGATTCTATTATCGTTTTGATGGTGCTTTTTGTCACATTGCTCGAACAGATTGTCGATCTTCGTTTAAAATCTATAATACATTTTAATGCCTTTTTTGTGATTATAATTTATTCAATCCGATAAATTTTGAAATATTTCTCGGGAGGCGTATTTCTCGCCAAAAATATTTTTTATATCGTAAAGTTGTCTATCTCCCATCTAAATGGTGTACTAAGATATTAAATATTTCCAACAAAACCCAAATTGCTCCTACAAAAAGTTGGCCAAACATTCAAATTATTTTGTCCGCTGAAAGAAAACATGATTCAGGTAGAAGACTGGGTCCACATAATGTTTCTAAAGTCAAAAAAAAAAGCTAATAACTATTTCAAAACATACAAGGCTCAAAAAATTCCTGATAGGAACGTTTAGCTTAAAAAAGGAGAACGAAAATTTGAAGTCAAGTTTCTAAATAAAAATATTCTTGCTTTATAATGCAGAACGAATAGTAATATCTGGCAATATTTTCACAACTTCTTGGTAAACAATTTAATGTTGTTGATGCTCTAGGGAATGTTAAAAAAATTCACTCCCAAAAGCAGTTAAATTTTTTTCAAAAAGTTGTTGGTGTGGCAAGAAATAATTTACACCAAGGAATGTTTACAAAAAAGCTGCTTCCGTTCATAAGATTTTATAATGTTTCAAATTATTTTTGACCCAACTTGGCAGCCTTTCACTATGATAAACGAACCATGAGTGGTATAAGAACAATAATGTGGTATATGTACCAATGTGCGCACATTTTAAAGAGGTGTTCAAAAGGCTGGTAGATTTTAAACGGAGCAAATTGACAGCAATAACTATAAAAACGTTTCCGAAAAAGGTTCAATATTTAATTATTAGTGATTAAAGCTACAGATTTTTTGTAAATTGTAATAATAATTTCAATTCAATAAAAAAATAAAACTAGAAGTTTTAGTTTTCATTAACAATATGTTTGTTAAGAATTTTTCAATCTCACTCCTAATAATTTATAACTAAGGAGCTTTGTTTTCTTTCTAAAGGTTAATTAAGCTTTCTTTACAAGCAGTTTTCAGATATTTCACAATGGGATCCGCAGAAACAAAGTGGTGCTGGTAAAATATTAAAAAAAATATCGATTTTAAAATGAAACTTTCTCTTCTGTGTCAAGTTTTAAAAGTTTTCCAATAAAATTTCGAACATTTTGTATTCGAGATTAAATTTGCAAAATTCGATCATTATTTATTTTCAATTAAGTTTATGCTTGGTTTTCATTAAAAATTTTGCAAAAATCATTGTTAAGAGTTAAAATTAAAAAACATAAAAATATTTGTTTCATTAACATGAAACCGGATTGCGAACCAAACTATTTAATGGATCCAAAAAATGAAATAAAACAAAAAAGAAACTAAAAAACAAATATTGATGATGAACTTTCATGTTTGAACTTTGTTCAAAAATAAATCGAATTAAATATTTTTAAAATTAAAAATAAATTTTAAAAATACCGATTTTTTTCTAATACGATACAGGAATGAACTAGAATTTTGAAATGTGGCGTGTGCCTTAATAAATTATTTGCAAAATTCAAATAAGACGACATTAATTTAGAGATAATTTTGGAAAGGTTTTTATTGTTGATTTTTTTTTAATTTTTATTGTTTTTGTTATAAAATTTCTTAATGAAACTAAACACTCAATGAATTCATGTAGATGTATTGATTATCTTCTTTTTAAAATTAAAAAAAAAGTGATAAATAAATTTTGAATAATTTAAAAAATGTTGGAAATTATAGCATAATAATTAAATTGAAAACATAAATTATACAACAAATAAAGTACTTTAGATTTCAAGTAAATGCACCAAAAAATATTATACGAAGTTTGTTATAAAACTAGATCTAACTCGGTGCACTTTGTTGCACAAAAATTCTCCTCAACTCTAGATCTTGAAAGGGATTTCAAAATTCACGATATGTTTAAAAAAGTAATTGTTCTCTCTGTATTAATTTTTCAGATATTCGATAAGCAATATTTGATTTGTATGGGTGACACTCCTCCACTTAGTGCTATAACATTTTAAAGAACGTTTGTTTGTTTGTTTGCTTAAAACAAATATTTCATATTTTGATAATTCTAAACAATAATGATTTGACAATTTTATAGCAATTATAACGAGTTGCTATAATTTATATATAAAATATCAAACATTTATCATTTTAAAATCTATGAGTGATCTTAATTAAATGATTTCTGAATTAAACAAATACTTAAGCAATAGCAATGATTAAATTTTTCCATTTATTTCTATAAATGTGATCATAACTGTATCAACAAAACAAATCGCGCTATATTTCCATATCATACGATTACAAATAAAGAATCTTATTAATAACAAAATGTTGTTAATATTTTTCCTTTGAATTATTCGTAATAATATTATTTAAATAATTACGAGTGTAATGACGATTAAGAGCGACTATATAAAACCCTACAACATTATTAACTTATTTGAAATATTTTATGGGGGATTTTTAGAAGTCAATAGAAAATTTTGGACCGAGCCAATCTACACTTATATCTTATATGGCAGCCAGATGATCTAAACCAGAAAGGAGATGATAACAATTATTATTTATTTATTATTATTATTATTATTATTATTATTATTATTATTATTATTATTATTTTTTTTTTTTTTTTTTTTTTGATCAGGAATAATGATTTCGTGAATTTATAAATTTATGAATAAATGTAATTAAAAAATTTTTATTAACTCATCCTTGACTCAAAAATATCATTTGTATTTGTATCAAATGTCATCGAAATATCTCTAAAATTGCGACCGACAGATTGTCCACAACGTTACATCAGCATCCAAACAGCAAGTTAGACGGAGGGACGGACGTGACTCAATAGACTCAAAAATTATTTTCACCCGATCAGTATATTTTAGGGTTTATGATGGTGTAAGGTACGTATAATAACAAAACAATCAAATACACATTTTATTTTCACAAATTAATGTCGATTTAGTAAGTGTAAGGAATTGAATTTCTATTTTTTAAATTCATGAAAATCCAGACATTTCAAGTTTTATTTCGACAATCGTAAATCTAATATTTAAGAATATAAAAAACTAAAACTTTTTTTCAATCTCAGTAACAGCAGAGAGGGGAAAAAAACCACAAGTGTTAATAATAGATAAGAGACTAGTAAATTAATTGCTTATCGGGCCCCTTCAATATGAGGATAGAACACAAAAAGGTAAGACGGAGAATAATTCATTTTCAATTCTCATTAAAAAATAACGTCATAATAATAGAAAAAGAAACCATTCAAAAAAACCCCGTGCTAATACCAATAAAGCCGGTAGGTATACTCAATATGGTTATAAAAAAATGTATTTCTTTATGTATGTTTGTATATATTATCACTCTCATTGATAATTAACAACCAGCGTTGTCAACTTGGATAAAGAAAAACTCACATAAATTAGATGTTCAGCAAAACCAAACTTGTCCCTACAAAAAGTTGGCCAAGCGCTCAAATTTCTGTTTTCAATGTTTTGTTTAAACAGACACCAAAGGTGTGTTATTTTTTTTCTAAATTGTAATAATAATTTCAATAAAAAAATTTCGTTTAGTGGTTTCATTTTTATTTAAATATATGCATGTTAAGAATTTTTTGATCTCACTTTTTAGTATAATAAATTCCTAAATATTATGATCAATTTAAAAATTTGTCTAATTCCATGTTTTTTCTGTTTAATGGGTAACGGGTATAAAATGGGTATCAAATGAAAGCTTAAAGTGTAGTCTTTAAGTTTCATTATAAATTAGATTATCGATATATCGATACCCTTTTAAAATCTTTGCACTTTTGTAGAAGGGTCTTGGTAAAAAATTTATTTTCTCTCCGCATGGGTTAAAAATATTAATAAATAAATATATCATTAGAGAGGTTTTTTCAATACCTATTACATGATACCCATATTGTTTATATAAGTGTATGTATATTTTACTAATATATCTTTCTCTGCTAAAAAACGCTTCATTGACAATATTGTACTTAACCTACACTAATACAATTTCTAATTCAAAGATTTAATACACGTATATTGATATGGCGCGAGATTTTACATCCAATAGGAAACCAAGGTCAACATGAGTAAACTGCAGATTTTTTCTGAGTTTATGAATAAAATAATAAATAAAAACAGCGTGGTTGTTTTTGTTTCTAAAGAGAAGAAATTCAAAAGAAAACACAAACAAGAGAGGCATACAATTATTTATAATAATAAAACGAAAAAGAAGAGACACATTCACAGAGACTCTCTGTCAGAGAGTGAGAGACGTCAAAAATTTAATAACAAAAAACAGAAAACAACAAAAAATCGAATAAGAATAAAAAAGCAACTTACAACAAAACTATGTACACACATAAATAGAGCAAAAAAGAAATTACAATTAAAATAATTGGAGAATTAAAAACGGGAAATGAAAGAAACGTAACATAATTAAAATAAATTTTAGGAACCGAATTCTTTTTTCAACTACTTTTTTCACATGTTTTAGTACTTTTTTATAGAGGAAGAAAAAAGTGGTTTGTTGTTTGTTATTTTTGCTTACAATTCTAATAAGAAGAGGGGTGATTAACCCTCTTTTTATACAATATTTCACATATTTCTTTTAGTACACAATGTCGTACAAGAAAAAATACAGTATGTACTGACTGACTGGCTGACAGACAGACGAACAGAAAAAAATCACCTGATGTTGACGCCTTATGGCCTGATATGATGTTTAGTATGAAAAAATTGTGAATAAAAATGTATGCTTAAAACATGGAAAATGCCAAAATATCCTTTACCTGCTTCCATTTTCTTTAAATATTAAAGAATCGATTTGTTTTTTATGTTTAAAAATTTGTTTTTATATATCTAGTCCAAATAGAAAAATGAACACAAAACTTTTTTTCACTGGTTGGTGTCTTTCTTCTGCTTTTTCGTTTGTCAATTTCTTCTGCTTTTTCTCAAGAAAATTTATATTTTTCTTTTTGCGTTTATTTACACTATTTTTTCTTTTGTATATTTAGTGCTGCTAATCTTCCTTCGTTGAAATTTTATTAATTTATTATTAAATTATGCATTTTGACTAAATGAATTATATTTTTTTAATATAATTTAATTCTTTTATTTTTTGTTCTTTCTAATAACAATAACTTCCGAAAACGAACTTATTGTAATGCGATGTGCGGTTGTTTGAGAAATGTTCTCTCACTTCTCACCGTTAATACAGAGATGCCATCAACATTAATTTTTTAATGAATTATTTTAATTTGCTTTATTTTTTATGATAAGATAAATTAAATCTAGTATTAATTTAATCAGAAGTGCTCAATAAAAAAATCGTGATTTGCAATTTTTATTGTTTTTTTTTATAAATTAATAAAATATTGATTAATATTATTAAATAATTGTTCAATTAATAGCAAAACAAATCCATTGTGTTTTTGTCTAATAATATTAGTGTGGCATCTTTCCTGTTTACAGTATATTTATTTATTTTATTATGTCTTTTTGCTCTCTCTCTGTTTCTCATTGTCGGTATTATTTTATTATAATTTCTCTCCAAATAAAGGGTAGATATTGCAGTATTGCCATTTTATTGTGCCAAGTGCAAATTGAAAGATAATTTAAAAAGGAAACATTAAGAAACCAGAGCAACCAAAAATAAAGAATTGGCTATTTAACTGATATAAAGTAAAAGTGGGATTAAATAGGCTTATTTTTTGCAACATTATGGAAGCTTCTCAAATAGAAAAAAAGTAAAACAAAGGATTATGCTTTCGAGATTATGGACCAGTAATTTTCGATATACAGATCCATATTTTTGCTTTCATAGTTAATGTAAGCTGAAGTCGTTTATAATGCACATGTGAACTAAGAAAAAATCATAGCATAATCTCTTTAGTCTGTAAATCTGTATTTCGAGCATCTGTGTTTCATTTTGAAATTTTCAAAGTGACCATTCCAACGATGTATAAAACATTTGGAACTAATTATTGAATTAAACTTTTCAAATGTGTAACCAAAGTTACACATTTATTTAAACAACCATTTTTCTTTCTTTGATAGCTAATATATATTAATGGGCATCATGTGCAGGTCTTGGAGAAACCTTGGCAATGATGTATAAAAAGTGTAATATTATTAATGTATGCAGAGAGAAAAATATCCAGAAAATCCTTTTGTATCGAATTACGTTTTAAATTTATAACTTATTTTTGACGAAAACAGAGATTTTGCTACTAAGAATGTTAAGAATATAATAATGGTTCCAAATGTATGCTTGTAGTGTTGTCTATCAGTTTTGTTATGAATAAGAATACCGTTATTTGAATGCCTTATTGAGATATTGATACTTTTGTATAAAAAGTCATGGAAAAAAATAAAAGAATTGCTTCTGTCTCTGGATGGGTTAATAATATGATACTTTTTATTGCTTAAATGTATATTAAGTATCAAACTCGAATTTTTGTCGCAAATAGTACTTATGGTTGGAAGATAAAACTCGACAGCATAGAAATGTAAATTTGTTCTGACATAAAATCATAAAACTATCTAAATCTCTCAACTTTTATTTACTTTTTTTGTTTCACCATATTTAAACATTCATTCAAATAAAAAACACTTCCAGTTAGAATAATATGGATTATAATTATGCCTTTAATTAAAATAACAAACGAAAATATTCAAAAATATTCATAGCGAATGAAAAACCATGTCTACCAAATTTCCGTTATTTTTATGTAAACAACAGAAACCGATTTAAACTTTGGCATAAGTAATAATATGGCAACATTCTTCTTAAGAGAAATTTAAAGAAAGATTTTTGTTTGTTTCATTAAATATTCGTTATGGCAATACCGCCAGACAAAACATATGTTGTAGAACAACTCTGTTATTTCGCAATATTTTCACACATTTTCCCGGTGTTTTTTGTTTACGGTTGAGTTTTTTCTTTATTTCGTGCGTTGCTGATTGAATTCTGTACAAATTAAATAAGATAAGAATTAATAAAATAGTTGAAAATGTTTGAAGTTGAACAAATAGTTGTTGATCACAAAGATGTTATACATGATGTTGTATTCGATTATTATGGTCGTCGCATGGCCACTTGTTCCAGTGATCAAACAGTTAAAGTGAGTAAAACTTAAAATGGTTGCTGATTTAAACTGATTTTTTTGTTTGTTTCGTGTTTGCTTCTATTTGTAAGATATGGGATGAAAATGAACAAGGCAAATGGTCAGTAACTTCAAGTTGGAAAGCACATTCTGGCTCCATATGGCGTGTGTCGTGGGCTCATCCAGAATTTGGTCAAGTTTTAGCCACGTGCTCATTTGATCGTACAGCTTCGGTGTGGGAAGAAGTTTTGGGTGAAAAAGTTGCCACCACCATGACACCAGCCAGACGTTGGGTTAAACGTACCATTTTAGTGGATTCACGTACAAGTGTTACAGACGTTGAATTTGCACCAAAATATTTAGGTCTTCTGCTGGCCACTGCCTCAGCGGATGGTGTGATACGCATTTACGAAGCACCGGATATAATGAATTTAAGTAATTGGCCTGTACAACATGAAATCACAAATAAATTACCTTTAAGTTGTTTATCTTGGAATACATCGGCTTATAAATTGTCTTCACAACTATTGGCGGTAAGTGGAGTTTTAGTTTTATTTTATGAAAGAATTTTCTAAATAATATTTGATTTTCAGGCGGGTAGTGATGAAACCGCTACTGTTACCGGCAAAGTGTTTATTTTTGCTTATAGCGAAAATGCTAGAAAATGTGTAAAGGTGGATACTATTAATGACATAACTGATCCTGTAACTGATTTAGCTTTTGCTCCCAATGCTGGGCGCAGCTTCCATATGCTGGCTGTAGCCAGTAAAGATTTATATATTGTTAATATACGAGGAACTACGTAAGTAAATGTTTTTATTTCTAATGAAATCTGGCAAAGGGAAACGATGTTATCATGTAATGTAATAGAAACAGATTTAGGTCTTAAAACAAATTCTTACTGTTTTGATGTTGACAAAAAGATACGAGATAATTTTATTATTTTCTTAAAATAACAAAAAACAATAATAATAATAATAATAATAATAATAATAATAATAATAATAATTTTCGGGACATTTCAATAAATTTTATTCTAAATGGATTTTTTAATAAAATTTTAAATAATGTTCCCTTTAATAAATTTTATTTTCAAAGGATTTAATTTTAAACCAACCTTTTTATATGATTTTTTTTCTTTAAAAAGGAATATTTTTAAAACTTATTTCCGAGATTTTATAGATTTTCATTTTAGAGGAAAATATTTGATAATTTTATTTCAACGTGAAAAATTTCCTCTTGTGAAAATTTTTTAATAAATAAAGTTTCTAGAAGAAAATTTTTGATGAATTCCCTTTCCAACCAACTCTAAATTGATATCACTTCTTGAATACATTATTCCTAAATTAAATTTAAACTTAAAATTTTCAATAAATTCAGTTTTTATTAAATTTGTTTTTTTTTTTTTAAGAAAATTTTATTTTTTATAGACGTTTTCACTAGTATTTTCTTTCATATTTATTTATTTATTTTTAAATTTTCATAAAATTTCTTTTATAGGATTTTTTTTTAAATTTCATTTTTATAGCAAATTCTTTATAAAATTTAATTTTTATAGGATTTTTTTCTTTTTCACTTTTATAGGGAATTTTTATTTAATTCATAGAAAAATTTCAAAAAATTTCATATTTATAGAAAATTAGTTTTTAGGAAAAATAAAATTTTTTGAAAATTTCTTATTTATAGGAAAAGCCTTCTTTATGGGAAATTTTTATAAAACTTCTTGTTTATAGAAAATTTTCTTTTTGCCACAACTGTATATTACTTTTCATACCAAGAACTTTTTCGAGCATCAGCCATATAAAATTTTTGTCCAGAAAGTTGGGAAAAATCTGCTATAACATATGTTTCGTCATACGTTATGCATCAAGAATACTTCTTTTCAAATCTTGACTTCAATTTCCGTGCTCTTTTTTTTTTGCTTCAAAATTTTTAGCAGCGTTCCTGTCAGGAACTTTTTGAGCATTTTATGTTTTTATTATTTTATAATTTTTGGTTTTAGAAACATCTCCATTCCTTTTACCTTAAAAAGGTTTTTTATCAACAGTCAAGTTCTAACGGTATTGTTAAATAACTTTAAATATCATGACGACAGACCTTTTAATGCTTGGCGAACTTTTTATAGGACCATGTTGGCTTTTGTTAAAAAAATTTATTAAAATTTAGTGCGCACTGGTCATTCATTTGAATTATATTAACAAAATGTTGGTTTGGAAGTTTTAATGGTAAAAGTGTGTTAGGAATTTTTCGATCTCAAATCTTATTATAATATTATAGGATTTTTATTAACATTTTGTTTTAATGAAAATTTTACAATTTATTTTTATAGGAGATTTTCAGACAATTTCTTATTTATAGGAAATTAAAAATATCATTGTTGGCTTTATAAACATTCAATTTAATTAGATAATTAGTAATTAAAATTTGCATTGAATTGGGGAGTACCTCCTCCTGGTCCTGTCAACCCAATATTATTTTCATTCATAGTGTCTCACAGTAGCACAAGTACATCTAAATTTTAGGACTCTCGCTGTTACAGCTCTTTAGATATTCGATAATCAATATTTGCTTTGCATGGAGAATACCCCTCACCCTGGACTTATCCGTCCATCTTCTTGTCAAGTAAAACAGTTCCTTAAGGAGGCAGTTCCTTAAGCAGGCAGAACTCTTGCTGTTATAGTTCTTTAGATATTCGAAAATCATTATAACTTTTGTGAAGGGGATATCCCTCTCCTGGTCCCATCTATCCTACGTTTTGTTCAGTAAAATAGTTTTTTGAGAAAGTTGTTGGTACCACTTCATAGTCTACGTTATTTCTGGTATATTGGGATAATTCTGTGAAAATATCATCAAAATTGGCCCAGCCGTTGTGGACTCTACACATACATACATATATACACACATCCTATATATATCCTATATATTATATATCCATCCAATATATTATATTTACATTATATATACACATCCTATATATATTCTATATATTATATATCCATCCTATATATTATATTTATATGTATATTTTTATTTTTTCAGTGATGCATCCGGTAGTTCTAAATTAGATATACAAACTGTTAAACATACTGATCATAATTGTCCAGTTTGGCGTGTTTGTTGGAACATGTTGGCCACAATGTTGATTTCCACTGGTGATGATGGTTGTGTGCGCATTTGGAAAAGTAGGAATTTTTATAAAAAATAAAAATTGTAATAATAATTTATATCTTTCTAATTTATTTCTAGTGAATTATAGTAAAAAATGGAAATGTGCAGCAGTTTTAAAAGCAGAAGGTAGTGGTCCTTCTTATGAGCCGGCTCTTAATTCACCATCATTCACAAATTCTGCTGCTGCTACAGCGAAATATTATAAAAAAGGCATTATTAGCAATCCCAATCAAGTGCCATGGCATTAAAGTAAAACAAACTAATAAAACATAAAAAACCAATATAAACAAAGCAAAACAACACACAAATTAAACAAACAGATCAAATCGCTAGAAAAAAGGGATGTTTGCATAAAGTAAGTTTGTTTACGTTTTATTCTCTTCCTCTTTACAATTATTATTAGGATTCTTATTATTATTATTTTTTGTGAAATAAAAACCACACAAAATCAAACAAAATAATCAATTTATCAATTGATTTATAAACAAAAACTAATGTTTTGTGAACAAAAACAGAACACAAGAGATAAAATGAAATGGTTTGTTAAATTTATGAATATTCATAAATTGAAATATTAAATGAAAACAGGTATGTGTTTATGTCCTTGAATATAAAAAAAATTACATATGCTCTAGTTTCATATGTAGATTTTTATTATTAATTTCTTTCTAGTTTATTATAATTTTTTTTGCCAAAAAAATTTAATGAACCATTAATTTTTGTACTCAATATTACGAATATGCAAAATGTGACAATAACTATAATGATCGACTACAATTATTATTTTTTCCACTTAATTGACTGTCACCACAATAAAAATCAAATTATTTTATTATCATTTTTTTACTTCTTTATAGTAAGTGATTAATGTATATTTATTGTTGTAATTGTAACTACCACAAATTGTAATGAGGGTATATTAACTTTGTCATTCCATGTGTAATGCTAAGAAGTAATCATCTAAGATCACATATTGTATATAAATATTATTGGATCAAATTAAAATTAGCCTTTTTCTGTCTGTTTGTCGGTCTGTCATGGACACGTTCACATCCACAATAATTAATAGAGCTCAATCACATTTGGCCTGAGAAACTACCTATTCAAAACAAGCAAAATCGGTTTAGTATATTAAAAGATATAGACCGATATCTGAGGCAACCACTAAATTCAAGTAAATTATAAATCGACACATTATAACAGATTTTATGACTCATTAAGTGTTCCTGTGTTTTATTTAAGAAAAACTCCTTTATGTTGTATATGTTTGTGAGTGAAACATAACGTATTTACTTCACACACATTTGTTTTGGAGGGTATTGAGGTTTCGGCATACTCGAATATAGCATTCTTATTTGTTTGTATTGTGTTTAAATAATGTTCTAATAATCAACAACATATGATTATTAAATGTCCTTTCGGTTACTTTTACTCTTGTGGAATAATTCTAAAAAAACTCATTGTATTTTATTATTATTATTTGCGTTAAAATTATCAACCCTTATTTTTCTTGTTTAAGTTATTGTTGTTGTGTGTGAAATGGAAAAATATATTTTTATTTATCCTGTTTGATTCAAAAGCTACCAGGTCAAATATACACAATCTGCTACCACTCTTGTTGTTATTATTGTTGTCGTTCCTGTGTGAATGTAATGTGAGAAATTACGTATTGAAGCCTGTTGATACCAGCTTTAATATAAAAAAAATGTAAATAAGAATCTTGAATACAAGAATTATCTAAATTTGAAATTGAATAAAGAACAGTGGTTTGTAGAGGGATAAAATTATTTTTATATTAAAACTTTGATGGAATAAAAATTTCACATTATTTAAAATGAAAAATATCAAAGAATTTTCTTTTCGAAAAAGAAAAATTCATTATTTTTTTGTTTATAAACAAATTTAAAGAAAATTGAAAAAAAATAAAGAAAATAAGAAAATGTTCACAAAATTGGTATTAAAGAGAATTAAAGATCTGCCGTCACACTGTTGCCAACGTAATTAAATCGTTTATAGAAAATTAGGAAGATACTTCCAATACATCCGTTAGAAAAGCAGACCGATAACTCAGTACACGGTTTGAAAAATACAAAGACTCAAAAAGATCCTGATAGTGCCGCTGTTTAAAATTTTGAGGCCAAAAAACAGAGCAAAAAATTGAATTCATGTTTTCAAAAAAGAAAAAAATTCATGCTGCATAATGTATGATAAAACGTAGATATAGACTGATACTCGAGTAAGAAAACTTTGGGATCCAAAAGCAGTCTAAATTTCCCAAAAAGATCATGGTATGACAAATGTACATCATGGAATTTTTAATAACTGCTGTTTCCATTCACAATATTTCCACTTATTTTTGTCCTGACTTGGCATCCTATCACTATGGTGAAAAAGTCCTTGAGTGGTACAAAAACAATAATTTAATATTTTTGTTCCAAGAGTGGCAAATCTTCCAAACTGATCGATTCTAAACTACAAGATTAATTAGCATCGTTAGTGACATCGAAAATATATGTTATTTTCGATGTCACTTTAAAAAAATTTTCAAAAAAATTTTGTTCTTTCTGAAAATTAAAAAAAATGAAATTTTATAAAGAAATTTTTGAAAAATTTTAAATTTATAAAAAAAAATATGCCATAAGTTGATGTTTTATGAACCATTTTCGAAAAATTTAGACTTTATAAAAAATTTTAGAAAAAATTTATATAAATTTTTTTTCAAAAAATTTGTTTCATAAAAAATTGTTGAAAAATTTCTTTTCATTTCACAACAAAATTTCCCTTTTTGTAATTTTATAACTAAATTTCAAATTATCCTTCTCTTCATAACACTGTAGATTTATATCTAATAAAAAAATGTCCAATTGGAAATTGAAATGCACAAAATGTTTATTAAGGTATTTTTGATTATTCTCATCTGAAAGCCGAAAAGGGAAGGAAATGTAGTTTCACATAGGAAAAAAATGGAACATTTTATTCCAATTTCATATAACTAAACGAATTGAATGTATTTTTTTACATTTAAGTTGACTTGATAAGGGTGTTTATTATATTTTTTTTTTATAACTGAGTTAAAATTGTTGGAAATTTATTGTAAAAGTTGTTGTAGTGGTGTTGATTTCAAACGGCGTGGGAAGTCATTTTAATTTTAACTCTCACGTGCTATTGTTATTGTTCTAAATATTGTTATTACAATTTATTTTCTAATAGGAACCATTAAAAATTACCCTTAAAAGGTTTTTAATGGTTTTTAATAAATTTTAAATGAAAAAGAAAAAAATTTTATAAAAATAATAATTATTGCTAAATTGCAATTTTTCAAAAAATTTATATTAAAAAAATATATTGATTAAAAGTATTGATTCGTTATAGTGTAATTATGTTTTAATTGATTCATTTATTCCTTATAATTTGGAAAAAAATCATTGAACTGTTAAATCTGCTGCATACACAACAACATCATAAATATGGGTTTTAAAAAAAATCTCTCCATAATGCAACTGACCATTAACTAATTTCTTTTCTTTTCTTTTTTTCATAACTCTAAAATATTTGCTCAAGGTTCATTAATTTTTAGTAAAAATATATTTTTAAACAAAAACATGTGTTTGTTTTTAAACAACCGCTAAAAAAATACTAATGGTCATACTAGTGGTCAATTTTACGACCCGACCCCCCTTATCATTTACAGTTTTCCTTAAAAAAGTGTGCATTTTTTCATTCTTAGTTGTATGAATGTATGAAATTTACATAAATAATTAAATACGCGTTAGTATTTACATTTTTATTTTATTTTCTATCCTTTTTAACGCGTTATCGTTAATTACTTTCGGTGGCAGCCTTGTTTTCCTGGTTCAAGAGACAAGATTTTATTTGTTTCATTCATGGCTGCTGTATATGAGTTTTAGTTTCTTGCTGTTACGGCTGCTGTTGCATTGCTGATTGACCAAACCTTAACCCTTAAGACCTTTTTGTATTATCTATCATTAGTTGGGCTCAACAGGGGGTTGTCGGTTTAGTTTGTTACTGAATTTTTAATTTTTTTTTAAGGAAAAACGAGATTATTTTCTAATTTGGTATTTTTGGGGAGAATAATATTAATAATTATTTTGTTATCAGGTAGCGCTTTCAAGTTGTTTATGAAATATGTATATTAAACTAATTTATTAAAAAATGGCCATTTAAAATGTACATAAATTATAAAATATTAATAATAATAAACACGTGGTGGACTATTTTTATGTAAATATTATTAAAACACCTGAAATTCATAGGAAAAACATTTCCTTATTAAGCGTCAATTCATTTTTTGGAAGCAAAATTTTTTATTTAAGCTTGAAATCGACTAGAAAAGGATAATGAATCTGATGATTTTCTTGCCAGATTTACTAATTCTGACCAAATCCAATGATATGCAAACTAATTTCCAACACAGGAATATTAATTTTAATATTTTTGGTTGGAATTACAAGTAGATTTTTTTAAAAAATGTCGAATCGAATTAGTAAAAAGTCTCGTTTGTAAATAACTTCAAAACTATAAAAGATAAATGGTGTATGAAAACATTATTGTAAAGATTCATTGAAAGCTCCTTTCAGCATGTCTGAATTTGAAACGTAAATTTTACAAAAGTGTGAAAACATTTTCGTAAATTCAAAGGATCAAAAACTTTCAATTCTGATCCACTATTAACTTATGGGGAATGTTTTTTTTCAAATCCCGGGTTTTCGGAATTTTCTTGATTTTTTTTCTCCAATAAAACACAGTAATTTTAATAAAAATAATTTTTTAGGACTAAAAATTTAAATCAAAACTCGTTCGTTTGCCAAAGCAAATTTTTAGGGCGTTGCTGGCCCTAAGCAAATATTCGTGTTGTATTGTAATATTTGTTTGGATGATGGGTACATATTCCCCCTGATCATATCTGTCCTATAATTTTTTTCATTGATGGTGTCTCACAGTAGCATAAATGCTGCAAATTTTTTTGACTTTCGCTGTTATAGTTCTTTAGATATTTGAAAATCAATATTTGCTTTGTTTGAGGGGTACCCCCCACCTTAATCCTAGCGGATTTTTATAGCTACTTTCGGGTATATTGGGATCATTGTGTGAAAATTTCATCAAAATTGGTCCAGCCGTTTTGGAGTCTATACGTTATACACATAAATACATACATACATACATACATACATACATACATACATACATACATACATACATACACACATACATACACACATACATTAACACTTTTTGAAATTTTTTTTTAACTGTTCGAAAAATTTAACACCGGAACGATATGGATTAATAACCATCCACCTTCTGTTAACATTAACAGGATCACGGGATTGACATCTCTAGTAAGGAGTTTTTTGTGTTAGTGGTTATGGAGTAATATTTTTCCAAACTGATAGCAATCTGTTCACCAATTTGAATGAAATTTATTACTTAAAATTTCTTAGATGAAATGGAATTTAGAATTTTTTCAAAATGATATATTTTTAGATCGGTTCAAATCACGACTCACTAAAGTTATAATTTCCTTATTCATAATGAAAAAAAACTAACCCAAAATTAAATTTTTTTATAATTCTTTTCAGGTCATCTGACCATTTTCAAATGATTTCAAATTATTTTATATGGTTCTCTGTAATTGTATACACTTCATCTTCTAACGATGACTGAAATTATTCGCTACCTTTGGTATGACTCTATTTCCCTTTTATATAAATTGGTTTTAATTAATTTAAAAACCGGTTTACCCGAAATGGGATAGTTTTCAAAAATCCTAGCGGAGAGAATCCAATTAAATAATTTGCTTTTAATTTACTTAAGATAAACGTGTTTGACATTCTAAATTCTAATGTTATGTTGACTAATTTTATTTGTTTAGTGTTTTAAAAAAGTCATATTGACTGCTTTGAGCAATAGATGTTCTAGTGTTAAAGAGATATTGAAAGGATTGAAAAATGATTATAAATAACTTATTTGTAAGTATTTTTAACTCTCGAAAAATGAAGGAAATAATTTTATTCACAACGTAATTGCACATGCGCATCCACCAAATTTGTGCTGACAAAGAATTTTTTCAATTTGAAATTTAGATTTAAATTTGAAAAATTTTAAATTATATTCGAAAAGTTTTGAAACCTTATTTTTTATTATATTTAAAATATAACGCAAGATCGTCATAATACAAAATTCACAATTTTTGACTTAACATCAATAGTGCGTAATAAATGATGTATTTTATTATCTGACAAACTTTTGTGAACGAATCATTAATATATCTGACAAGATTTCAACAAAAATATATATGCAGTTGCCAAAATTATATTATAGATGGCAACTGGTTACCTAGTATATTTTACGCGTTATGTTTAGGATGATTGTCCTGCGCAAAGTAATAATCATTAAGAGTTTAAAATTTGTGTGACAATTTGTTTGAGGTTGTTCTTATGAATATTTGAATAGATGATCCTGTTCATTAATTCATCAATACATTCCAAATTACTTATATCTTGTAGGGAATACATCCCCGCACCATTACACTAACACCTCCATGTTCTGTTGTATTCTATCAACGAGTATTCTTTGGATTAAGAGCTTCATTTTTTCATCCACACTAAAATAAGTCCGTTTGAACCAACAATGTTTTATTTTGATTCCAGTGAAAAATGAATACCTTATCTCGAAAATCATTTGAGTTATTTTTATTAAGGTTTGCGAAATCTATTCGTTTTTCTATTTCTTTCGTTAATGTAGGATTTCAGACGTGCTGTATAAGCATTGTAATTAGCTTTGATTTTAGTTCTGCGTACAGTGTCCGCAAAAATTGTTTTGCCTTTGTTTTCTTTGACTCTACAGCAAATTTTTGGAGTACTTTTAAATGGATCAATTTTAATTATTGTTGCTATTTTTCTTTCTTCTCTAAAAGTTAATGTTTTAATTAATTTTGAATTGATAAATTAAGTTTTGTATTGATGATCTTTCCGTTATTTGTGAAATTTAGGTGTATGATTCACCCAATTTATGGTTCCAAATTATAATTTTGTTTCTTCAATAGACAATGCTCTTCGAGTCATTATAAGTTAGTGAATTTTTGCCTTAAAATTATTATTTTACTAAACTCACCAACGCAACAGTGGTCCAAAATGGGTTAAGCACAGAATGACCTCGGAAATAATGTTTATTTCATTTCATTTTCTTTTTTTTTTTTTAATTAGTTTATTATTTTTTTCATTTTAGTATAAATACAAAAAATAAATACTTAATTTAGTTTATAATATCGTTTTCTTAAAAACTAATGACTTAGATTTGTTTTTGGTTTTGTTTTTGTTTTCTGGTTACTTAAATCAAAATTTAAAATTTTTCTTAAATTGCTTTGGTTTTTCTTTCAGTGTAAAAAAAATTCTTATGAAAAATATTTTATATTTAAAATCAATATTTACAAAACTTAAAACTAAATTTTTATTTTTTGGTATTTTTTTTTAATTATCACACTTTTTGGTCGCATTTAATATTTCTTTTTAAAATTTTCGAAAATTAATTGAAATTTTAATTAACTTTGATCACTGTTTTACTCTGTCGGGGAAAGATTTGTTCCACTTTCGTTTTTAAAACATTTTTTTTTTGTGTTTTCTCATTCTTTGTATGGTTAATAGGCCATTTCAGCACCCCAGGGACGATAGGGTTTTGAACCATTAGCTGCTACATAGACACCAGTTTGATGATTATATTCTTGACCAACACTCACTGGATATTGGGGAGGCATGGTGGTATAACCTAAACTACTGCCAGGTACCGAAGCAGCAGAATGGCGATGACTATTATGAGTTTGAGCTGAAGTTAGTTCAATATAAGTAGCACCACTTTGATGTTGTGTATGATCTTGGGTGTAAGCATGATGAGTTTGTGGTTGTTGTTGTTGTTGAGTTTGCTGTTGATGTTGTGTGTCATGCGAAGTGGGTGTGTGTTGAGGATGTGCAACTTGTTGTTGCTGCTGTTGGTTGGGTGTTTGACTTTGAGGCTGTTGTTGGTTTGGTATTTGCTGTTGTTGTTGTTGTTGTGTTGGAACTTGTTGAGCGGTATTATGATTCATCAAGGGCAAAGTATCTTGAGCTGAACCTACTGATGTTGATCTTACTGAGTGTTGTTGTTGTTGTTGTTGTTGAGGTTGCTGTTGTGTCATTCCTGGATGTTGTTGTTGCTGCTGCTGTTGTTGGGCATGAATATTAGCAGCATTTGGTGAAGAACTTAAATTAGGATATTGATGATGTAAAGTAGCAGGTAAATTGGGTACATACGAGGAACTAACACTGGCATGTGTAGAAGTGGTGGAAGGATATGTTTGATATGGAGTTACACCACAATTAGGTTGATAAGCAGCAGCAGCTGCTGCTGCCGCTGTAGAGGCAGCCGGATGAGCAGCCCAAGTTGCTCCCGGACTAACAGGACAACCTTTGGACATTTCTCGTTGTTGCACGAAATATTGCAAATGAGACATTAGTCGCAAACGTAAAGGATCTTGTATATCCATGCCTTCAATGGTAACCAAATATCTAGCAACTTCGGCAGCACATTCACGAAAACCAATAATATGATAATCCATAGCAAATCTCTGAGGATCATAACCCAATGAATCCATACCTAAAATTAAACACAAAAGAATAAATAAAAATTAATATTTTTGATGTGACACAATTAATGTAAACAATTTATTTAGGAACTTGTATTTCGTAAATAAACTGATTCCCACGAAAATATCCCATTAATTGTTGTTTTGCCACCCTTAAATGCGTCATAAAGTGAAAAAGTGAAAACGAAATTCTTATAGGATTTTGTTTTGTCATGTCATAGGGGTGTTTTTAATGGTTTGTGGACTCTTCTGCGAATCTTTTTGAAGTTACATTCCCACTATCAAATTTACTTTATTCAACTTTACACTTGCATTTTATTTCTCATCATCATTTAATGTGTTTTTTTTGTTTTTTGGTGTTTTGAGAGGGGGTGGTAATTTTATTAGAAATAATCGTGGGATAATTTGAAAAAATTTATATTAGTCCGTGCCAATTTTATTCAAATAGTGGTTAAAAAGTGTGGGAACTATTTTTTTTTGTCTCATTTAGACTTTTTGGTAATTATAGTGATTTCAATTATAGTGATTTTCAAAGGATTATTGGCTTTAAGTAGAGAAAATTGATTTCTGGTTTAAACAATTAATCTTCAAATATTATTTTTGCAAAGTCAACGTTTAAAAGAGACTGAACGTTTGGTGATTCAATTTTGATTGTTTTTGGAAATTCGCCATTTTTGCTATAAAGCATTTTTGCAATGTTAAATTCGTAAATGTTGTTGCATTTTTCTAATTCTAAATGGATAAACTTGTCATTTCTCTTTTTATTTCGGTTAATTGTTTTGTAATTTTACAACTACGAATCCCATTAACTAATCCAATTTGAAAACCAGTTTACCCTAAATGGGATAGTGATCAAAATCCCACCCGTTGTGTTGTCAATTAAGTAATTTGGGTGTAATTTTTAAAATGTAAACTTGTTGCGGAATTTGAAAGGAAAATAACCTACAAATAATTAAAATTAAAAAGATGCTCCAACTATTATGCACAATCTAAGTTAGATTTTATACAACTTAACAACTTTGTCATTATTACTTTGCCTCAATATTTGAAAAATGCGACCGTGAAGGAAGAGGTTTCCTAAAACGGGATCATTTTATGGACATTTCTGTAAAACGGTATGTAGAAAATGTTCATTTTGCACGTGTTGTTCGCTAAGAGCTGTCACACTTGACTTGTATTGGTGAAGAAGAACTAGCAGAGTTTGACAGATAACGAAAATTACTGAGGAGTATTTTGAGAAAGGTTTTAAATATGCATCAAAAGTTTGGGTTTCACCACCCTTTAGGACAAATTTGATTCACTTAATTCAACAGCGCAAACGCAAGTTTTTTTTAACATTTTAACTTTTATTTTATCCAAACGATTTTAGTCTTAATACCGAACCTGATTTTATTTATTAATTTTTTAAGACTAAAACATTTTAAAATCACTTCTCAAATCAAATCTCTAAATTGAACAGCGCAAACGGAATTCATACTTAATTCCAGACCCTGATTATATATTTCAAACTTTTCATTTTTAGTTTCACATAAACGAATTAAACACTTAGTTTCGAACTCTGTTTTTTTACACCTTTTAACTTTTGTTAAACCCGTTCTTCTTCGTCCAATTCAAAAGTTATACCGTTTAAATTCCGAACCCTGAATTTAATTAAATTTCTTTCTTGTCATATTCTGATAATTACCTTTACTTTGTAAATTTTTCAAATGCTCCACAGTTAATTGTAAAATTTCAGCTTTTTCCAATTTGGCAGAACCTTGTTTTTCATAGGCCGATGGAACCAAACGTTTCAATTCGGACAAGGAGGAGTTAATGCGATCACGGCGTTTCTTTTCAATAACACCACGACGTTTTTTGCGACTCATTAATTGGCAACTGTTGGTTTCACTGGGTGAAATTCTAAAAGAAAAAATTAAATCAAAAGACAATTAAAATTAAATTCATTCAAAATGTTCGAAATTCTTATTAGAATTTGAAATTTCTATTGGGTTTTGAAAACTCACTGTTCTTTGGAAGATTCTTCAGAGTATAATTCTTCACAATCACTTTCGGATAATGCACGTTTTAAGCTGTGTGAGGTGGTCTGTGGGGGTGGTACCCAATGATTTTGCGGCGTAGTTGGCACTGCGGCGGCGCCATAGCTCCAATGTAAAGCAGCATTATTATGATGCATATTATGATCCATTTTGTTTTGTGGCACTTTTTTTTTAAATTTCACAAATTATTTTTTTATCTAAATTGTTTAAATAATAATTTTATTTTTGTTTAAAAAATCTTCACTTTCACTTTATTCAAAGAAATATTTTTTTTTTAATTTATTTTTGCACAAATAAAAATTTAATAATATTTTTTAAAATAAATTTTATTTTAAAAACTCTAAAAAATAGAGAGCGAGTTTTAGAGCACGTGACTTATCGTGTGTATGAACGACGTTCGACTGATTTTGAAACGTACGACCAGCATGTGCCACAACTCAAACTCCAGGCAAACTTAACGTCCTTTCACCAATAAAATCTGAACTTCATAAGCCACCCCATTTGCTTCGTATGCACTAAACTAAGAAAACACCACTCGTTCGGTAAACTATTCGAACAACAACTAATACATCCGCATCCTGTAAGGGTTAATTTTCAATATTCTATGATCGTTTCATAGCATAAGAGCAATAAAGAGAGCATACATATAACTAAAGCGAAAGAGAGAGAGAGTGAGAGGGAGAAAAAAGTGATTTAACCGTTACACATAAAAAACGACAATGAAACGAACAACATTGTTGCTACAAGTGTAACATGTGTGTTCGTGTGTATTTTACCGCTTAAAGTTTGTTGTTTGTATTTGTTTACATTTTTTACTATTTGTTTAAATCATGTTTCCACATGTTTCCAAGGATCTGCTATTTTTTGATGCTTGTTGCATTTATAATCTTCTGTAGTTCGTTGTGCATCTTAACTTTGCCACAAATTGTTTGTTAGTTGTTGACAATATTTGTGTTGTTTGTGTATGAATAATAGTAATAATCAGTCAACGACGTCTTATCGATTGTTGTTGATGTTGTCGTTCTGGCCATCATATTGTCAGTGACGACGACGTCGTCGTCATCGTCGTCACCGTCGTCACCAACGTTATTTGTTTATAACACTTGACAATGAGATACACTATTGAAAGTTGTAGTTGCTGCTGTTCGTTTTGTCGCCAGGTTTTTGTGAATTTGTTAGATGATTGTCAATGAATATGGAGCACGCGTCTGAAACTTATGCTGGTCGTGTGTTGCCCCCAACAAGTGCATTTCATTTCCTATTGCTCTCTTATTGTTCAATGTCTTTGGAGTATTTTGTATGCAAAATTTCTTTATCTCCTGATGGAAGGTCATCGAACGACATTGTAAAGGATAATTGGAGAACGCCCATGGCGTTCAAGTAAATATTTGCAATTAAAATTAGGTCGAGAAACAGGTGAATTTTTGAAAATGTTTATTTTTGTTTTTGATTTGTTTGCTCAACTGTTAATCGATGTCGAGTGTAACAGATTTAAAGACATAAATGTCGGTTATTAAAATTAAGTGTTATCAAGTTTATATAACAGTGTTAACTGTCATAATGTGGGGATTACAAATTCGATGACGGAAATTTAGCGAATCCCCGAGTACTAATCAGAGGATTTTGTAAATAAACGTGTACAAGTTGAAGGAAGACATTTCATTTAATTTTAAAAAGCTTAACGATTACAAAGATGTAAAATAATCTTTTTAGCACTATGCATATTGTTTACACCTGGAATACCGGATGATTTTTATCTATTAGAATCCGAGTGATCCCAGAATTCCAAGTTGCCATTCATCATTTATCCCTTCATGTAAAGAAGACAGTGTCCCATATTTTTTTGTATCAGATCGAAATTTGAAGCAACAAATTAAAAAGAGTTTCTAATGGGTCTCGAATTGATTGAATTAAACCAATTACCTATTTGTTCAGCCGATCAATCATTTTTCAATAATTTTCTAATTTATGGGTTTCTGTTGTTGACATTAGTCCATTTTCATTTGTACTGTCAGCGCCCGATTTATTTGAAACAGACTTTGGTTTTATTAAACGTTTATTTGATGGCAACTTCTCTTTTTTGTTTCCATTTTATTAGATTTCTTAAAGGATTCGAAACTGACATCGCTCACTGCTTCACACTATAGCTTGTTCTTTTAGTTTATTTGAAAGGGAGCAGATATAAAACTTGTCAAGCGTTCAGGACACTGCCACAGATGGTTGAATTATTACGCGTTTGTGCAAAAGTTTGAAAGGGACAAAAGGAACTGCGCTACCACTACATTTTAAGTAAGACGTTTGACTCCGAATCACATCCTTAGTCATTTTAAAGACAACCTTCCTTCTGGCTAATTGTCCATATAAAGGTTGTAATCAAAATGCAGGTCGCAGTTTCATAAGATCTGGACGAAATTTTCCACGTTTCATTATTTTGCCTTTTAAAATTGGTTATGATGGGTTCATTGTTTCACCAAATAAATGTACCCCTCTGAATGTGGTTCTTAACACATTAAAGTTTTAAATATTAAATAATTTTAAAAAAATTATTTAATAGGTCTTATGATATTCTTATAAGGATCGGTTCATTATTTCCTAAAGATCTCATATAACGCCCATCTTAATATCACTTTGAAGAACATAAATTTCACATTTTACGTAGGTATTGTAATAATAATTGCACAAATAAGCAAAATCGATTTGGATTATAGTTTCTTCTTGCTCCCATATATTCCTCCAGAAAAGATTTTATTAAAAACGCTGAAATTTCACATAAATTATACTCTTAAGCATAAATCAGAAAAGCAAATTACTCGAGGGTCGTTCAAAATTTTCACAGCTATCATTTACAATCAACAATGCTGTATAGGGTATTACGTAGTTCAGCTTGACCCACTATATTATCTTAATTGTTTTCAATATGAGTTCGTCGTAGGCGGTGGTCACTCGAAAAATGTAAGTTCAGTTCCAATTACATATTAGACCATATTGATACGTACTAACCTGTCAACTACAAGGTATCGTTGTGTTATTTGAGATAATCCTTCATCATTATAATATTGATATGTAAAAACTATATGTTTTTGGACACCTGTCTTATAGTTCAGATCCCCCTTTTTGAAGCATGGTGTCAGATACTATCTTGTTTCTTTTTGCCTTAAATCCGGAGCAATGCTTTTGCTACGGAATACATATGCTCTTTTCTTATCTTTAGATTATTATTATTATTATTATTATTATTATTATTATTATTATTATTATTATTATTATTATTATTATTATTATTTTACTTGCAAATTCTTTCATCATTCTGATAAAAAGATCGTCATCATTTCCTATATCTTTATCATGGAAAATGAAAATTTGAATGTTATTAATCTTAAATTTTATTTATATACTGGCAGACCCGGCAAACTTCGTTTTGCCAAAAAAAATGTTGCCTTGTATGGGTGATACACCACCCCCTGGTTTTATCTGTCCTATATTGTGTACAGTAAAACGGTTCCTTGAGAAAGTTGCCGAAACCAAATTTTAGAACTCTCGCTGTTATAGTTTTTTAGATATTCGATAATCAATATGGGCGATACCCCTCCCCATGGTTTTATCTGTCCTGCGTTTTGTCTAATAAACCAAGTCCTTGTGAATGTTGTTGGAGGCAATAATTATCAATATTTGCTTTGAATGGGTCTTTTGGGATCATTCTGTGAAAATTTCATCAGCTGTTTTTGAGTCTATACGTTACATACACATACATACTTACATACATACATACATACATACATACATACATACATACATACATACATACATACATACATACATTATATTAATATTATATACATTATTATTAATTTCAAGAGCCCACAGATTATAGTTACAGAAAATGTTGGCACCAAAAAAATCTTTAATCGTAGTGATATGATGCCAAATAAAACTCAATTAAAAATTGGCTTTGTCCTGTTTTTGGCTTCTAATTATTTTATTATATTCTTGTCATGAAATTTTTCGACTTTTAAAATGTTAAAGCTTGAATTGGCTTTAAGTTTTTATATGTTGCTCTTAGCTTACCGGGACGCTTTCCCATAAATTGAGTTTTTTTTTTTTTTGAAATTATTATACCCTTCACCACCACAAGTCGTTGTGAGGGTATATTAACATTGTTATTTCATTTCAAAAAATGCTTCTAAATATATATGTTCTTGCATCATATCAAAAACTTAGTTGATTTAACTATGTCCAAAACATGCGTTCAAAATCTGTTCCAAGCACAAGTTTGAACGACAGATTCCGAAAATCTTTTCACTTCAACCTGAATCATGTTTGCTATTAATGGTTAAATATTCCTCCTGATAATTATCAGAATTTCCGTTCCCTTCTTAGCATTATAATCCTGATACTCCATAGTAATCTCAAAAATAGGATTCGGGTACTTTAATAATATTTTAATTGTTATTTTTTCTCCCACAATATTTGTAAAGAATTTGATGATCAAAATGTATTTTAATTATGGCATGAGACCAGTAATTATTGTTATTTTTTAATAACTAATGCTTTTTTACATAATTAATGGAAACAATCTAATATCAGAGATTCCTAAAAAATAATAAAAAAGCAACAATAACAAAATCATCATCAATGGAATAAAAAAGACCACCAAAAAAAAAAAAACGTTCTCGTGTGAGCAAAATATCAAATCAAATATTTGGGAAAAAATCTAAAACTCACCCCTAAAGGAACTCACTTACTCACTCACTTACTTACACACATATCAAATGTTAAACTTTAAATGCGACATTAAATAAAAACGTCTGAACCACCCAAAATCGAATATGAATATATGAATGGTGGATAGATGGATTGATGGTACAACGACGTGGGAAATGCACTACGAAGACATTTCTCACGCATGTTAGACACGTGCTGGACGAACTTTTTTTTCTTAATGCAAAAAACAAAAAAATTAAATAAATTTTGAAATAAAACCTTTTGATGTATCCAAAATATACAAATAATTTTAATGAAACTAAACGAAAGCTTCCAAGTTCAAGTACTTGAAATCGGGGTTTATGCAGTTGTTTGTTTATTATTTCTCTTGTTTCTTGAAAGGAATAAAAATATTAATGGATACTTGTTCCTTGTTGTTCCTCGTACAATGTAACAAACAACAAATATTTCATAAATATTGTTGTTTATGATTTCCAACTATCCACGTGACCAGAACAATGGATTTTAGTTAAAATTGTTTTTTTTTTTTCTTTTCAATTCTTTTTATTTTACTTACTGGCTTTTATTTTTTAAGAATTGTGACTGTTATTTGTGATTGTTATTTGTAATAATATATATTTTTTTATTTCCTGCTATATTTCAAAAATTAATTACACTTTGCGAGAGACAGTGATGTTAAAAGAGAGTAACGGAGATAGCGATCAAAAGACTTAAGAGAGAGATAGCGACATTCAGCACAACTTTAGTTTAATTTTGTTCATTTTGATTTTAAGGCCACATTGTTGTTATAAAAACAAATTCAAATAAAATCTCCATAATCATTCTATAACTGGTTCTAAATGGAAAAGGATCGAATAGGAAGAATAAGAAAAAGAGTTTTGAATATAAAAAAACTGAATAATAACTAATTCGAACTAATATTTTTCGGAAATGAACTGGAACTGAATTAGAACTTAACTAGAACTGAACTAGAACTTAACTAGAACTGAACTAGAACTGAATTAGAACTGAATTAGAACTGAACTAGAACTAATCTAGAATTGGACTAGAAGTGAACTAGAAATGAACTAGAACTTAACTAGAACTGAACTAGAACTGAATTAGAACTGAATTAGAACTGAACTAGAACTAATCTAGAATTGGACTAGAAGTGAACTAGAAATGAACTAGAACTTAACTAGAACTGAACTAGAACTGAACTAAAATTGAACTAGAACTTAACTAGAACTGAACTAGAACTGAATTAGAACTGAACTAGAACTAATCTAGAATTGGACTAGAAGTGAACTAGAAATGAACTAGAACTGAACTAGAACTGAACTAGAACTGAACTAGAACTGAAATAGAACTGACCTAGAACTTAACTAGAACTAGAACTGAATTAGAACTGAACTAGAACTAAACTAGAATTGGACTAGAAGTGAACTAGAACTTAACTAGAACTGAACTAGAACTGAAATAGAACTGAACTAGAACTTAACTAGAACTGAACTAGAACTAGAACTGAATTAGAACTGAACTAGAACTAAACTGGAATTGGACTAGAAGTGAACTAGAAATGAACTAGAACTTAACTAGAACTGAACTAGAGCTTAACTAGAACTTAGCTAGAACTTAATTAGAACTGAAATAGAACTTAACTAGAACTTAACTAGAACTTAACTAGAACTTAACTAAAACTTAAATAAAACTGAACTTAATTCAGAGGGGTTTTAGAATTAAAACTAATTTAATTCTTAACTGTAAATGAACAAAATTAAATTCAGAATTAATCTAAATATACACAACTGACTTCCGATCTATTGTTCAATATTGCTTTTTTAACTATTTTACAAATAATTATTCCCATTAATATCAAATATTTTAGAAATCATATTTCTATCTATAAATTCTCAACTCGAATACCCAAAAATTAGCTCATCTATTCATCTTCTAACCATGTTTCTAATGTTGTAGAACTTGAGCGTAAACTTGATTTAGCTGGTGAATTATTTGAATTTATATTGAAACAATGAAAATTATCCATATCATCTTCTAGAGAATTTCCATTAATGTCCCATTTAACTACAGGTGTTAATTTGTAAAAACAATCTCTCTCTTGTCCAATTATAAATTGATGATAATTGCCATCGGATTTACAACCTAAACTAACATTAACTGGAAGCAAATGATTGAGATGATTTTGGGAATTGAAATAATTATGATGCGTTTCAAGGCCTCTATTGGTGGTAAATATGGGATTATTTAAATTTATAGCATTGCTATTGTTGTTATTGTTATGATTATGATTATGATTATAGTTGACGTTATTGTTATTGTTATTGTAGTTATTACTATTTCCATTGCTAACATCAATAATCATTGGATTGCTTGAGATGAGATTAAGATCTTGATCATTTATAAAGTAATTATCTAAACTAGCTGTGGACGGTGTATGTCGGAAGTAGCGCACATCTTCTTTGTACTTGACTTTTTCGAAAACAACCTCAATATTTTTATCATCTGAAAATGAGGATGGTGGAGGTTTCTTAATATCAGCATCTTCTGTTTTACTAAAATTCGAATCGAACGGCACTATCTCCGAAGCTGTATCACTGCGTAATTGTTCCAAGCGTTGGAATTCATAACCATCCGCTGTTAGAAACAGTTTTGAAGTTAAACTTTGTAAAATTGCTGTTTCACGGGTTTCATCCTCCTCGTCATCATCGTCCAAATGCTTTAATGATTTCACATTTTTTGCTGATTTATCTTTGGGACTGTCTCTGTTATCTTTTTTGGTTTGACGTTGATGATATGATGCATTTCTCGGTGATGTGTTAACATTTTGATTGTTTTGTTTTTCGGTTGCCTCTACCGATGGGTCAATATCGGTGGAAATATCTTCCTCTTCTAAACGTTTTAAAAATATTTGTTTAGTGGACAGTTTGCGTATGAGCTGGAAATATATTTTTTAAATGGTAATTTTAGTTAAGGTTAGTTTTTTTTCTTATTTTACTGAAGCAGCTGCATAAGGTTTAATTCAATAAGGATTTTAACATTTTGATTATGGTATTACTAAGTATGAGATATATGAAATTTTGGATTACTATTTTAATTTGAATTTTAAGTGAATTTTCGATGAAAATATACATTTTTAGTAAGTTTGAATTTTTTAGTGAAAATTTGAATTTTTACTGAAAATTTGAATTTTTAGTGAAAATTTGAATTTTTACTGAAAATTTGAATTTTTACTAAAAATTTGAATTTTTACTGAAAATTTGAATTTTTAGTGAAAATTTGAATTTTTAGTGAAAATTTGAATTTTTAGTGAAAATTTGAATTTTTAGTGAAAATTTGAATTTTTAGTGAAAATTTGAATTTTTACTGAAAATTTGAATTTTTACTGAAAATTTGAATTTTTACTGAAAATTTGAATTTTTACTGAAAATTTGAATTTTTACTGAAAATTTGAATTTTTACTGAAAATTTGAATTTTTACTGAGAATTTGAATTTTTACTGAGAATTTGAATTTTTACTGAGAATTTGAATTTTTACTGAAAATTTGAATTTTTACTGAAAATTTGAATTTTTACTAAAAATTTGAATTTTTACTGAAAATTTGAATTTTTAGTGAAAATTTGAATTTTTAGTGAAAATTTGAATTTTTAGTGAAAATTTGAATTTTTAGTGAAAATTTGAATTTTTAGTGAAAATTTGAATTTTTACTGAAAATTTGAAATTTTTCTGAAAATTTGAATTTTTACTGAAAATTTGAATTTTTACTGAAAATTTGAATTTTTACTGAAAATTTGAATTTTTACTGAAAATTTGAATTTTTACTGAAAATTTGAATTTTTACTGAAAATTTGAATTTTTACAGAAAATTTGAATTTTTACTGAGAATTTGAATTTTTACAGAAAATTTGAATTTTTACTGAGAATTTGAATTTTTACTGAAAATTTGAATTTTTACTGAAAATTTGAATTTTTACTGAAAATTTGAATTTTTACTGAAAATTTGAATTTTTACTGAAAATTTGAATTTTTACAGAAAATTTGAATTTTTACTGAGAATTTGAATTTTTACAGAAAATTTGAATTTTTACTGAGAATTTGAATTTTTACTGAGAATTTGAATTTTTACTGAAAATTTGAATTTTTACTGAAAATTTGAATTTTTAGTGAATATTTGAATTTTTAGTGAAAATTTGAATTTTTAGTGAAAATTTGAATTTTTAGTGAAAATTTAAATTTTTACTGAAAATTTGAATTTTTACTGAAAATTTGAATTTTTACTGAAAATTTGAATTTTTACTGAAAATTTGAATTTTTACTGAGAATTTGAATTTTTACTGAGAATTTGAATTTTTACTGAAAATTTGAATTTTTACTGAAAATTTGAATTTTTACTGAAAATTTGAATTTTTACTGAAAATTTGAATTTTTACAGAAAATTTGAATTTTTAGTGAAAATTTGAATTTTTAGTGAAAATTTGAATTTTTAGTGAAAGTTTGAGTTTTAAGTGAAAATTTAAATTTCAAATTTTTAGTGAAAATTTAAATTTCAAATTTTTAGTGAAAATTTGAAAATTTTAGTTAAGTTTTAGTTCAGTTCTAGTTTAGTTCTAGTTTAGTTCTGGTTGAGTTCTAGTTCAGTTCTAGTTAAGTTTTAGTTAAGTTCTAGTTCACTTCTAGTTTAGTTCTAGTTTAGTTCTAGTTCAGTTCTGGTTGAGTTCTAGTTTAGTTTTAGTTCAGTTCTGTTACAGTTCTAGTTCAATTCTAGTTCTAATAGTTCAGTTATAGTTTAGGGCCTCTTTTGAAAATCGTTCCAATATTTTGAAATTAATGTCACTTCGCATTTATTAAAAATATAAATATTAATAAAATTATTACAATTAATCCATTTATATATTAAAAAAATTTATATCAATGTAAATGTAATATTTTACAATTTTCCGGAAGTTGAATAACGAACGCACGTGTATGTGTATGTATTTGTTTTGGCAAAATTGCAAAAAGGGCGTAACATACTAAGAAAATTTTCTTTTTTCCGATATAAATTAAAATAATCTTTTTACAACAACTTCTGAAGGAAATTCTACTTAAAATTTGTTTTAATAAAAGTTTTGTTAATTTAAAAAAAAAAAAAAAAAAAAAAAAGAATCCCAGAAATAAAAGTGAATATAAAATTCACACAGTGAACAAACAATCACCCCTTTTTAGATTATTCGCAATAAATATTGAGTGATTGTAACTAGAAAATAAC
This sequence comes from Cochliomyia hominivorax, assembly GCA_004302925.2. Taxonomy (NCBI): domain Eukaryota; kingdom Metazoa; phylum Arthropoda; class Insecta; order Diptera; family Calliphoridae; genus Cochliomyia; species Cochliomyia hominivorax. Next base: position 84,552,434 of record PYHX02000494.1, read on the forward strand.
ATTGTTGTGGTCATAAATAGTTTTGTTTTTTCTTCTATGCTCTTGATTGTTTTTGTTGTTCTTGTTGTTGTAGCTTTATTAGATGGCTTTTTGTTTCATTTATGCGTTACAAGGATAATCTTTTATTTTATATATATAAAAAGGTTTATTTGTTCTCTTGTTTTTAATCAATATTATTGATTTTATTTTCTTTTAATAAATTTAACACTAAAAACAACATTTTAATCAACCAGAGAAAAATTAATTGACCCTTAAAAGCTGCCAAGTGGGAATATTTCAATAGAATAGAATCTAACTTGTGTTGTCGTTGTTGTTGGTTCTTACCTTGATACAAGATTTTTTTGTACGTTTCAATAGATGAGACATTTCGTGTGATTTTGTCAAATTCTTAAAAACTCCTGTAATTTTCCTAGAGCCATAACATCTGAATTTTTAATTATTTCCTTTCTTCTTCATTAATTTAAATATTATTTTTCTTAATTTTGTTTATTTTTTTATTATCAAAATAAAATGAATTAATTTGTTGTAATTTTATATACAATTTAGTTAAATTCACACAATAAACTAAAAATGAATGCATCAGCATTTACTGGTAGTGGCCTACTACTAGTATAACCCAGCTATAAACTGTCTAAAATATGTTCGTTTAGAGTCCCTCTTGCTCTCTCTTCCTCTTTCTCTCTGAGGCATAGTGGGGTTCATTCGTATGCCAATGTGGTTGTGGTTGTGTATAAGGTTATTGAAATTGAGCAACATAAAACATTTGACAACTTAACACCCATTTCATGCTTATTTTTTGTTTGCTTTTTTTAGAGAGAGAGATCCATAAAGGAATGAATTCATTGATTTAAAAAAAGTTTTTCTTAATCGTTCGGTCCTTTTGTCGAATATCAGGTTTTCGACCCAATTCTTCAGATTTCTTTATCCCAAGTTGATAACCTGTTTCTGTTACGAATCATATTGAATTTTGTGAAGATAATGAGTTAAAAACTTTAAAACATCAGGGGGTAGGGTCCATTATCACCATCTTCTTTTTTCGTAATAGATGAATATTCTCTTTGAATATGCTCCCAGTATATCGTTCGACTCAGAATCACTTTCTAATTCGCAGTTTTAAAAATATCTTGATGAAATTGGGTACGAATCATTAATTTGCATAAGGACGATGTCTATTGAAATTGGTGATGATGTGTAAATTATTTTTCCAAACCCCTACAAATATTCTTCAACGAAAATCAGTCTTTGATCTTATAAAATTTCGCGACAATTAGTCTGAGAGTTTTTCAAATCAATCAAAGGCTTTAAAAGAGTCCTTATCGTCTTTCGCTTCTAATCAATTAGAAAGGCTGATGATCGTTTTATTTGATTCCAAAAGGCGATAATTAATATGGAACTAGTCACTAGTAACTTTGAAGTTTTTTATTCATTTGTTACCCGAGTTTTTTTGAACGATGTAAAAAAAATCAAAATTTACATAAAATCAAAATCAGTCGTCGAAGCGTTTCATAAAGTTAGATAAATCAAATTCAACCCCACCTTTTGGACATGGACACATTTTTTAAACTTTTGCTATACGTTTAACGTTTTTTATTAATAAATGTATCTGATGAGACTTTCTATTATTAAATTTTAACCGGAATTGTTTTCATATTTTTTCTTAATCCAACTTAAAAATAATTCCGATCAATGCATTTTTCAATCCCGAGTTTTATAATCCAATCAAAATATAACATAATAAATATCCCACGAAGTAATAATGCTTTTTCCTGTTAAATAGGAAACCTATTAATTCGGGATAAATTTAAAAACTCCCTCTGTAATTGTTCCTATGAAATTTGGCAACTTAAATTTTCTTTGAACTGAGGGTACTCTCCGACCGGTAAAGCTCTTTAAATCTCTTATTGGAATAGTTTTATAAATAATAAATAATTTATATTAGTTTTGTGGGACATAACTGTCCTTCAGGTCCTAACAAAAAAATTTTAAGGCTTAGTTGCTTTTGTAAAAATTTCAACATAATCGGTCCATTGGTTTAACTATTTATAGGTCTCAAACTATTCAAATATGGATATAGAGGTATAGATAAAATTGTTTATTCTGGTTTTTACCCCAGGATATGGGGTGGCGGTACTTACTGACTATCTTCTGGTATTTCCTTGTTGACGGTCTCTGTAGTTATGCAAAGTCGGGTTAGCCAGCCATATTTTTGATATACGAAGGATGATGTTTACAATTTTTCTACGTCGGTTTCAAACCCGACATAAATTTTACCAAATCTGACACATTTGACAAATGTATTTGTTTATTTTTCAGTGAAATCATTATTTTAAAGTTCAGCTTTCTCTTTGTTGGTCACAAAGGCTCAACAGAACTGGAAAATTGAGAAATTGAAAAAAAATAAAATAAAAATAAAGTTAAAAAAATGTGCTTTAGGTTCGTTGAAATAAATTTCCCTTGAGTTTTCCTAATACAACAACAACATTACAATTTTAACGAAGGCAAATTGTTGTTATGCTAAAATTCGTAACGTTACTACTACAAATAAAATACACAACACACTCACTCGTATAAGTTTATCATATTCATAGAGATTTAAAATCCGATTCATAAGTCCTCTAAGCTCGTTCCAACTTTTGAATAAACATGCGGTTTTTTCATTTTGTAATTTCGTTATACACGTGCAAATTTTTCGTATAATTTCGTTATTTTGTATCTCAAAAATTATGCTCATTTTCTTGTATTTTAGAGTTATTGAATAAATACTGTTGCTATTATTTGTTTTTCCGATTCCTATGCAGCCCGCACAGGCGCAATAACATTTTAGGATGAAGACATATTTTGGGATGACAAAAAAACAGAGAAGAGAAAGTCTCTCTGACACAAAAATCAGTTTACAATGTGTATTTGACATTGTACCCAAGCGGGAAATTTCATTCAAAATATTCTAATGTAAGTATGTATATGGACCGAACCGATGTGTGTTAATGTCAATTCTCCTGCTTTCTGGTTTCTTTTGTTCTTCATTCTGTGTGTGTGTGTAAATACGAGGTACTTGATTCCTTCAATCATCATAGTGTCATAGGTCATTCAATTCATTGATTGTTTGTTCGTTTGTTGTATTTATTTTCTTATTTTCTTTTGAATTTGAATTCAGATTGTGTGAAATATTTTTTTATAGCTTTTTCTCTCTCAATATGTTATTTAGTTGTCAAGGAGTGGTAATTGTATGTCATACATTCATGACATGTGAATTGTGAATATTTAGCGTGTTTAAAGGAACAGGAAATTAAATTTAGATTTACATTAAACTTTTGATATAAAAAATATAAATAACCTGTTAATAGTAAAAATTATTGTTATTGTAATTTTCACTTTTAATGAAATCAAATAGTCGAAAAATTATTCTAAAATTTTATATTTACAATTGAAATTATATAGTGAATTAGGTTATGATATTATAGCATGGACTATATATGACTATGAAATAAAAATTAAATTAAGTTTGGAATATTAAATTTTTTGAAACAGCATATCTATTTTTATATTCCACATACGGGGTGAGATTGAAAAATTCTTAACATACATATATGTTAATAAAAATGAAACCATTAAACTTACAGTTTTAATTTTTTTATTAGATGAAATTAAATTCTGAACCTTTTTCGAAAACACTTCTATTAACTGTTTTATAGTGTTTTTCAACACTTTGCTCGAGCAGGTAGTTCATCTTCGGTTCAAATCTACCATACATTTGGGCATTTGCTTTGTGCTTTTCTTTTAACAGGAGCCCAATATCTCCACTGGCCTTAGCAGTTTAGAGAATTTTTCTCTCTTGATATAAATACCACATTAATGTTTTTGTTTCACCCAAGGGCTTGTTTACAATAGTGACAGAATGCTAAGCACATTGATTCTATTCACTTGCCTTTCTTGTTAATATTCCTTGATACTAATTTTGGTATTTTTAGAGCCCCTCGTAACAAATGGTTGCATTCTTTTGATGCAAATGCATATTGTGTACCAACAACCAACAATCTTTTGGGAGAGTTTGACTGCTTTTGGGTCCTAAAGTTTTCTCAACAATCCCGCGAGGACCAAGTTGGGTGCGTTTTTTTCAGGTCACTTGGTTTAATATTCATTTATTTGACATTAAACATAATAAGTGACATTTTTACAAATGAGAATCATAAAAAATCAAATAAAACTTTGGTTAAAAGTTTCCATGAATAACGCGTGTTAAGAATTTTTCGATCTCATTCCTTAGGGCAGATTTGCCAATGGTCTATATTGGATGAAATACTTTTATTTTACTCATCATCACAGTGTATTGAATGTCGTGTACCACTATAGATGGACCAATTAAATGTTCATAGCTTATCATAGGTCATATATATTGAATATCATTGCTTCCATAAATTTCTATGGTGTAAACATGATTTTGATTGAATATAATTTCTATTTGTTCACTTGGATAAATATTCGATGAGCACCGCTTATTTTAATTTATAGTTACATTTCTTACACTATGAACTGAGAAAATTACAGGATATTCATTATTAGTTAATAAAAAAGGTTGCAGTCAATAAATACCGTAATTATTTATACCCCTTAAGAAGGAATCATCAAAGACCTCACAAAGTATACATATCTGCATCAAATTAAAAACTGAGTGGATTTAGCTACAGGTTAGAAACATTCTCAAGACCACACTGTAGTCTTAAGCAGTTCCACACTTAAAATCTGAAACGTACAATACCAAAAAAGTTATAGACCGATATCTCAGACATTTACTAAATTTAGTTGATGATTTTCCAAATTTTTAATTTTTCAAAATATCGAGCTACAAAGTTTTCAGTACTGTACCAAGTTATTGCAAAGGCGATCAATGATCGAAAATTGTAGGTAATAGATATATAATTTTCTGAAATTTGGAACATGTGTTTCTTGGTAGAAAAACTGAAAAGATTGAATTATGATCGGGCCATTTTTCACCCAAAACCCTTTCTGGATTTGAAATTTAAATAAAATGTGAGAAGACTTTTATAAAAACATAAACAATTTTTACTATTGAACTTCTAAAAAACTTACTTTAGTTCTTGTGATTTAGAATTACAAATCAAAAATATTGTTAAAATCGTTTGACGTCTATTTTGGATCAAAAATTTTTCTTTCAAACATGATAAGATCATTAACTATAAATTGTTAATACCAGTTCCAGTTCAGTTCTAGTTCAGTTCTGGTTCAATTTTAGTTCAGTTTAAGTCAGAGTATGAAAAACTTGGGGCAAAATTTCTATTTTCAGATGATCTATATTTTTTTCTCTTGTTTGAGGAGATTTAAAAAATAAAACACTTTTCTTTCGATTAAAATTTTAATCATTATTTTTTCGATTATGCTCTGTGCACAATCGGAAAAAAATTATATTATTCTTTTTTTTAGCGAAGTGCAAGAAAAGGATTTTTATTTTTTACTCCTCAAAGTTGCGAAATGGTTGAAAAGACATACAAAATAATTCTTGACGCCATAAAACTTATTGTTGTTGTTTTATACTAAAAAACGCAATAACAAAAACACAAAAAAATTCATACAATAAAAGTAAACGCATTGTAATATGTGAGTACTTTTGTTTGTGAGTACGTTTGTATAATCATACAAAAGTTGTAAACATACATACATACATACATACATACATACATACATACATACATACATACATACATACATACATCCTTTTTCAGCTTAATAAAACACATTTTTCACTACTACACACGACTTCCAAACAATTTGTGCGAATTATTCATTATAAAATTCTTTTTCGGATTTTGCTCTTTTTTGATTTTTATCTTTTTGATTTTTATATTTTTTTATACCCTCCACCACCACAAGAGGTGAGGGTATATTAAATTTGTCATTCTGTATGTAACGCCAAGAAGGAATCATCTCAGACCCAACAATATATATATTTTATTGCATCAAATCAAAAACTGAGTCGATTTAGCTATGTCCGTCTGTCCGTCTGTCTGTCTATTGGAAACATTCTCACGCCTAGAATAATTGACCGAATTCAATAAAACTTGGCCACATTGTTTGTTATTGTCCTAAGAAGTTTGCTATTTAAAACCAGCTATATCGGTTTATAAGCAAGGAAGTTATAGACCGATATTTGAAACAACCTCAAAATTTCGAAAATGAACTCTTATAATTTCTTCTAAAAATGTAATTGGACTTAAAAAAAAAATTAATTTTAGCATACAATTGCACGTGCTTCATCATCGTGCAAAAAATTATCAAAATCTGATTAACCGGAAAAAAGTTATAGGCTATAATATCCAAAATTTTGATACACCCCAAACTCTTTGTGCCATATGGGCCGCAATTCTTAAGATAATTTACTAAAATTTGTCACAAATATTTTTTTAACCATTCTTAATATACGTTATAAATTTTATTAACATTGGTCCATATTTTGATATAGCTCCCATATAAGGAACTTTCCCGGAATATGATTTATAGCTTATAACACTTTTAAATTTGAACCATTTCTATTGAAATTTGGCATAATTTATTTTTTAACTATTTTAAATATGTGTCATAAATTTTGTTAACATGGGTCTATGTTTAGCTCCCATATAAGGACCTTTCCCGGAATATGATTTATAGCTCATAAAACTCTTAAATTGGAACCAATTCTATTGAAATTTGACACAGTTAATTTTCTAGCTATTTTAAATATATATTAAAAATTTTATTAACATGGGTCCATATTTTGATATAGCTCCCATATAAGGGCCCTTCCCGGAATATGATTTACAGCTTATAACACTTTTAGATTTGAACCAATTCTATTGAAATTTGACACAGTTAATTTTCTAGCTATTTTAAATATATGTTAAAAATTTTATTAACATGGGTCCATATTTTAATATAGCTCCCATATAAGGCCCCTTTATTAACATGTAAATATATGTTATAAATGTTGTTAACATGGGTCCATATTTTGATATAGCTCCATTATAACGCCCCTTCTCGAGTAAATAAAGACCAATTCTATTGAATATCGACACAATTATTTTGCTAACTCTTCTGAAGATATTATATTAATTTGCCATATATCGGTCCAAATTTTCCTATAGCTCGCTTATAACGGGATTTCCCGGAAAAGGGATTAGAGTTTATAAAACATTTAATTAAAGATCAATTCCATTAAAATTTAGCACAATGTTTTTCTAACTATAATCAAAGTATATTATAAATATGAACAATCTTGGTCCAAATTTTGCTGTAGCTCCCATATAAGACCCCTTCCCGGAAAATAGTTTCAGCTTATAACAAGCATATTTTTTGTTTTTATACGCTCCACAGTACAAGTGGTAGAGAGAGAATAATAACTTTGTCATTCTGTGGGTAACGCTAAGAATGAATTATTTCAGACCCCATAATGTATATATTCTTGCATCAAGTCAAAATCTCAGTCGATTTTCGTCAATCTCTTTGTCTGCTCACATCCACAAAAATTAACAGAGCTCAATGAAATTTGGTAGAAAAAAGGCAGTTCAGTAGAAAAATTTTATAGCTTAAATTGTAACTAATTTTATGACTAATTAAGTATTTTTGTGTTATATACATTTGTGAGTGTATGTGTATCTATGGAACCTAACGTATAAACTTTACACGAATTTGTGGTGGAGGGTATTTAAGATTCAGCATAGCCGAATATAGCATTCTAACTTGTTTTAAATTAAACTCTTGTTCAAAGAGCGATAAAAAATTAAATTCTTTTATAAAAATTTAAATTAAACTCTTTGAACGATTCGATAGTTTGAAGAATAAAAATAAAGTCAAACAACCGTACTTTGGTTCTAGTTCTGTTCTAGATTAGTACTGGTTCTATTTTAGTTCAGTTTTAGTTTAGTTCTACTACAGTTCTAATTATTGTTTAAAATTTCATTTAGATTTAGATCTTTTTAGAAAGTGAACGAATCACTTTTTTCCGATGGCGTTTTAAAAAGAAAAAGTTATAACCTTAACAAGACACAAATTATCTAACATCTGTGAATTATTTTTGATAATTTTAAAATGCAATTCAAAATTGTTTCTAAAGGTTAAAAACGTGACTTTAAACAAAATGATCTGAAATAGAATTTTTAATCAAAAAAGGAAAGAAAACAATCAACTAATTAAAAATAAAATTTTTTCTTATCACAAAAAAGGTCAACAAATGTCCATTTAATTGTTTTTATTTTACGCCCTCTCTAATCTCTTTTATAGTAAAATGATTTCTCTCTGTAAAACAATAGAGCACTTTTCCCAATATGACACGAAATTGCCATAAAACTAAAAGAAAATTGTAAACGGTTGGGATGCAATTTATGATCAGGATTATTAAGGCAAAATTTTAATTTACGATGCATAATATTTGCGATTGTAAATAATTTTAATGTATCAATAAATGTGTGAATGAATATATAATTTAATATTTCGCAAATCGAAATTAAGTGAATAATTTCGTGTGTGTGTTTCCGCTTTTGTGAAAATTCAATTTAATAAAATGTAAATTTTTAATTTATTTTGGTTTCAAAAGAACAAGTGTGTCAATTTCAAAACACTTGAAATGAATAAAGGTGAAGTGTGTGAGTGAGTGAGTGAGTGTTAAAAGACACCCCTAAAAACAAGAGGTTACAGTACAAAGCAATAATTATTAACATCATTGGCAATATCAAGGTTGTGATGACTAAATTGAAATCGTCATCATCATCATCATACTCGTACTCGTACTCATCATTGGGGTGTTAAATTTCATTGTGGCATGTTTTGAATGTTGAAAACCTTTCAAAACGATTGACTCTCTGTGGAACGTCAATGAGGCGTGTGACAACTATCATTGTCAGCCACAAATGTACACACACACACACACATACAAATACATATGTATATATGAAATGACAATTGTTTAATGTTTAGGTGAAATATATGGATTCACAATTTTAGCTCTTTAAACAATTAAAAATTAATTTTTACGTTCGTACATTCACACTTTTTACGATTATCATTTTTGCAGTTGCAGGAGGCGAAACCTCCTCTGCAAATTGATAATATTTCAATCCATCAAATATTTTTTTATTAGACAAAGATCAATTGCTTTTAGAGAAATGATTTGTCATTATCCTTTTTTTACTACAGATTGACCAAATCATGACAAGATACAACTCTTTTTTGGGAAAAAGAGTTTTATATTTGAAATTATTTGAAATTAAAATTAATACTTGAATATGTCAAAAATGTATTGACTGATCACTTTTTTATGATATGACAATTTTTTACGCAGGACATTGACTTTGATGAAAATGAAAATGTCCTTAAAAATTAAATTCATTTCGAATGTGCACTTTCGAATTTACACTTTACACTTGAAGTATTGGAAATTGTATGGTTTGCTTTTGCCGCAGACCTTTAAATGATTGGCAAATGTTTTGTAGGGCCAAGTTGGGTTTTTGTTGCGCGTTTTCTGTTTCGTTTTGACATTAAACATAATAACTGACATGTTTTACAAAAAACTTGGGGTAAAAGTTTCCATGAATAACGTGTGTTAAGAATTTTTCGATCTCATTCCTTAGGGCAGATTTGTCAATGGTCTATATTGGTAGACATACTTTATTTTACTCATCATCACAGTGTATTGAATGTCGTGTACCACTATAGATGGACCAAAAAATGATCTTGTTCTTTTCTTTAATTAAACTGATCTGCCTATCAAATCGGTTCATAGCTTATCATAGGTCACATATATTGAATATCATTGCTTCCATAAATTCTTATGGTGTAGACATGATTTTGATTGAATATAATTTGCACATTAACGCTAAAAAGGAATCATCTAAGACCTCAAAAGGTATAAAAATCTGCATCAAATCAAAATCAGAGTCGAATTAGCTACATTCATCTATCTGCGGGTTGGAAGCATTCTCACGACCCACTAGAGGCCTTAGCAGTTTCCCATTTAAAATTAGCAATGTACAATAGCAAAAATGTTATAGACCGATATCTGAGACATTCATTAAATTTAATTTATGGTTTTCCCGATTTTTAATTCCTTAAAATATCAAACTACAAAGTTATCAATACTGTGCCAAATAATTGAAAAGCGGTTCAATGAAGGAAAGCTGTAGTGTTATGAAATTATATACTTATTTTTGGGAAAAAGAGTTTTATCCTTGAAATTGAAATCAATAGTTGAACATGTCACAAATGTATTGACTGATCACTTTTTTATGATGTGACAATTTTTAACGCAGGACATTGACTTTGATGAAATTTTTTCATTTTCAAATAAAAAAAAATGTCCTTAAAAATCTAAATGCATTTCGAATGAGTTTAATTTTTTTTTACACTTTACACTTTAAGTGTTGTAAATTTTATGGTTTGCGTTTTTACAATTTAAAATTAAACAAAAGTGTTTTTTTACCACAATTGTAAAAAAGAAAACTGGCAGCGTGAGCGTGAGTGAATGAGTGATGTGACCAATGTGTGTTAATTTTTTTCCCCGAAACAATCAAATTGAAAACAATTTTTATTTCATTTCCCTTTTTTTATTGTTGTCCTTTTTTTGTTGTTGCTTTTTGTTCGAGGAGAACACAGTTTTTCAATTTTAAATTAAATAAAAGAATAAAAAGTGAACGATTTTTTTTGTTGTGTTCCAATTGTTTTGAAAACATTTTTAGCGTTTAATGTCAGATTTAATTGTTTTCGTTTTCAATTGTGGTTTCCATAATTTTTTTTTCATCGAAATGTTATGTAAATGATAAATGTTTGTTTGTGGTATTTTGTTTTTAAGGTTCGATTTGATAAACCGGATATTTAAATTTTCAAGAAAACCTTTGAATACAATAATCATTAGTCATTTTAATGAAATGTTTTATTTCCTTCATTTGGTTGTAAAAAAATAGAACTTTCTTTCCTTTTTACGCCAAATTACTAAACTCGAATTAATGAATGTGGACAAAGTTTTACTTTTTTTGAAAGAAATTCATCTCTAAATGTTCCAAATAATTTTTAAATCATTAAACAAATGCAACTGAAGACTTCCAAACTACAAACTAATTTTTTTACATTAAATCCGCACGAATTCCTTTTAAATCGACTTTTACCCTTTATAAACTCGTATTGCGTTTTTGCAAACATTTTTACTTTTTATAATTTAAATCCATATTTCATACACAGTGAGAAAATAAGCTTTAGTCCTTTATTTTGAGTGAACAATTTAAAAAAAAAAAATAAATTAAAAAAATATATATAATATTTTTTCATATATCGCACATTTGCTGCAAGATAGTCATAACTCAAAAAACAAAAAACAATTTTATCAGAAATATATATCTTGGAATTAATGAAAGCAGACCTTAATAATAAGTTAATTTTTTTTTAATTTGCAAAGTAAACAAAATAACTACCCATGCGCAGCCAGAATAACGCTTCTTTTCTGGCGATAATCAATAAATGAAATAAAACATTTTTATTGAAATCCTTTCTGATATATGAATAGTTGAGTTGTTCATTCACAAAATTTTGCCATAAAATAAAATACCTTATTTACCATTTACTACTGATATTAAGTCAAAGTCGAATTTTGAGTTATGGCGACCTTGCAGCAAATGATAATTTATTACTTTATATCTAATTAATAATAAAATAAAAGAATATTAATGAGTTCAACAAATTAAAAAGATAAGGAAATCTTTCTGATGACACAGTATTTTTGCACTGCAAAAATGTAGATACCCCCCGAAAAAAAACTACTAAACGCATTTGTAATAAAAATTGATGACGCTTAATTAAAAACAAGTTTAAAATTATTTATAGATGCTGAGATTAGTAAATTTTAGTGTAAAAATTCACGCATTTATAATGATTTAATAACCATAAATTAGGTAAATCTTATTCAAAATGTCTCCAATAATGTGCAGATATAAATCACCAATACAAAAAGTAATTAATCGTTTCAAAAAAAAAAAGAGAACAAAACAGAATTTAAAATAAACTAAAATGTGACGCACCAAAAAAATGAACTTAGTTTTAGAGCAGAAAGAAAAATAAGAAGTGAGATTGAAAAATTCGTAACATACATATGTATAAATGTTAATAAAAAGCGACAGTTTTAATTTATTTATTTGATTGAAATTATTTATTAAAATTAACAAAAAAAGATTTAGTTTTAATGACTAATGATAGGAAATTTTGAACCTTTTTCGGAAATTCATCCATTAACGTTTTTATAGTGCTTTCTGTCACTATGCTCGACCAGGACCAGGTTTCTGGATACTTTGTTTATGCTCTTCGATTCTCTTTTAACAAGAGCCCAATATCTCTCCACTGGTTTTAGCTTCGGGTAGTTTGGAGGATTTGCCTCTCTTGGTATTAATCCGAAAATATTTTTCATGTACCACTCAAGGGCTTGTTTACCATAACTGGTCACATTATGATTGCTTATGAATGAAAGCAGCATTGTTTTTTAACATTCCTTGATGTAAATTTCGGTATTAATAGAGCCCGTGGTAACAAACTGCTTGCCATATCAAGAACTTTTTGTGAAGTTTTGACTGCTTTTGGTTCATTATCATTTCTTCATTTATTGTGCAACAAAAATTTTTTTTAAGAAAACTTGACTTCAATTTGTTGGCCTTTAAATTTTTAGCAGCGTTACTGTCAGGAACATTTTGAATCTTATATGTTTTTAAACATGGATTAGCTTTAACTTTTCGACTTTTAATTAACCTGAGCACTGAACTAACCGAGCTACCGGATGTGTTGGGAGCTCTTTTGAAAATGCTCCTGCAGATAAACAATATATTCATTTGTTTGACATTAAACATTTTTCGCAAAAAAGCGTTTTTTTTCATTCGTGTTAAAAATTGATGAATAATGAATACACCTGAAAAAAATACTTTCTCTTTAATTAGTTTGATTGTGAACTTCAAGCGGGATTTGAGTACAAAAATGTTCAACTAAATAATAATGTCTCGAAATGACAAATTATCAGCAGATAATCTTTAACCCTTTTGCAATGTTTTGCTTTGTAGTGAATTAATTGAGTTGAGAAATTTATAATGAAATTAACCCTCCCTCTGCCAAAAAAAAAAATCAACAAAAACTTAATATTAAATTAAAACATAAAATTAAAATCTTAATCAAATAATAAAATTTAAAATTTAAAAAATTAAAAATTAAAAAAAAAACAACTCTTTTAAGACCCAGTAGTTTTTAGGAGGGTTAAGTTCCATTTTATATTTGAAAAAATAAATAAATACGCTAAGAAATTTACCTTAATTCAATATTCACATTTTGTTTGTAAATTATTTGCAAACAACAACGTTCTCCGAAAATTATTTAAATTAAAAAACAAAAAACAAAAATTTTTTTTTAAATTTTTTGAATCAAAAATGTTTAAAGAAAACAAAATAAATTTTTATCAAAAAAATATAAATCTTAAAGAAGTGATTAAAACCGCAAACCTTTTAGCATCCGATGAATCTCTATTTGTTTGTGATTTAGAAAAAGTGAAAGAAAAAATGATAATTTGGAATAAGTTGATGCCCCATATTAAACCATATTATGGTAGGTCATGTCTTTAATCTTTAAGCTTTAATCCGAATTTTATGAAAATTGTGATGAACTTTTTTGTTTGTGCAGCTGTAAAATGTAATAATGAAAAGTTCATTCTGCAAACATTAATCAATTTAGGGGCAAATTTTGATTGTGCCTCTAAAAATGAAATACAACAAATCTTAGAAATGGGAGCTGATCCTGAAAGGATAATATTTGCTAATCCCTGTAAACCGGTTTCACATTTAAAATATGCCAAAGAAAATAATGTTAATGTTGTTACAGTGGATACAAAATTTGAGTTATATAAAATATATGAAACATTTCCGGAATCAGAGTAAGTAAAATATTAACGAATCCTGTTTTTTTTTTTAATTTTTATTGGAAAATATTTTTAGACTGGTTATACGTTTTCGGGCGGATGATAAAGAAGCACAGGTACCTTTAGGTGAAAAATTTGGTTGTGATGCTGAATTTGAAGCTCCTGCTCTTATGTTGTTGGCGAAAAAATTAAATTTAAAAGTATGTTTTGGAAATGTATATAAATACACTGGTGCATATTCCTATAAACACACGCACAAACGCAATTCTTGTGATATCTTGATAAAATTTAGTACATATTACTTGTTTTTGGCTCAAGAACGAAGTCTATTAAAATTGTTTATCTTTGGTCCAATAACTCATACAAATGTTCCCTCGGAATGGATTTTAAGGTCATGAATGTCCGAAATGCAACAAAAATAAGTGTTAAGATATTCCAAATCGAAGTACTTAGTTATTCGAGGATCAGTGCATTACTTCTCGTAGGTCCCATACTAGCACCTTTCTAAATATCACTTTGATGGACATAAATCTCAAATATACTTTAGTATTGTCCATCCATCCATTCATGTCTTCATCCATTTGTTCATCCATAGTGGAAAGACGGCAACTTCCAGCAATTCGCTATAAATTGTGCTTTTCATTTTTGATGGAAAAAAACGAAAAACGAAAAAATTTTAGATTTGGCAACTACAGAAAATGCTGTCCAAACCTTAATACTGTCACCACCGAATTTACGTTTTGGCAACCGAACATCGTTTGATCTCAAATCGTGAAGCGCGACCGCTAAATTAAATGACTCTTTTTCACACCTCTGCCCATTTCATGTGTTTTCAATATATTTCGCTGTTATAGTTCTTTTAGATATTTTATAATCATTATTTGCTTTGTATAGGGTGATCTCTCCCCCTGGTCTTATCCGCCCTATATTTTGGCCAGTAAAAAAGATCCTTGAGAAAGAAATTGGAAATAACCTAAATACTCCAGCTTTTACAGTTCTTTAGATATTCGATGATTAAAGTTTGCTTTGTATAGGTGCTACCCAGATTCTATCCGCCTCACATTTTAAGTCCCAAACAAACAGACAAACCAACACAGATTCTTTTTTATATATTTAAATTCCACATAAAAAAGCACCAACAACATTTGGTAGCATGAATAATTTAAACAACAAGACTAAAAACAAATCTTGTTTACTTTTAAAAAAGTACCGTTAAGTTGACTCTCAATAAAAAACTTCAACTATATTTTTGGATGAGAACAACAAAAATAGAGAGAAAAAATAGGAATATGCATCAGTGTATATAAATTCGATAATTAATATATATTTTCTATTAACAGGTTATTGGCACTAGTTTTCATGTGGGCTCTGGCTGTAATGATTTCTATGCTTATGATCGTGCTATAACAATTGCAAAAAGATTATATAAACTTGGCATATCTTTGGGTTACGAAATGAATTTAGTTGATATTGGTGGTGGTTTTCCGGGAAGTGATGATACCAAATTTGCTATGGTCAGTTTTACATATACAAATATTTTTTGAATTCAACTTTTCTAAATATTTTTTTAAAACGTTTTGTTTTTGTAGATTGCTGAAGTTATAAGAAATTCTATTCGCCGCAATTTTCCTGATAATAATGTTGAGGTTATAGCTGAACCAGGCCGTTATTTTGTAGCCTCTGCTTATACTTTAATATGTAAAATTCATGCCAAACGTGAGGTTATTTCACCCAAAAGAAAATTACTTACCAAAATGTATTATATAAATGATGGTGTCTATGGTTCATTCAATTCTATAATCTACAATCACGAAGTCATTACAGCTCATCATTTTCTAGTAAGTGAATTCATAAAATAAATATTTAAAAAAAATATTCTAAATAATTACTATAAATGCAGGATGGTAATTTGCCTACATTTAATACTGTAATTTGGGGTCCTACTTGTGCTGCTTCTGATAAGGTTAGAAATAATATATTTTTCATATTGTTTTCACTTAAATAATTTAATTTCTTTAATTTTATTATAGATAATAGAAAATTTCCAGTTACCAGATTTAAATTGTAATGATTTTTTGGCATTTCCCAATTTGGGTGCCTATACAATACCCATATCTAGTCCATTTAATGGTTTTGGATTACCTAAAATTTTATATTTCCAAAAGGAAAATATAATTTCAGTTTAAATTTTATTATATTGTTGGTATTTTTAGGATTAAGTTTTTAAAATATTATAAATTCACGTTAGACTTTTATATTAAATCATTGGGAATGCAGAACTAATCTTTTAATATATTTTTAGGCTAACGTGATATATATACATGCTGTAAATCATAGACTTGTTTGTTAACTCATTGTAAATAATTGTAAATAATAATACACTAATGTGGTCAAGGTATTTAAGCTCTTATTTTTTTGGAGTCTCCTGATAGTATGGCTGATTCATCTCCACTTTCTACGTTTTATTTGTTTTGTGTGTATGATTCCTCATCGGGAATGTTTCAGAGATCTATGTTATTGATGTTATTAGGCCAGAATATTCGAAACTTGTTCATGAAAACCTGTTGTTTATACATAATGGTGTTCGATACTAAACAGGTTTTACTTCCGTTAAACAGAGTTGATTTTACATATGCGTTGAATATTCGGATCTTTGTTTATCTGAATTTTGTGAGCATCTCCATATTGATTGTAGTCGTCCAAAGGCCGATCTTGCTTTATTGAACCTGTTGGTAATGTTTGCATCTGCACTGCCATCCAGTCGCGCTAGTGTCATCTCCTTTTTTCCAAAGCCTAATATAAGGCGTCTGATGGTGTATTGAAATCTGTGAACAGTAAGTACATGGGTAAACGGCAATTTTACTATAAAGTCTTTCCTCTAGCATGATTACCAATATTTTGCATGTGATGTTAAGCAGACGTATTCGTCTTCACTTATTGCAATCTCCTTGTCACTTTTCGGTAACTTAACTATGAAGTCTTTCTTCCAAGTTTTAAGTAGTCTCTCTTCCTCCCTGACAAAAGTAATGCGGGGAAGTAGAAGTACAGCTGAGGTTTCGAATTTCTGCTGGTATTCCATTTAGTTAATACAATTGGACATGAAAAAAATACATTTTAGAAAACTTGTCCCTTAATATATTCACCACATAGGGGTATATGAAGAGGATTTGTCAGTTTTGTATGAATTTATTTCTGTTTAAATTTGTGTATGATTAAACTTATCCGGAAATGATTCAAGTGTAATTGAGTTTTAAGCAATCAAGGACTGGTTCTCTTTCCGTTTTTATTAATCTTTTAAATTTGTTTGAATATAACAATAATTAAATAATAAAACGTCTCAGATAAACGATTAATTACCTTTAATTGTTAATTAATGATTATCTTTTGTTGTTTACGTAATGGTCATAAAAATATAGGTTAATGACCAAATTCACATTTCACAAAAAAAAAAAGTTTTTCCATTGATCATACCAAACAGTATATAAAGTGATCACATGTTATTAACTCTGTTAATATTTCACTTTAATTTCAAACATCTGAACATAAATTTTAGATTTTCTTATACAAACGTTCAAAATGTTTAAAGAAAATTTAATAAATTTTTATGAAAAGGAAATTAATTTTAAAGAAGTGATTGTGAAACAAAATTTAAAATCTTCTGATGAAGCTTTATTTGTATGCGATTTGGATAAAGTTAAAGAAAAATTAAAAACATGGAATCAAATTATGCCACAAATAAAACCATATTATGGAAAGTATTATGAAAATAACAATATTGAATTCAACATTAAAATTATTATTAATTTTAGCTGTTAAATGTAATAACGATAGTTTTCTGGTTAAAGAACTATTGGATTTGGGGGTGAACTTTGATTGTGCTTCAAAAAATGAAATAAAACAGATTTTAAGTTTGGGTGTTGACCCTAAACGTATAATATTTGCCAACACTTGTAAACCGGTGACACATTTAGAATATGCTAAGGAAAATAATGTGAAAGTTGTAACAGTGGATTCGGAATTTGAAATTTATAAAATTCATAAAACATATCCGGAGGCAAAGTGAGTAAATTTACTATTAAATGAAAATGATTCTTAATTATTCTGGAAATATAATGTTTTCAGTTTGGTCATACGTTTTCGTTGTGATGCAAAGGATGCCTTATACATTTTGGGCGATAAATTTGGTTGTGATGCCTTAAAGGAAGCACCAGCTCTTATAATTCTAGCAAAAAAATTAAATTTAAATGTTTGTTTTAAATTTGTTTTGTAAATATGTGGATCGGTTATGCTAATGTTGCTCTTTTTTAACAGGTTATTGGCACTAGTTTCCATGTGGGATCGGGTTGTAATGATTTCTGTGCTTATGATCGTGCTATTTCATTAGCCAAAAAATTGTTTGAATTTGGTGTTTCTTTAGGTTACAAAATGTATTTATTAGATATTGGTGGTGGTTTTCCGGGTAATGATGATGAGAAATTTTCCGAGGCAAGTAGAAGTTTATTTTTTTTTTAATATTTTGTATTAACAATTTTTATTTCTTTTCTTTCAGTTAGCTGCAATAGTTAATAAATCCCTTAACTATAATTTTCCTAATAATAATATTGAAGTTATAGCAGAACCTGGAAGATTTTTTTCAGCCTCTGCTTATACTTTAATCTGTAAAATTCACGCCAAACGTGAACGTAAATCATCTTTTGGAAAATTACTTAACAAAATGTATTATATAAATGATGGTGTTTATGGTTCATTTAATTGTGTTTTACACAATCATGAAGCTCTGACAGTGGAACATATGTTAGTAAGTACTTGAAATATTATATTTTCCAAGGAAGTTACTTTGAGTATTTTTGTATTTTGCAATAAAATCATTTTGGAAGCTTATGGCTTCCAAAAAGCCATCTCCATTTTATACGCTTAGATCTTGAAGTATTGAAAGTCTCCAGGTATTTCTTTGCCGACCAAGACTTCTTGATCCTTGAGGATTCAACTCAAACATTGTTCAAGGTATATTTTTAAGGTATTTTCTATTAGTACAACAGATTCATCTCCATTTGCAACACTGTATTTATATTATTATGAATTCCTCGTTGGTAATTTTCTGGAGATCTATGTTGTTGATGGTATTAGACCTAAATGTTTTGCATATAATTCTGGGGTACTTGTTGATGAAAACTTAAAGTTTTTGCGTGTTAGTCCTCAATAATAACCACGATTCACTTCCGTACAAAAGAGTTGATTTTGTCAATGCATTGAATATTCAGAACCTTTTTGTCTGGATATTTCTGAGCATCTTCATATTGATTGTAATGATCCAAATGCCAATCTCGCTTTACTGAGCCTGTTTTTGACGTCTGCATCAACACTATCATTTGTAGTTTCCAAGTACCCATTTATTTGTCACAAGCCCAACATTGAGGCAAGTTTTTCCAAGTCTTCTAATTTTGTTATTCAACACCAAGGTTATCTTGTGCGATAGTAAACAAATATCATGCGCACAATACAAATCTTGTGCTTGACTTGATAGACTTCATGTGATCGTCTACTCTTTAAGCAGACTTCGCTCATTATAACATCCACTACAACGATGAATAGTCTTGAAAGCTTTGTTGAAATCTATGAACTATTAGTAAAGGGGAGTACACCATTCAAGAGACTGTTCTGTTCTAATACATTGGGTGCTATCATGATCTACGCAACTATTTGGCCAGACATTTTTTCGATTTTTCTCGCCACTTTTCGTTAACTTTACGATGATGCCTTTCTTCCAAGTTCCACCTTTACTAGGGAAAATAACGTTTTGTTCAATTGTATCCTTTATGACGACGTTACTTTGTTCAATACATATATAAAGTTATAATTTCAGTCTTACTGGCATTAACACTCTCTTTAAGTATTTTATTTTGTGTGAGATAATTCTGGTCAAAAATTAATTTATTTTTCTCCTTTATATAGTGTGAAGAAGACAAGAATCTACCCAAATTTAATTCTACTATTTGGGGTCCTACTTGCGATGCTTTGGATAAAGTTTGTTTAAAAATTTGTTTTTTAAGAAAATGTTAAATTATTATTCTTTTATTTTTAGATTACGGAGAATATACAATTACCCGATTTAAACTGTGATGATTTTTTGATTTTTCCCGATATGGGTGCATATAGTATAGCTTTATCTAGCACCTTTAATGGGTTTATGTTACCTACAATTTTATATTTTAAACAAGTTAAATAATTTTATTATTAAAAATATATTTTTATTTCAATATTAATTTAAGGAATTAGATCGATTCCTAACATACACACATACATATATGTTAATAAAAACGTAACCACTAAAATTTTCGTTTTAATATTTTTATTTGATTAAATTTCGAAACTTTCGAAAACCTTTCAATTAACGTTTTTATGGTGCTTTCTGTCACTTTACTCGAACAGGTAGTCTATTTCCGGTTAAAATCTTCCATTCTTTTGAATACCTTTTTGTGCTCTTCAATTTTACTTTAACAAGAGCACAATATCCCTTCATTGGCCTTTGATCTGGGGAATTTGAAGGTATTGTCTCTCTTAAACAAATACCGTATATTTGTGTTTTAGAACCAAGGTATTGTTTTCCATAGTGACAGGATACCAAGTCAGGGCAAAACTTATTTCTTAATTTAAATTTAGGTATTTTTTGCTTTTGAATTTTTAGCAGCGTTCCTCTTTAGAAACTTTGAGCCTTGCACATTTTTAAACCTGTATTAACTTTAACTTTTCGTAGTAAATAGTCCGAGCTAGACTTCTTTCCTATCAGATGTGTTGGAGCACTTTTGAAAATGTCTTCTATTTTTTTAATTTAGAAACATCATGCGCACCAATCATTTTGCCTGAATCAATTTTTTTAAGGACAAGTTTTCCCAGTACTTTTTAATAACATTGGAAAGAGGTTGACGGCAGATGTTTAACTGATTGGTCAACTATTTGTTGGACCAAATTGGATTTTTTTTTAATATTTCATAATTCTAGTACGTACTTTTTTCTGGTACACACATGTATCTCAGCTGCGGGGATCAAAAACAAAAAATTAAATCTGTCAATACGTACTGAAACTTTATCAGAAGTCTTGGGGAATATAATTGAAAACCCATGGACCATGAAAAGTCCCCTCTTAACTGCTCCGCATATCTTAATAGAGTTTACATTAGTTTGGAATATTGAAATAGAGGAGTAGTATTCTGAAAAACCAATGAGTCTAAAATAATTTTATTTGTAAGGAGGTCTCCCAATAAGGAACATTAATCAATCAATTTACAATGAAATTTTTTAAACAGAACAGTTCTAGTGTAATGGTATAGAGGTACTTTTGGTACTATGTGAAAATATTAGACGAATTAATGCTACCGCTGTTTTGGGCCTTGCAACAAGGGAACAACCCGATACATACCAACAAAATTGCTAAAAAGAGGTTGCAGAATAATCGATTCATAATGAAATGACCTGCCCAGTCTTCCGATAATAAAAGAATGGGTCGGTAATTAAACCGACCAATAATAGCGAACTTTGGATCATTATAGAGCTGGCATGGAACTCGTTTGTGCAAGAAAGGTGTCAGATTATAGTAATTTAATGGGAAAGCAATATTCAGTTGTTATTACTAACAAAGGAAATACTAAAAAATGCTAAGAATAAATAGAAAGTTCAATTCGAAAAAATAATACTAAAAAATTATAGTTGAAACCGGGTGGTGCTATTATTTTTTGACCCGAAGTTTTATCAATGATAAAACTTCGAAAATAATGAATAGAAATGTTGTAACTTAATATTGATTTTATTAAACCATAACTCATTATGTATGTGGTGCTATTATTTTGACCGCAGCTGTATGTATAAATAATTTTCAAAAAGTACTTAGTTTAAAAAAAAAGTACTTTAAAAACGTATTTATTAACTCAACCCTGTTTTAAAAATGTTCTTTAAAAGTAATCAGTAATTGGTATTCAAAACCGAAAAAAAAACTGTTTATAAGTCTAGAATTTACAAAGACTCTGGGCAACTGAATCATTATTATTACTGATAACCTTTAACCCTGCAATATAAAATTCTGTTACTAATTCGAATAGTTTGAAACAAAACTATAAAATTTACTTTAAATAGTTTTTCCCTAAAAATTTTAAGTGAAAATATTTCATATTTCCCGAAAAAAAATCTTGTGAAAATGTTTAAGGAAAATGAAATAAATTATTATCGAAATGTTATCGATTTAAGAGAAGTGATTGTGAAACAAAATTTAAAATCCACCGATGAAGCTTTATTTGTTTGTGATTTGGAAAAGGTAAAAGAGAAATATGAAACTTGGTGTAAACTTATGCCACGCATTAAACCTTATTATGGTAAGTTTAACCGGATACTAATTTCGGAATATAATGAAAATTCCCTTTTATTTTTCAGCTGTCAAATGTAATGATGATTCTTGTATAGTAAAAACATTGGCCGATTTGGGTACTAGTTTTGATTGTGCCTCTAAAAATGAAATTAAACAAGTCTTAGAATTGGGTGTTGAACCCGAACGCATAATATTTGCTAATCCTTGTAAACCGGTTTCACATTTAGAATATGCCAAAGAGAATCATGTTAAAGCCAGTACCGTAGATACGGAATTTGAGATTTATAAAATACACAAAAACTATCCGGAATCGAAGTGTGTACCCATAAATCATTCATAATTAAATTATATTTAATATTTATAAATACATTTTTAGTCTGGTTATACGTTTTCGCTGTGAAGCCAAAGAGGCTCAATGTCCTTTGGGTGATAAGTTTGGTTGTGATGCTGAAAATGATGCTACAGCTCTTATGTTATTGGCGAAAAGCTTGAATTTGAATGTAAGTTAAACTCCTTAAATAACGAACTGACCACCTCATTATCTTCCCTATTCCTATAGGTCATTGGCACTAGTTTTCATGTGGGTTCTGGTTGTAATGATTTTCCCGCTTATGATCGTGCCATAACCACAGCAAAAAATCTATTTCAATTTGGTGCTTTATTGGGTTATAACATGAATTTACTAGATATTGGTGGTGGTTTTCCGGGTAGCGATGATAACAAATTTGCCACTGTATAACCTTAATATACCATTACTCTATTTCATTCTTAATAATCATTCATTCATCTTTTTAGATTGCTGAAATTGTTAATAAATCTCTTAATCGCCATTTTCCCGATAATAATGTTAATATTATAGCTGAACCTGGCCGATTTTTTGTAGCCTCTGCCTATACTTTAATCTGTAAAATTCATGCTAAACGTGAGGCCCGAACTCCGAATGGAAAATTAATTACCAAAATGTATTATTTAAATGATGGCGTTTATGGTTCCTTTAATTGCATTTTGTATGATCATCAGCATGTTACGGTGGAACATTTTCTAGAGGAAGAAAGTGCT
Source organism: Cochliomyia hominivorax (assembly GCA_004302925.2). NCBI lineage: Eukaryota > Metazoa > Arthropoda > Insecta > Diptera > Calliphoridae > Cochliomyia > Cochliomyia hominivorax. The sequence continues at coordinate 84,575,767 of PYHX02000494.1, forward strand.
AATTTGCCCAAGTTTAATACATTAATTTGGGGTCCTACTTGTGATGCTTTGGATAAGGTTTGTTTGGAAATTTAATATTTGGAGAAAGAATTTTAAAATGTTTGTTATTTTTAGATTGCTGAAGATTTAGAATTACCCGATTTAAAGTGTGGTGATTTTTTGGCTTTTCCTAATATGGGTGCTTATACGGTTCCCATAGCCAGTCCATTTAATGGTTTTATGTTGCCAAAAACTTTATATTTTCAAAAATTAAAAATATGACAAATATTTCTGAATAAAATGGAATTATTGGGGAAGTTAATACCTGTTTTTTATTTTTAAACGGTGGTCAAAATCCGGTATATTTTTGAGACAAACGTTTTCTGCGAAATTTCTTATTAAGTTAAATTTTTCACTACAATTTTGAATTTTTCACTAAAATTTTGAATTTTTCACTAAAATTTTGAATTTTTCACTAAAAATTGAATTTTTCACAAAAAATTGAATTTTTTCACTAAAAATTGAATTTTTCACAAAAAATTGAATTTTTTCACTAAAAATTGAATTTTTCACAAAAAATTGAATTTTTTCACTAAAAATTGAATTTTTCACAAAAAATTGAATTTTTTCACTAAAAATTGAATTTTTCACAAAAAATTGAATTTTTTCACTAAAAATTGAATTTTTCACAAAAAATTGAATTTTTTCACTAAAAATTGAATTTTTCACAAAAAATTGAATTTTTTCACTAAAAATTGAATTTTTCACAAAAAATTGAATTTTTTCACTAAAAATTGAATTTTTCACAAAAAATTGAATTTTTTCACTAAAAATTGAATTTTTCACAAAAAATTGAATTTTTTCACTAAATTGAATTTTCACAAAATTGAATTTTTTCACAATTAAAAATTGAATTTTTCACTAAAAATTGAATTTTTCACAAAAAATTGAATTTTTTCACTAAAAATTGAATTTTTCACAAAAAATTGAATTTTTTCACTAAAAATTGAATTTTCACAAAAATTGAATTTTTTCACTAAAAATTGAATTTTTCACAAAAAATTGAATTTTTTCACTAAAAATTGAATTTTTCACAAAAAATTGAATTTTTCACAAAAAATTGAATTTTTCACAAAAAATTGAATTTTTCACAAAAAATTGAATTTTTCACAAAAAATTGAATTTTTCACAAAAAATTGAATTTTTCACAAAAAATTGAATTTTTCACAAAAAATTGAATTTTTCACAAAAAATTGAATTTTTCACAAAAAATTGAATTTTTCACAAAAAATTGAATTTTTCACAAAAATTGAATTTTCACAAAAATTGAATTTTTCACAAAAAATTGAATTTTTCACAAAAAATTGAATTTTTCACAAAAAATTGAATTTTTCACAAAAAATTGAATTTTTCACAAAAATTGAATTTTTCACAAAAAATTGAATTTTTCACAAAAAATTGAATTTTTCACAAAAATTGAATTTTCACAAAAATTGAATTTTTCACAAAAAATTGAATTTTTCACAAAAAATTGAATTTTTCACAAAAATTGAATTTTCACAAAAATTGAATTTTTCACAAAAAATTGAATTTTTCACAAAAAATTGAATTTTTCACAAAAAATTGAATTTTTCACAAAAAATTGAATTTTTCACAAAAAATTGAATTTTTCACAAAAATTGAATTTTTCACTAAAAATTGATTTTTTCACTAAAAATTGAATTTTTCACTAAAAATTTAATTTTTCACTAAAAATTGAATTTTTCACTAAAAATTTGAATTTTTCACAAAAAATTGAATTTTTTCACTAAAAATAGAATTTTTCACTAAAAATTGAATTTTTCACTAAAAATTTGAATTTTTCACAAAAAATTGAATTTTTTCACTAAAAATAGAATTTTTCACAAAAAATAGAATTTTTCACTAAAAATAGAATTTTTCACTAAAAATTGAATTTTTCACTAAAAATTGAATTTTTCACTAAAAATTGAATTTTTCACTAAAAATTGAATTTTTCACTAAAAATTGAATTTTTCACTAAAAATTGAATTTTTCACTAAAAATTGAATTTTTTCACTAAAAATTGAATTTTTCACTAAAAATTGAATTTTTTCACTAAAAATTGAATTTTTCACTAAAAATTTAATTTTTTCACTAAAAATTGAATTTTTCACTAAAAATTTAATTTTTTCACTAAAAATTGAATTTTTCACTAAAAATTTAATTTTTTCACTAAAAATTGAATTTTTCACTAAAAATTTAATTTTTTCACTAAAAATTGAATTTTTCACTAAAAATTGAATTTTTCACTAAAAATTGAATTTTTTCACTAAAAATAGAATTTTTCACTAAAAATTGAATTTTTCACTAAAAATTGAATTATTCACTAGAAATTGAATTATTCTCTAAGAATAAAAAAATATATTTTCATAACTTTTCTCTTAAAAATAAATACTTACCCTTTTCTCTTCGAAACACTTCTTAGAAATTGAAACATACAGTTTTTACTCCGCTTAAAAGTTTTCTTGGATTTCATTTATTTCAATTCTCTTCATTTAGTATAAATATGATACCTTGATTTTAATATATAAATATAAATAAAAAATACATTTTATAATAATTTTATTAGAATAACAATAAAAATAATATAAAGATTATTTGTAAATATTTAAAAAAGAATATAAAGCAAAAACTTAAGCTGACCCTTTTTTCCTTAATTAAAAAAAGCTTTAAATAGTTTTTGGTTTATATTCTTAAAATAACATTAATGAAACTTAAAATATTTAAATAATTCGAATCAATACTTAAGTACAAACAACAAATTTGTTAATTAATATAAATATATTTTTGTTTTCAAATTTTAAAACAAATTTGTTGATTTTGTGAAATAATGTATTGATATGGAAAAACTAAAATATAATTTTAATAAAAACTTAATTTTAACTTATTTATATTTTTTAAAGGAAAAATTTTTAATTTTTAGTAAGAAAAATTTGTTTTAAAACTATTTAAATCATTTATTGATTTTTTTTATTAAGCTGACCCTTGTTTATGTTTAACAAATGATTTAGATAGTTTTTGTGATAAATTATTTAAAAAAGATTTTTTATAAAAAATCAGAAATTATGGATTTTATTTTTAAAAAGCTTTTTTTCAATTTTTTAATTTAAATTTTTGTTTTTTTTTTTTTTTTTTTTTTTTTTTGTGGCACTTAACATGATATGTTTCGTTTCATTTAGCTTAAAATTTATAAAGAATTATAATTATATATTTTTTAAATGATATGTTTGTGATTTTATATTATTTTTTAAATATTAAGCTGCTTGTTGTATATTATTTATAATTATGTATATTGTTTTGAACTATTTCGAGTTCAAACCTTTTAGTTTTTTATTTTTATTTTTATTTTAAATCAGTTCTCTTGTGTTAAAATCAAAAAACCCAACTTAAGCAGTTTTCAATTTTCAATTTTTTCACAATTCTGCTTAAGTTTAGTTTTCTTTTTTTTCAAAATAATATTCATTTTATATCTTAGTTTTTTTTATAATAAAGTAACACTAAACATTTATATATTTTTATTCTTATTTAGTTTATAAAGTTTTTTGTTTTTATTTTTAAAGTTTTTCGAAAAAACACGCATAAAAAAGAAATTAACGAAAAAATGATTGTATCTCACAACAATATGACATTTAATAAATAGTTTGGATTTGTTTTTGTTATTGTTTTTTTAAGTTCAAATATTATGCAAAATAATGCAAAATAAAAATCTGTTCAAAGTGTTAAGAAAGCTATACATACATATATGGCTATAGAAAGCTATAATTGGTAATCTGGACTATAGTCTGTAATCTACACTGTCCAGTTTATAATCTCTTGTCTATATAGTGTAGTCCTTGTCTATTAAGTATGTTATTGTATATAATCTGATGTAAACTCCAATATGTTCTATGGTTTATAATATAATCTTTGCACTAAAGTTTAGTCTAGACATTATTCTATTATCGATGTTAATACTTTAACTTTATCTATTTTATAGTATGTACTATAATCTGTTAGAGTGGTATATAATGTAGTCATTATACTGGACTGCTATCTAGGAAATAGCTTGAACTTTATTTTATATAGTGTACTTTAATCCAGCCTATAGTTTTATAAAGGCTATAGTCTGTAATATATTTAAGTTCATAATCTGATTTAGTCTAGCCAATAATCTGTACCACAGTAAGCATATAATATAGTCAATAGTTTTGCCTATATTATAGTCAATAATATGGAATAGTGTTTAGTCAAAAGATGCTCTAAATATCTCGAATATTCTTTTACAGAGACTAGATTATAGTTAAGTAAGTAGTGTGTGTTATAATCTAGTTAAAAGTTTGGTCTATATTCTAGACTATAGTCTGATCTGTTCTATCATTAGCGTTTATTGTAATATAACCAGTGTTGCAGTGTAAGTAATAACTAGTCTGTATTAGTTTATACTATAGTGTAGTTATAAGTATGGATTTTAGTCAACATAACGTACAATAGTCTGGACTACAGACTTGTCAATAATTTGGTATATAGTTGCGCCAGTATTCTGAACTATGAAATGGATCTTGTTAGGCTTTTTTCAAATATAATCTGTTATATTGATTCTTTTTGTAGTTTAAAACTATAATTAAATGTTGGTACTTTTCTTTAGTACTATCCAAGTCCATAAAGTATGTGGCAACTATAATATGATCCCCAAATATTAGAAAACTCGATTGAAATGTTTGATGTTTTTCTTTTAAATTTCGAGGTTGCATGAGATAATGTCCTATAACTTGATTACTTCTGAACCGATTTTGTTGGATTTTTATAAATGTTTATATACATGACTATTCGGATTATTCTTTTGGACTTCAGCATGTCAACATCAGACGGATAATTTTATCAAAAATAATTCAATACAACTTTCCTAACATTTTAACAGAATTTCTTAATTTAAATTAATAGTTAATATTATTTAGCATTTCATATATATATATAATTTATCTTTTTTTAATAAAAAAAATATTGCAATAGCAGCAAAAAATTATAGGAAAAAAATATATGTGTATTTCAAAAAAATAAAATACATTTATAGTGATTTAGTTTAAATTCTAGTGATATGTTTTTTGTAGTTTTTGTTTGTTTGTTTTGTTTTGTAAATATTTAAAATATAAATTTCATTATCATTTTGTTTTTTCAACCATAAATCCCTATAGTTAGTTAGTTTGTTTAAACAATTAGAAAAAAATAATAATAATAAAATATTACATCAAAATACACTTAGATTTGCTTTGTCTTAAATCTTAAATTAAATGTTAGAGTTTTGCACCTAAAACCTAGAAAATGATAATAATAGTAATCAGAATATTATATATTTTATGTATAAAAAAACACACACACTCGATCACTCCCCGTTTGCAATTTTCCTTCATTGCAAATAAAATCTCCTTCTTACACACACTCACACAATCATTATAATATATAGCTCGATCTTGTATCTATGATAACTGTTTAATATTACCCCAATACATGCTCACCATTACATACACTTACACATTTTCAAAGTGTTGCAAAAATATACTCCTTTTGTCGATCGGACTGTCTCTCTATTTCTGATTGATTTAGGGAAAATGTGTAATTAATTTTAATTTTTGTTTTAAATTTTGTTTTCTTTTCGAAATTCTATTTTGAAGTCGTATATTAATAGTTGTAGTAGTTAATGTGTTGTATTATTACTCATGGGGGGGTGTATTTACCATTGACTCCACCAAAGTATTCCTTTAAAAAGTACACAAAAACGTCACAAGCATATTTACGGGTAGTAAACGCCATAACAACACACCATTTGTGTCCATTAAATCACTGGCCGCACTCGGTGAGAGACCAGCACAGTGCATTTTTTCCAATGGCATAGCTTGGACAAAATATTCACGATTCTCAACGGGCATATTACAAACGGGTTTCTTTTTCTGTGCCATCTCATCATCTTTGTTCTTCAGATCTTGCAATAATTTTGGGAACCAAGTCAATTCACAAGAGCATACCAATGGATTATCTTTAAAAAAAATATCAAAAAATATATATAATATTATTTGAAAAATATAAATCAGTGAAAAATATAATCAGTTAATACATTTTATCATAAAACACATACCTGTTATATCAATTATTCTAAGTGTATCGATTATATGTTCCATTATATCTTGTGGCAGGCGGGTTAATTTATTATTTTGTATATTTAATGTTTCCAGGGAATTTAAATTTTCAAATATCATACTAGGTAATACCTTGATACTAAAAGAAAATTTCAATATTTTTTTTTGTATTTTTTTTCATATTTATTTCAGATAAATTTCTTTGGCTGAATTCCTAATAAAATTAATTAATCATAAAATAAAAAGGAATAATCAAGAATCCAAAATATTTAAACAACTTAAAAATGCAAGATATCAAATTTAATATTCAAAATACAAAATCAAGACTCAATATAATTCAAGTATTAATATAGTTCAAACATCAGCTGAGCAATTGGTAAGTTTTCTAATGATATGTAATTTTGATATGATTTCCATAAAATTAGAGATCAACAAATTTGAATTAAAATATTGAACATAGATATATTCATGCGAAAAGGTTCCAAAACACTTTTTTCAAACATGCTACAATTATTTAGTCCCATCTTCGTTTCCCGTTTACTGGTTGAAAAAGTAAAATCTTATCTCCGACAAATTGTTTAAAGTCGTTTCGGAGATGATTCCAACTATAATGTGACAAAAAGTCTGGTTTATAATCTGGACTATATACATGTTAATTTTTTCGAATATAATCTGAATAATCATTTGGAAAGTAGCCAAAAGTCTTAAAAGTAGCCAAGTCTATACTTTGGATTATATACAAAAATCCGAAGTATATTTTATACTGGCAATAAATCAAAAATTTTACTTTAGTTTAAACAATAATCCTGACTATTATGAATAATCAAGTCTATAAATCTAGTCAATATAAAGGTTAACTTTATTTTATAATTTAATCAAGTCGGTACATTCTATAATCTTAAATAAAGTTTAGCCAATAATTTACTTAATAGACTGGTTTGGCATTTAGTCAATGTTCTTGACTATAATCTAGCCAACAGCTTGGACTTTGGTTTTATTTTATATTTTGTATATAAATCCTATATAGTCAATAATCGTTACTATAATTCAGATAGACAGATTTATATTTAATTTAATAAACTAATATATATATAGTTTAGTCAATAATGTGAACCACAAGATGACTTTAATATAGGCAATTAGGGGAAAGTATGTACTAATTATCTGGAATGTTATATAATTAATAGTTTGATCTATAACGTAGTCAATTGTTTACTCTATAAACTATTACAGAGTCTGGACTACAGTAAAGTTAATAGTCTGTATTATAATTCAGTTAATAATTTTAACTATATTATACGTGATAGTCTGATTTATACATTTTTCATTAGTCAGCATTGTAATCAATATACAGATAATAGCGACAAATCTGGACAGTTGAAAATTTATATAGTTTAAGAAAAAGTAATAATCTAGTCCATACTTTGAACTATTTACAAAAGTTTGCTCCAAAGTTAATAATCTTTACATAACAATCATTGATTTTAAATAAAATCTTATATAAATATAGCAGAAAATCATAGTATTATTACTTCGGATAGGGTTCTCATTGGTATTCCATAGCCTTAGTAATCGGAGCTTACACTAGAGTTAATAAAAATTAACTACTAATGATTTTTTTAAAGTTTTAGTTTACAGAACTGGAAATAAAGAGACCTTAAATTTGGTATCCTTTCACCACCTTAAAGCACTCAAATGTCCACATTTAGAGTCATTCAATTAATATTTATTTATTCGAAAATGTTTAACAGATATTTCGACCGATACCTTTACCGGGTTTAATAATTTATACTTATCTAAAAGATATATTTACAAAGCATGATTTAATTTAAAATGCAAGTCGAAAAATCTAAGTTGAAACTCTCTCTGATCAGACCTATATTTGATTTGATTTGATTATGAATCTTGTTAATTTTATAGACCAATACAAAGTGGTAAGACCGGCAAGTTGGATTTATATAAAATTTTATAAAGTGATAGTAGAGGAGTATTACTTTGAAAGCATAACTTCATATATAGTCCATGGTCGAATTATATACTCGAAAATTGATGTCGCGGACATCAAATTTCGAATTTCAAAATTTTCACATGCTTTAAGTTATTTGAATTTTTATTTTTTCAGACCTTTAATAAATGTGGACTCTAGACCAAAATTTCTATAGACTGAAATAGACGAAAATTTCGAGCAGCATGATCTAATTTTCAAAGAAAATAAATATTTTGAAAATTTGTGTGCAAAGAACACTTGAAAGCTTTATAAGTTATTTTTAGAATTTATGCATTTTCAAAAATTTTGGTCTGTTACTATATTCAATAGAACCGATTTGATTTTTAATCGCTATGTACGAAGAGCAAAAAAAACTATGGGAGTCGTATTATTCGTTTCGTCGTGAAAGTGAACGGTTTCTATTTCTGAAATTAAAACCGATTTTGAATAAACATTTATAACTACGTATAATTTTAAGTCGTTTCACCGATATATTTTTTCGAATACCGATATTTCATAAGTCTAAATCAAAATATTGCTCAGCTTTATATCTTTCAAAAACTGAAGATCTTTAGATTACAAACTTAGAAAAGAAAATCATAAAAACAACACCATTTTCGATTTAATCATGAATACCTCTTTGATAATAGTTAGATCCTTAAATCATATGAAACCATATATATAAAATGAGAACAAAAAGACTTACTCATTCTTTTGGAGATTAAGAAATGTTAAAGAATCACCATAACCGGTAAAGGCATCATCACTAATAACACTTATGTTATTATTTCTCAAGTCCAAGTGACGTAGACGATGTAAAGGCCTTAAAGCTTCACTGGGTATGGCCTGTATGTTATTATCACCTAAACGGAGATATTGAAGATTTTCTGAAATATAGAGAGGGAATATGTTTAGCCAATTGTTAGCACAGCACAACCGATAGATTTTCACAATAGACACCTTCTAAGCCCTTAAAGGCATCCTTATCAATGTTAATGATTTTATTGCCTTCCAATTCCAGAGAATTTAATAATGTCAAATGAGAGAAAACATTGGCGGGTACTGTATTGATCATATTATGAGCCAATATAAGAGAATCTAAATTTTCAAGGCCTGCGGAGATGTAGGAGGGAGGAAAGGAAGATAGAATTATTTATAAATATATGTATTCTTTTAATATTGATGATTTACGTTACCTTCAAAATCTCCTTCGCGTATGTGTTTAATTTTATTCTCTTGAATTTCTAGTTTCTTTAAATTATCCAATATTGAGAGAGATTTTTGAGGAACTGAAGTCAATTCATTGCCACCCAAATTTAAACGTTTTAAACGTCTGAATTTTTTGGAAAAATAAAAAGAAATGTAATTTCGATTATTTTGATTGCGATTATACTTACTTTTCTAAACCTCTAAAGGCTTCAGGTTCAATGAGATTTATTTTATTTTCATAGAGTGTTAAAATCTCCAAAGTATCCAATCCCTCAAAGGCATTATTATGGATAACAGTGATTTTATTGTGATTGAGATTTAAAATTAATAAATGATATAAATGTTTTAAAGCCGAAGAGGGCACAGTTTTCATTTGATTCAGAGAGACATCCAATTGTGTGAGACCCTTACCTATAATGGAGAATATATGTGAACGACAATACCATGGAAGTTAATTTAATTAGTTACTCACCCAAAGAGCTGAGAGCATTTTCTTCAATGGCCGCTAAACTACTGTTGTGTATGGTTAAATGACGTATATCCAAGGCCAAGAATACGAAACCTTGTAGTTTGGGTAAATTATTATGACGTAATTTCAAATAGAATATTATGGGACTTTTGCCCTTTAATGTACCCATAGATTTGGTTATGTGAGCCAAATCAGTGGTCTCACATAATATGTCCAAACCATTCTTTTTCACCGTACAAACACAGGGAGCAATATCGTTTTGCTCGGGACAAACCTGTTGTTGGGCCTGATTACTTTGTCCAGCCACCAGTTGCCAACAATAGGATGAGGCCAACAATAGTATCGCAGCCGTTGCAAATAATCCACAATCTCTATTACGTTCTAAACAAACGGATGGCATTTTTGAAACTAATCTCATGATGATTACGAACGATCTCAATGGATTTGAGCTCAAAACAACAATTCAAAATGCCTCAAACAGTTTTTTTTGCTTGATGGTGAAGAAAATGATGATGACGATGATGTTGTTGCTCGTATGCTTTATGCTCTCCCCACGCTCTCTGGATCTTCACTTAATAACCACCACCACTACACTTTACAGTTTAAGTGGTCCTCTCCTGTTCACTTTTCGGTTCAATATGGTCAGTTATTTTTATGGAATTATATCTTTTTTGTTGTTGTTTTTGTTGTAGGGGGAGCATTTGATATATATATAAAAAGAAGAGATAGAAAAAAATTTGTTGAGATCCATATTATATTTAATTTGTTCATTACAAATCATTTTAATTCAAAACACAAAACATTTCAATTAACCCAGCAAAATTTTATTTTATCTAAATAAACTAACTTTTACCCGGTGTGCTTTGCTACACATACATTCTCCTCGGTTTAAGATCTCGAAGAAATATCAGATATTACGAGGTGAAAAAAAATTTCATACAACGGGAATTTTGTAAATCCCCCTGACCACATCCATTCTAAAATTAAAAAATCATTTCAGGGGAGAAACCCCTTTCTTTTTTCCTAACCGTCCTATATTTTTTGTTTTAGAGTTTTTGGAGAAAGTAATTGGGACCGAATTCTTGCTGTTACAGTTCTTTAAATATTTGAAAATCATTATTTGCTTTGTATGGGGGTACCCTATCCCGAGGTTCTATCCGTTCTACATTCTGTCCAGTAAAACAGTTCCTTGAGAAAGTAATTGGTTTCAAATTTGAGAACTCTCGCCGTTTTAGTTCTTTATATTTTCGATAATCAATATTTGCTTTGTATGGGGGTAACCTTTCCCCTGGTCCTCTCTGTCCTATGTAAAACAGTTCCTTAACAAAGTAGAGTTCTTTATTCTTTCGCTGTTTTAGTTCTTTACATATTCGATAATCAATATATGTTTTCGCTTTCCCCTGGTTCTATCGGAATTTTTATAGTCTATGTACTTTCGCCTATATTGGAATCATTCTGTATAAATTTCTTTTTGGAGTCCATACGTTACATACATACACACATCCTATTTGATATATATATATAGATCTCAATAGAAATTTTGTCCGTAAAATATCTCCATATTTTCCAAGATTTTCAAAATCGATTTTATATAATTTTCTCTCAATATTTCTCATTTATTAAATTTTTTCTTTTCGATCTAAAATTCACTTTTAAAATTTAAATGACCCAATAAATTGAATCGAAATAAAAATTATCTTGTTGGTTTTAAGTCGTAAAAATGTGTATTATTGTTGTTGTTTGTATTCCAAACTATAAATTGGCATAATTGAGTTGAGTTCAACTCATACAAATATTTTCATATAAAAATAAAAATTTTTATTTATCATTTCATCATTTATCATCTCAACATTTGATGTATATAGATACATATTTATATATACATATTTACAGTATTATATGTCCGTTTGTATCTGCATCTGGTATCTTATTCACATTATTCATATATTTCCATTGTTTGGCGCTGTTTTTCAATTTAATCATATAAAATTTATTCGTTTAAGCGTGTTAGTCAATTTATGCGTTTTTCTGATGAGGGTTAAAATTTATTTCAGTTCTTTCACCTTTTTTTATTATGTTACATTATTAAGGACATATTATAAAATAGATACAGATCTTAAACTTAAGATCCTTCAATGTACATATCTGAGCAATTAGTGAAACATAAATTCATATTTCTCGATTAAGTCATCATATCATTATTATGATTTTAATCGCTTTTCTAAGACTCCAACATCCTAATTTCAAAAGAGCCTAATATCTTTGCTATATAGAATTTACCTTTCCGACCTTCTTCCTTTGGGTTGTTCACAAAAGTTTGTTTCGAAAACTGTGAGATTTTTTAGAACCTACGCAATATTTCATATCAAGAATAAATGGAAATAAATTTGTAAAGGATACAAAATAACCTTTTGGATGTGGGTCCACAGTGTTCAAAAGTACGACTCCTTAAATATCGCAAATACATTTAATATGTTTTTTTTTGATACTGCTATTGCTGGCCCCAACTTAAAGCATTCCAATAAACTCATAAGACTATCACGTTGTCAGTCTGATCGGCTGGCTGTGTATCTGAATACTCTACAGGTTGCAATATTTGAGATATTTCAATGGAATTTGGATTTATTCCTAGAAATATGGGCAGATCATTAAATTCTGAAAATATATGTTGAGAATTTTAGAGTCCATATTTATAGAAGTGGACGTTATTTTGGTAAATATATTTCTATAAACCGAAGAATTTCAATATGAGTTTAAGCGGTCAAAAACTTAGGGGGACTAAAAGAATTATATGTAATAATGACGCTTTCAGGCTTTGTCCCTATCTATCGTAATTTTAAGTTAAAATTATATTTCAGACTTCAACCTGTCTCCTAATTTTATAGGTAACATAAATATTTTACTAAAAATTATTTTCAACAGATCTGATTATTGGAAATGTACTTGTCCTATTTTCCATGGTTGAACTTTAATGAAAATTCTCCCATAAAATGTACATTAGTGGGCTTAAAATTGTATGAAGAAGGAACATAAAGTTATATATTATTTTAAGCAACTTCATAAAATTTTAGCATTCTACGTGAATGCTGTTGGAACTTTATGACCATTTGAGACGATTCTTGAACAAATAATGAATAAAATTTTATCTCTATCAAAATACATATCTAATGAGAGCTAACAAAAAGTATTTTTTCCACTCTGAGAAATATCAGTCTTCCAAAATGTTCGTTGCAATTATTGAATTAAATTATTTTGAGAAAGATTTTGTTGCTGCAATAAAATTCTGTCGACAATTAATATGACAAACATATTATTGTTGATAAAGACTCAGTTACAACAAAGCCATTGTTATTGGATCAAAATATTATTTTCAATTTGTTTTGAGAACCATAAAATTTTTAGTAGTTCATTACGGCGATGTTTTCATTTTGTTTATCATGTAAAATAAAAAATTAATAATTAATAAACAATTATACTGAGAAAAATATAAAGATAAAAATTAATTATAAATTAATTAAACAAAATACACATCCCATATTTATATGAATTTGAAATGGTTAAAAAAACATGGGTGTGTGTTAGCTTTCGTAACCAAAATATGGTTGTGAAATAACCAACCATAATGTGTTTGTTTATTCCAAAATATTATGATGGAGTGAGAATCATAGTATGTTTTTTTCTGAATGTTTAATCTGAAGATCAATAAGAGAAAGTTAAAAAGTAAATTTGATTCACATATTGTATATTTTTAAGTTAAATACCTTTCCTTTGATATATTTATATATTAATAACACACATCACCATAAGTGTTACCACAACCATCTGCGTTTGTTTTTTATAATTATTTTGGTACAAAGAGGAAACCTATTTAAAATAGTAATTTTCGGTCCAACATTACAAGTAGCTCTCATACAGATATCATCCCGGAATGGGGTGAAAGCTTATAAATCTCGCAAATATGATGTGTTAGTTCAATTTGGCAAAGATAAATTTTTCAGTACACATCCAGTCGTAGTCGTGGTCGTAGCTCCTATAAAGACTCACTTCTGAAAATCACCTTAGAATGCATAATTCTCAAAAATTTTTTTGCATTGTGAAAACAACTTTCGTTTTTATTTTGAGCATTAAATAAATCTGAATTATAAAATTAAAAGGAATAATTTTATGCCGAATGGTTTGATAGTCTCCATGTAGGCGAAATGTTCATAAAATAATGTATAAACGACACTATTTTTGCAGAATCAAAACTTCACTACCTTGAAGGTATTTTAACTTTGTTATTCCGTTTGTAAGGCAGAAAAAATTATCTAAGACCCCATTCTGGCATCAAATAAAGATCTGAGTCGATTTATCTATTGTCGGCTGTGCATCTGTCTGTTTGTTGGCACAATCATAATAATACTCAGAACTCAATGAAATTGACCCAAATATTTTTATTGTACTAAAAGGTTTCCTATTTAAAACCGCTCAAAACGATTTAGTAGAAAAAAAGTTTTAGACCTCCTAAAACCGAACAATTTGAACAATGATCATGACTTAGCGGCTCTTTACATTTTCATAAAATTTTGCACGGTGTGATTTAGTGGAAAACACTACGCACTATTATTTATTTTGGATAGGACATGGGGGAGGAGTATCCCCCAGGACAAAGGAAACATTTTTAGCATATGTTTATAACTGATACAGGAAATCTCACAAAATTTGTCACATAAATAGTGCTTTAATTACAAAATATTATATAAAATTGATCGTGGTGGAGGATATTTAATATTCGGCATGACCAAATGTAGCATTCTCACTATAAAGTTATTAACACTACGGAGTTATAAATTTTTAATTAGTAATTTCAATAATGGTTTAGTCACATAACATAATCACAAAGAAAAACTTAAAATACGTTTATATTTGTAGGTTACAGTACATATTTGATATTACATTATATTATGTACTTCCTCTTTCTCTTATTTTCCTTTTTAGAAATTTTTCAAACAAGAGTTAAATTTCTTTGGAAAATTATATGTCTGATTAAATTAATTTCATTACATTTTTATTAAAGTTAAAAATAGTTTTTCTGTTTTATGTTTTACATTCTTTTTTTACATGAATGAGGAGGTAAATATTTGTGTAAATTTTATATTTCTTTGCTTTATACAACATTTTCTACATCCAAATACAAATATAAAATATAAATAGAAATACACATGCAACTTAATATATTCCAAACACACACACACATACAATTCTCTCTCACTTTCATAATACAAAAGGATATATTTTTTAACTTCATTTACAAACACATATATACATACGTATACATGAAGCAACACATTTACAACAAATTTACAACAACAGCAATAACTATGACCAGTGTTGCCAATTTTTCTCTTACGATTATTTAGCACATTTTAGCTTTAAAAATGCGAAAACCCGTAATTAGCGCAGATCTGTAATTTTTGATCGGATGGATAGAATGAGGAGTGCAGTTTTTTTTAACATGTTAAACAATTTTGAAGTCTGAGATGCCCCATAACATCGTCCATGCGCCCTCTATGGTGTTGCACTTTCAAAGTTATAAAGCAACACTTTTTCTTATAGGTTTCACCAGTTTTGTTTAAATCCAAGTAACAGATTTAAAAAAAAAAATCTGCTCTACTAGGAAACATGTTGTATTATTTTTAGACCCTCTACCACCACAAATGGCGAAATGGGTATATTAACTCTGTTAACTTTCCGTGTGGAACGCTAAGTAGAAATCATTTTTCATCAAATCAAGATCTCAGATTATTGTATTCAAATAACAGACATTTTCAGAAAACCGAATTATTCGTAATATGGGTTTTTCATAAAAACCGTTTCGAATGCGGTTCTATATCAAAAAACCGGTTAACCGGTTTTAGTTTGATTATATTATAAATTTATAGAAAAATACTTATTTAATAGAAATAGAGAGTTTAACCAATAAAAGCATATACCGTGCAATGACTTTATATGGAAATGATCCCGCAAAATCGATTCAGAATATAATGTCTAAGAATGTATTCAGTACTTTGCTCTTGTAAAACACGGAATGCAAAATATTAGATTTTCGCAGTAATGGCGGAATATACAAAAATTAAGCTGATTTTTTTAATTGAAAACCTTAAAAATGTCTTCAATTCCGACAGAAAAATACCGACATGTCGAATAATTCGAAAATTGAAATTATTTGAAACCAGTTGGTTTTCTGTAATGAAAAAAAAAAACCGGTTACACGTTTCGGCTTATGAATACAATATCTCAGATCACATTCACTATTATTAAAAGAGAATTTACAATGCAAATTTCCCTATTTACACCAGCAAAATCGGTTCAGTATACTAAAAGATATAGACCAATATCTGAGACAACCTTCAAGGGAAAATCTTGTGAAGTTCACCTAATGAGCTTTAGGATTTCCGTTAATCTCTAAACTTAACTTTTGCCGCCATGAGCACTTCAAAATCGCTAAATGTAGCGGGAAAAATCTTCAAATTGACAACACTGACTATAATAGAAAATTTGTTCTTTAATGCAGCAGGAGTGGTAGCTTTGCTAAAGGGGAGTTTTTAGTCTTTTTCCCTCTTTTAAACTATAAAATGATTTTGTCATTCTGATTTTTCATATGTATCTGTATCTACGCTTCTGTTATTTCCGTTAGTTTAAAATACAAATGTACACACATAAACATGTATGTATATATATTTATATATATATTTAGTTGTATTTACTAAACTCGTGTACTAATACAAACATGTTGTTGCTTTAATTCACAAACACAAAACTTGCATGTATGAAGTGTGTTAACACAAATACTCTCACACTTAAACACACCTACTTAATATATAAAACTTCATAATGAAGATGATAATGATGATGAATACCGATTTTTGGCATACTTTTTATATGATTTTTTTTTTTCTTGAAAATCGATACGAATTAATTGGAGCATTTTGTTGGGAGGTCGTAGGACATTTTATATATCAGAGAGAAAATTTGTAGAATATTAAATTTATATTAAAAACGTGTCATGTCGAACAAAAAAAAAAAAACGTTTTAATTTTAAGATTAGAATTCTTATATAAAATGATTTTCAAATAAAATTGTATAATCAATTCAAGATAAAGAATTTCTTATTACGAAACGACATCATTTGATAATGTGCAGATTAATCTGGAGGAATTGAAAAGATATGTATTTTTATTGAAATAAATCGTTTTTCAAATAAAAGAAAGTTTAAATTAGGATTCATTAGATATATAAAAATAAACTTTAATAAAACATAACCTCAATCTTTAGTAATTTATTTACACTACTCACAGTGTGTCTAAATCGTTTTTTTATTTTTAACAAAGTCAGAGCTGAGGTTTTTTTGAGTTGATTTGGGGGAATGCAGGGGTGCAGTCGGTGACCCTCCAAATTTGACGAAAAATTTGTGAAAAATCCATTTATGAATTTAGAGAAAGGACATTATTTGTACAGATAATCCTTTCAAATATCTATTAAAATAAGCCTTCATGTTTAGGTTATCTCTTGTAGTTTTGGAGATATTTAAGTTGAAATACAATTTTAAACTATTTAATCAATGTTTATTTTTAAGATAACTGACTTACTATAGGCTCTAAAATTGCTTTTAAAATAAATACTAGATTCCCTATAAAATTTTAATTCTATAAAATTCTAATAATTATATTAATCCGTTCAAAAGTTATATGATTCTGAAATTGGGATTTGAAAAAAATGATTTCTTTGTCATTTTTTACATAAAGGTGGCAACATTTATTCACTTATAAAACCATTTTTTGATTCTGTTCTTCATTTTTTTACTGTTTATAAATAAAACTTTATGAGAAAACGTGTAAACTCAATTCGGGTGAGATTGAAGCAATGATATGGCAACAAGCAAAAGGCGATCGTTGAAGTGAAAGAAGTTAAATTATTAAACATAATTTATCCGGATTGAGATTTTGGGCATTTGCGTAGGGAAAAGTGGAAATCTTTTAAATTCCCTGAATCATGAATATATCAATATACATGATATTGAAATATCAAATAAATACCGTTATTCGTTTCAATTTTATAAAAAGTTTAAATTCGAATTTAATGTTTTCAAAAAAAATCGAATTTTGAAGTTTTTCATATTTTTTTTTTTTTTTTTTTGACATCAAATTAACTTATATTTTCATTTTCTTGAAAAATTATGAATTTTCAATTTCTTACCCTTCCATAGATACCAAATTCTTGGGTTTTAAGTTTATATCTTGGCTGAAAATACACCCTAAACTAGGCTTCCTCTAATAAAATTTAACTATTTCCCATGCATTTCTATGATAAATGTGCTGTGCTTATACAATTTACTTGTGCATGCAAATGTTATGTTATGGGGGGTCAGGGGAACTTATATTCCCCCAAACCAACTCAAAAACGCCACATCTTTGACTATCTGAAATTTCATTAATATATATTCAATGGTTTAAAAGTTGCAGAATTAGTAAAAAAATCGACTTGGAGACACTCCCTGAATATAACAGTAAATTAAATTTGTCCATATCGTATCAGATTCTTATTTAAATGGACTTGGAAATTTGAAGATATATGAAATTTTAAAAATATATATAAAAATCTTTTCGCCTGCTAACAGTAATAGAAAAAGTAACTTTATTAGATCCACAAAAACAAAATCCTCCATTATTATCTAATTGGGACCAGCTTTGTATGTCTGTTGTAAACATTCTCAAGTCTAGAATAATTGTTCGAATTTAATGAAATTTGTGCACATTGTTTGATGTTGGCCCAAGTAGATTCCTATTTTAAACCAGAATGATATATGAGACAAAATTTCTGAACAGAATTTTACCGTAACCTACAGCTGCATGTACCTTATCATCGTATAAAAGATCATCAATATCGGATAAAAAGAATAAGTTATAGACTTTAATGAGTAACATTTTAATACACCCCAAAATCAGTCGCAATTTTGAAGTTATTGTTTTGAAACTTGCACATATGTTTATCTTAATATTGTCATATGGATTGTGAAGGCTCCTTCCCGGAATATGGTTTTAATCTTATAAATCCTTTAAATATAGACCAATTCTGTTAAAATTCACAATTGTTTTTTCAATTATCTTGCATATATCTTACTTTTTTTGATTAATATCGTTGCATATTTTGATGTAGCTCCCATAGAAGGCCCCTATCTTGAAAATGGTCTTAAACTTATGAAACTCTTGTATATTAAACAATTTTATTGAAAATTTACATAATTATTTGCCTTGTATAGACGTTTCTAATTTGACGAATATCAGTCAATATTTTGCAGTAGCTCTCATTTAAGGTCCCTTTCCGAAAAAATGGTTTAAGCTTTTTTAAATTTGAACAAATTCTTTTTGAAATTTGGCACAATTTTAACTATTTTAAATATATCTTATAAATTATAAATTATATATCTTATAAATGGGTCCATATTTTGATATAACTCCCATATAACGCCCCTCCCGGAAAACGGGTTTGATCTAAACAATTAAAAATCATAGAGCTCGGTAAAATTTTATTTTTAACTATTTTTAATGTACATTTTTAAGTAGAACATGCTCGGTCCATATTTTGATGTAGTTCCCATATCAGGCCCCTCACCGAAAACAGTTTTCAGCTTATAAAACGAGTAATAAATACATTCTTTGAAATTATTTTGCTAACTGTTTTGAAGATATATTAATTTGTCCTACATCGGTCCATATTTTTTTATAGCTCCCTTATAACGGGCTTTCCCGGAAAACGAGTTTTGAGTTTATAAAACATTTAAATAAAGATCAGTTCCATTGAAATTTAACACAATGATTTTTCTAACCATATTTGTCTAAGTATATTATAAATATGAACAATATTGGTCCAAATTTTTCTGTTTCTCCCATTTCAGACCCCATAATGTATATTCTTGCTTCAAATCAAAATCTCAGTCGATTTTATAGTAGAAAAAAAAGCCTGTTCAGTAGAAAAAAATTATAGCAAAAATTATAACTAATTTATGACTCATTAAGTGTTTCTGTGATATATACTATATACATTTGTGAGTGTATGTGTGTATATGTATATCTAGGAAACCTAACGTATTAACTTCACACGAATTTGTGGTGGAGGGTATTAAAGATTAAAGCATTCTTACTTGTTTTACTTAATCTTATTGTGAACAATAAGTGATAATATTTTTTTTTTTTTCAATTTATATTCGGAAGTTAAAAAACCGGTATTGAATATATATCGACTCAGATTTTAATATAGTTCATGAATAACTCTTTGGAGTCTTACATAATTGATCTTGATATTCTCTTTCGCAATATGAAGACCACAATAACAGTCTACATTATATTGGACGCCTATTAGAATTTGGTTCCTCACATTTATATGAGATAATTTTCGGATTTGGGGTTTACATAAGAGCTATAGGAGCTACAGATCGATCCTTTTACTTTAAATAACTGTGAAAGGGAGAATTTCGAAAGTTGGTTGTAAGGAGGGTAGTTCGAATGTGAACCGATATCTTCTTGAAATTTAGCACATATATTTGCATTGCCATATTTAAGGGTTTTATAAACTTAAATCTTCATTCCGTAAGGACATTTTTATTTGGGAATTTAGCGAAATTTTGAATTTTTATTGAAAATTTGAAATATTTTAATTTTTGTGAAAATAGAAAATTTGTAATTTATTTTGATAAAAATTGGAATTTTTGGTCAAAAATTAAATTTTCGGTGAAAAATTTAATTTTTGGTGAAAAATTAATTTCGGTGAAAAATTTAATTTTTGGTGAAAAACTGAATTTTCGGTGAAAAATTGAATTTTTGGTGAAAAATTTAATTAATCGGTGAAAAATTTAAATTTTCGTTGAAAAATTTAATTTTTGGTGAAAAATTGAATTTTTCGGTGAAAAATTGAATTTTTGGTGAAAAATTTAATTTTCGGTGAAAAATTGAATTTTTTGGTGAAAAATTTAATTTTCGGTGAAAAATTGAATTTTCGGTGAAAATTGAATTTTCGGTGAAAAATTGAATTTTTGGTGAAAAATTGAATTTTCGGTGAAAAATTGAATTTTTGGTGAAAAAATTGAATTTTCGGTGAAAAATTGAAATTTTTTGGTGAAAAATTGAATTTTCGGTGAAAAATTGAATTTTCGGTGAAAAATTGAATTGAAAAATTGAATTTTCGGGTGAAAAATTTAATTTTCGGTGAATTAAATTTTTGGTGAAAATTTAATTTTCGGTGAAAAATTGAATTTTCGTTGAAAAAAATTTTCGTTGAAAAATTGAATTTTTGGTGAAAAATTGAATTTTCGGTGAAAAATTGAATTTTTGGTGAAAAATTGAATTTTCGGTGAAAAATTGAATTTTCGGTGAAAAATTGAATTTTTGGTGAAAAATTGAATTTTTGGTGAAAAATTGAATTTTTGGTGAAAAATTGAATTTTTGGTGAAAAATTGAATTTTTGGTGAAAAATTGAAATTTTGGTGAAAAATTAAATTTTTGGTGAAAAATTTAATTTTCGGTGAAAAATTAAATGGTGAAAAATTTTTTTCGGTGAAAAATTTAATTTTCGTTTTGGTGAAAAATTGAATTTTTGGTGAAAAATTGAATTTTTGGTGAAAAATTTAATTTTCGGTGAAAAAATTGAATTTTTGGTGAAAAATTTAATTTTCGGTTGAAATTGAATTTTGGTGACAAATTTACTTTTCGTGAAAATTGAATTTTGGAAAAATTAATTTTCGGTGAAAAATGAATTTTTGGTAAAAAATTTAATTTTCGGTGAAAAATTGAATTTTGAGTGAAAAATTGAGATTTTTGTGAAAATGAATTTATGTGAAAAATGAAATTTTGGTGAAAAAATTGAATTTTGGTGAAACTGCGAAGTCTTTGTAAAAATTAAGGAAAAAAACTGTTGTCAATTTATCGTTATATAACTTCTAAACAAGAACAATTAGATTTTTTTTCTTAAAAACAAAATAAATTTCAAAATGTCTTTTAACCTTCTTAAAGTCTTTGAAATTCTTGGTCCTTTTCATAAATTAAACAGGAGACAAGCCCTCAGGCTATGTTTTGTTATATGTTTCATAAGAATCTGCCTCAACCTACATTTTGCAAAGTAACCAGTTAATCCACTTTCAATTTCGTATATTAAGAAGTCTGAATTAATTTTTTGTTTAAAGTCGTTCAAAATCCCTCATAAGAAAAAATATGTCTCGTGATTTCGAAAAAAAATTAATCCGTAGTAAATTATATCAACCAGACAGAATGGAAAAAAGGAGCAAGAAAAAATTTCTTAATCAGATTTTGGGGGAAAAAACTGGAGTAACAAATAAATTCAGTTAAAACAAGAAGAAAAAACAACAGATGAAATTAATACTGCGCGTTAAAGTCGGCCAAAAATTGATGTGGACGATGGAAGAGAGTTTGAGAAGGGAGTGGAGTAGTTACACAAGAAGAGTATTATTGAAAGAGCACAAATACACGCACACACACACATACACTCACACTAACACAAATGTATAGCAAAAAGAAAAGTTTTGTGTATGTATAACAATGTGGCGGGAAAATCGATACGAAAAAAATCCTTTCGTATATAGAACAGAGTCTAAAAACTGGAGTAGACAAATATTGAGTTGAGGAAAAGTAATAATTTTCATTTTGATGTATTTGATGTTTTTTTCTTCACTTCAAACAAATAATTGTTGATTCTGACAAAAAGAAAAATGCAAATTTTGTGAAAAGCAAGAAAATTTTAAAATTTATTTTTAAATTTGAACTTTAAAATTTATTATTTTTGTATATTTTTTTATTGAATTTTTTTAAGACTCTTTAATTATTCACCTGCATTAAATAACTAATTTCGTTGTGTGAATTGAATTTCTTTTTCATAAGATTTTTTTTTTGTTTCTTCCAACTGCTATTTAAACCACATTTCTTTGTTATTTTTATTGAACGGAAAATATTAAAATTATTTAATTTGTTTTTTTTTTTTAATTTTTGTTTAAATTAATAAAATTTTATTTTTTTATTGTCCCGAGCAAAATAGTGCTCCCCTTTTTTATATAAAAAATTATAAAAAACAGAAATTCCTTTAGACGTTTTAAATGAAGACAACACGCGCGTACAACCGCTGATAATGTACTGAGGCAACAGTATTTTACCGTTGTATCAAATACCGTAACTTCATACAAATATTTTTTCAAATGACATCGAGGGGGTGTTGTGGTTAATGTAATAAAACAGACTAAGTCTGTTAATATATGAATGTGAGTAAATTGTGAACTTTTATTAAAAAAACTATTAAGAGTCAACTAAGAAATTCTGTAAAATACCCTACACCATGCAGATATGAAAAAAGTTAAGGATCGACCCTTATACATATATGACACATTTATGCCATTTAAGGTGGTTTTCAGTAGATGGATTGTGAGAGGACCATAGAAAGTTATGAGAAAATCAGTCGTAAAATTTTATTTTGGTTGTATAAACCTTAAATACATGAAATATTTTGAAACTGGTTCTGCATGGGAGCTACGTTAATTAGTCAACCGATCTTCTTGATTTTTTGTTTATGCCAGATTTAATTAAACCACCCTCAAACTTTTAAGAGCTTAGACCTCCATTCATTGAAGAGGTCTTTACTGGAGTCGAAATATTGTACAAAATATAACCAATTCCTGTTAGCTTCGTCCTTGGCCCATAAAAATATCTCTACGAAATTATCAGTTGTAGAGATAATTATAGAGATATTTAAATTCTTACCTTTAGAAATTCTTATTTATTGTGAGTGACTCTCATATAGTATTGCATTGAGAGCATTTCGAATTCTTTCAGGTACTGTTTTCAGATCACCTTAAACCCATCTCCTGCTTTTTTTTAATTTTAGAAAGGGTCTACCCAATTCAGCATAATTTGAGCTTTCGTATTAAAAATAGCCAAAACTGTTGATCTCTTCCGTTACAAAGCAAATGATCATGCACGAGATTAGATCGTAATCATTAAGGATTACAATTTTTTGGGTGGAAATGCAGAACAGAATATAATTTTAACATTTTTTACCAGATTCTTTTTCTGTGTCACAAATATTATTTAGAAATTTATTCCCTTTTTGACAATCTCATCGAATTTCTAACAGATCTTTTTTCGAAATTAATCTATAATAGCGCACCATATTTATGGGTAACTAATATTCATATTAATAAGATATTTTTAATAGAGAGTCGTAAATATTATTTGATACTGACTAAACTAAAAACTAAATCTAATTGCAATAAAAATATAATATTAATTAATTAATTAATGTCATTAATTGCTTGTCGCAATAATTTTCATGAATTGTTTTTCTAATCTATAAAATAAAGTTTGAAGTTCTATCTCGAATCTCATCACATAATTTTAAATATATAAAAAAGTTAATATCCGATGTATGAGTTATTAATTATATAGAAACCAAATAATATTTAAATCAAAAATTACCAGATTTAATAATATTATTTTATGTTTTTCATAAATAAGGTAACATTAAACTGTGTTATTGTCTTTGCTATCACCACAGTACTTTTAATCACTAAGGCGACCTCTAGTTGTCATTTCATGATTGGGGGTGAATATACTTGCTAAAATTATTTAAGAAATCTACTAATTAAAGTCAACAACCTTGACGTAATACTGTAAGAATTAGATGGTAATACAGTTAATTATAAACAGTATTAATTGGTATGGCAGTTACATATTTAACGACTTTTAGTGATGAATAATGGTATTACCATGAATAGACTAACTTATCCAATATTTACAGTTAGCTTATCTACACACAAAAGAAATTCACCAGTTTTATTTCACCTTTAGTTGATGTCTTCAATAAATTATTTTAATCTCAATAATAAATTGAGTTAAATTAGGGTGACAACTTCTTTATCATCCAATACACAAACAATGAAGCAAATTTTGATGTACTTTTATAGCAAAGACTTAAATCACTGGATTAAAAATTCGGATTGTGATAATTATTATTTTATTAAACCGAAGGAAAATCAGTAATTTTTAAATAAGTCGGCTTCTCCGTGAATATATACTGATACTTTATGTTTATATAAATATGGTCGGAGCAGAACTAGAACTGAACTGGAACTAGTGTATTCAAAAAGCTAAATCGGAAACTGGTTAACTGGTTTTTTGCATTTCAGAAAACCGACCGGTTTCGAATAATTTCAATTCTCAAATAATTCGACATGCCGTTTTTTCCGTCGGTTAACGGGTTTTATTTATGGGCACATTCTGCTGCATTTTTATGAATTCTGTCATAAACGAGAATACATAAAATTTGTCATTGTAACACGAGAAAAGTTCTGTATGCATTCTTAGACACATATTCTGAGTCAATTTTGCTATGCCCGTCTGTTTTAGACATCATTCCATTAATAAATGAGATTCTCGAGATTTTTTATCCATTATCCTGCAGTATCCATTCTAAAAATTTCGGTTTTTTTAATACACTAACTGGAACTTGACTGGAACTGAACTTGAACTGAACTGGAACTAAACTAGAACTGAACTGGAACTGATCTAGAACTGAACTAGAATTGAAATAGAACTGAACTAGAACTAAACTCGAGCTGAATTGGGAATCAGAGTCCTTTTGAGGTTTTGTCCACCTATTTTTTGTATCTTCGTGAATATAACCCTCTACATCTTGTGATTCAATAGTTGTTATTCGATTCCTCACATTCATATTAAATAGATTTAGAGAACAATCTTTTACAAACTACTTAGGTAATTTGAAATTAATTATAACTCAATTTATTTTCAATTTAATTAGCAACAAAAATACAAAATCCATCCACAATTATTTGATGTTGGATGGAATTTGTTGTTGTTGTTATTAGAAAATAACTAAAAGTGTTGAATTACGGCTTCAGTAACACTTGAAATGAATGAAATACAAAAGCGCCAAAATATACCCACCAACAACACCAACGCCCACAAAAAAGAGAAGTTAAATTAAAAAAAAAAAAAAAAAAAAATTAAGGTAAATCACGTGTCATGTAAATACGATTCCTTGTCATTAGAATTAAAGGAAAATAATAATAATGATAGAGTCGCTGAAACAAGTTAAAGCGAAAAAAAAGAAAACTTGTAACAAATACTTTATTTTCAGTGAAATGAATGAAACTAAATTTCAATTTACATGATTCCATTTTCGCATTTCTCGCTGTTTGTTAAAGAAATTTTGAATATTTTTTAAACTTTATAAAATCTGCCCCCTTCCATTCCTTTCCCTTCCATTCCCCTTATTCAGGCGAAAACATGTGTATTTTCATAATCTTGATCATCTTCCGATTGCTGTTGTTTGAAATTTGTTCACTATTTTATATGCCCTTTTTTCTTGACATCCTTTCCTTTTCTTTCCTTTGCTTTGCTTGTTCCTTGAATTTAATTCTCCCCTCTGTTTTCTTTTCACTTCCTTTCAAGATTAATGAAAAAGTCAATCAGTTGTAGTTGTTGTTTTTTTAATTTTGTTGGGAAGGGGAGTCGAAGAAAGAGAAAAAATTTGAATTACATTGTAAATCCTTTAGATTTTATCCATATTTCTTAATTCAGCAGGAAGAATAAGAAATAACGCCCTTCAACTTATGCCAGCCACCTTGTGTAACCACATTCTACATTCGCATTTACATACATCATCCAGTTCAACCCAACCCCCCTTGTTTAACGCTTTCCTTTTCTTTTAACTTTTAATCATAATTTTATTTTACAAATTGACTTACTGACAGTTTATTTTTACAGAAGAATGTCGGTCGAAAGGACGTTTGAATGAATAATTTTGTTAGGAAAGTTTTCCTTTTTGTTTTGCGATGCTGTTAAAAACAATTTTGTTTATTTATTTTTATTCGTTGTATCAACTTGTTTCACTTTATCGATAAAATACTTATAAAGCGATTTAAAGGAATGAATTCATGAAGGTACTAAATAATCTTTTTGAGTTATTACTTGAAACCGGGGAATCAGAACATTCTTGGAGATATAGTTTTCAAAAATCATTCGAGTTTCTTTCAATTGTAAGTGAATATAATTTAATGGAGTCATGATACTCTAGAGGAAGTTCTTCTAACTCTCCTGTTGAGAGGACTTAAATGAATGGATTAGGAAACAAAGGTCTTTTAGATCACGAACTTACAATTCACAGAATGTTTAAGTAAATCTCGACTGAAATTAATTTACTTTCGAATTATTCTTTATTGTCAGAGAGAGTTCCAAAAGTTTCATGGTAGAGAGCAGAGAGTTGGTTTTTTCCCTGCGATGTTTTTTTTTATTCTCGATAACGTCTCAAAATCAGTCTTCTACAAATCAATTCATTTTGAGTGAAACATGTTTGCATGACTGTCTATTTGTGCAGAAGTCTGAGTCATTCATAGAAATAAGCATTCTAAATTTCATAACCCATTTTTAAAGGATCAATAAAGCTACCACCTTTGGGAACTAACAATTTTGGATTGCGATTCTAGACACATTGTTTGACAAATTCAAAAAAATTTGATTATTCCCTTGTCAGATTTATCTTTCCGGAGTCAAAAGATTTATGTCGTTCTCTTAATGCTGAGAAACTTGGCTTTGATTTTATAGAATATTTTAGTGACGAAAAACCCGATTTGTCCATTCTTTTATTGAAAGATCTTTCATAGATTTAGGTTGAAGGAACAAAGGTCTTTTAGATAATCAATTTACAATTTCGAGATCTGATCAAACTTCGACTTCTACTGTGATTTTTGCGCGATTTTTTCTTTGTTTTTCCGTAAGAGCTTCTAAACATTTACTAAAGAGAGTTGGTATAGGAAAAATAGGCTCAAGGAATCTATATGTACAACTGAAAGCAAAATCATGTTATTTATTATCGAGTTACCAATAGATTGTTTTTGTATTTCACTTGAGGTGATCTCACTTCACTTAACACTCTCTGATTTAAGGAAAGTTACCAATAAAATGTCTTTAAGTTCCAGATTCGGTGGTCTCAGAACAATAGAGTCTAGTTACAAACAATTTTCGCATAAGTTTTTGTAATAAAAAGAAAGAGAAGGTTTAATGTTCCGGCATCAGTGATTCGTTATATATCTAGTGTTAGGAGATTTACCAATCGATTATATTTATATTTCACTTGCGGTGATCTTAAGTCACTGATCACAGTATAGCATATTAGAGTCTGTAACGACTGCAGCAAAATTTTAAATATAGAAGAGAAGACGATGGTTTAACGTTTCAGATCCGATTTAAAGTTTTAAGTTCCTGATGATCTTCTTATAACGAAAACATAATTAACAAGAAATATGGAATATGTTGTTAGAAAGCCTATACAACCCTCAAAACTTTTCTCAGAACGCTTGATTTAGACAGAAAAAAGTAGGAGGGATGTGTGAAACATGATTGTTGTCACATTTCAGAAGAGCATTTCCGTACATTTAAAGACAAAGAAATTTGGTCCCATATAAATTGAAGCCGGGAAATGTTGAAACGCTTTTTTGTATGTAGAAAATGAAACTTGAACGATACAAGAAAGAAGTCACTTTTATTGTGGAGTCATCATAATATAAATCATCTGGCACATTACTAGAACTATATCGCCTAGGAATGCTCTGTATTTGTTGGGATCAAAATGATGCTTTCTATAATGAAACCGTGTCAAACGATTACAGTTTGAAGAAAGAAATCAAAGAAATATTATCGGAATTATCGATTAGACACGAGGCAATAATTTCATTTGATGGGTGTTTCCCATTATGAACTATAGAAATCAGGTCATACGATCATTTTAAGAGTAAAATTAACAGAATCAACTAGACATAAGCCATGATCTTCCATCGCATATATTACAAGACCGATGAAAAATTATATGAAGAAAGTGGAAAAAAGGTCTGGGTCATCCGTTCTGTAACCCAGTTCTAGCTCCTTTTGACTAATATTATAGAGCTGTAAAGTATTTAAATATTCCATTCTTTTACAGCCTGCCCATAAAGAAACCAGCAGTAATGCTACCGTTTGCTTGTGGATTTAACAAAAGTCGTGTTGATGATTTTCTTGAAAAATCAATTTTTAAAATAATTTTTTCTTATCTTTGTTCCTTTTTGTAAGAAGTCTTAATGTCAGTTTGCAAATTCCTCGAACTCTCTTTTGCAGCATGAAATATTGTAATTGTGTCCAATGTGCCACACATCGAGGCACACACATACATTCATCCTTACATGACACATGAAATAAGAAAATATCGGAATTATATGGTAAATTCCATACTCCTCGTATTGTGTCTGGTGCTTATTACATGCTTAACTTGATAAAAAGAAACGATATGAAATGAGAGCAAAGAAAACAAGGAAGATCTAAAGGGTGGAGAAGAGAAGAAAAAAAGGTGGAGGGGGAGAAAAGGCAAAATAAGAAGACACGTGGCAACACCATGTCATCCCACACCCATTTTACATCAAATTTCACCAAATCCATGTCTGTATTAACATTTTCTTATTATTACTTTTGTTGTTCTTGTTGTTATTGTTTCTCTTTAACCCATTCTTCAATTACCCTTTCACAAACCCAAACACACACTAACACATATATGTACAACTTTTTTTAACTTTGTAGCATTATTGATTGTAGAGGTTTTAAGAAAACATATGTTCGGTTTGTAAGTTTAATTTTTGGTTCTTGTGTCTGTATTCTGTATTTTATTTCGCATTTATCGTAATCGCATCCTAATTGCAAGAAAATTACTCCCACGTGCTTGTGTAACCTGATCAATGTTGGTCTGTCCTCATCATCAAAGACATCTGAAAATATACCGTATGATATTTTAGCATGTCAAACAGCAACAACTACAAAAAAGTGCTGCAATGTGAGATTAATTCTTGTGGGTCTACATTCCGACTTTCTTCTTCATCTTGTTGCTTTCTTTTGGTTTCGTCCAACTGAAGTGTGACAAATCAACTTGAAAAATGATTTAAAGTTTTTTCTTTTACTTTCAAAAAAATTATAAAAAGAGTTAAGAAGGAAATTTGTGTAAATATTGTTCCCAAATTCTCAAAGATTGATTTCCTTATTCATCTCACCACAGTCACGACAGGTGAATTAGGATAAATAAAATGTCTAATTCCGTATGCCGAATATTGTTAGCATAAATCTGTTCTCAGTTTCAAAAACATATTGATAAAATTTACTACATACGATTATTTTGATTCAAGAACAAATCAGTTGAAATTCCTAATGATCGTTTAAATAGCACAGGTAGCTTCCATTCAAATTCTCCCTCCCGGAATGGTGTGTAAAGTTAATTCTGAAATCAAAAGCTACGCCAATAAAATTTTAATGAATGTAATCCAAATCTATCTGATAAATGAAATCTATATACTAAATTACAAGGGTCCACAAATGGCTATTTTCACTAACATTTCACTAAAAATTCAAATTTTCAAAAGTCAAAATTTTACCAAAAAAATCAAATTTTTCTAAAAATTCAAATTTTTATCAAAAAATTCAAATTTTCATCAAAAATACAAATTTTCACTAAAAATACAAATTTTCACTAAAAATACAAATTTTCACTAAAAATACAAATTTTCACTAAAAATACAAATTTTCACTAAAAATACAAATTTTCACTAAAAATACAAATTTTCACTAAAAATACAAATTTTCACTAAAAATATAAATTTTCACTAAAAATACAAATTTTCACTAAAAATACAAATTTTCACTAAAAATACAAATTTTCACTAAAAATACAAATTTTCACTAAAAATACAAATTTTCACTAAAAATTCAAATTTTCACTAAAAATTCAAATTTTCACTAAAAATTCAAATTTTCACTAAAAATTCAAATTTTCACTAAAATTCAAATTTTCACTAAAAATCAAATTTTCTATAAAAGTACAAATTTTCACTAAAAATTTAAATTTAAATTTTTCACTAAAAACGAACATTTTCTCTAAAAATTAAACTTTTCTTTAAAAATTTTTCAATAAAAATTTTTTATTAAAATTTTACTTTGTCATTTAACATTTTACAAAAAATATTCTTTTTCTAAAAAATTACATTTTCAGAAAAAATCAAATTAAAAAAATAATAAATCTTCTCAAAAACTAAAATATTCAATTAAAATGCTGCTGTTCACTAAGGATTCACAATATTTGCTTAAAATTCTGATTTTCTCTGAAAATTACTTGAAAGATTTATCAAAACATCGATACCATATTTTTTGCAATTGAGTCTAAAATCTTCAAATTCGGAATTAAGAATCAATTATAAAATTTACTATAATGTTCTGGAATTCGGTTTTTACTATTTCAACATTAATTCACTATTGTTGAAATAGTAATGTTTCCATAACGGTGTCTGGAAATTCTTCTTTATTACCAGAAATCAAAAGGAGCCAAAAAAGCGAATACACATTCTATTTGGCTCCTCGACGAAAATAACTCGATACAAAAAAATCGAGAATGATTTTCCGAAAGAATTACACTTTAATTTTATTCCATGTTAACAATTTGATGAACAACGTCTTTATAAATGAAGATAATTTCCAAATATAAATCAAATACCCCCCGACTGATCATTTGTTTCGGTCTCGTTATCGTAAGTTAAAGACTTATATTGCTCTAACCTTCCTTTTCTAAATCCAAACTGGATGATATTTTGTAATATTACGAAATTTAAGTTTAGAACATCAAAACATATTTTTTGCCTAAAATTAGTAATTTTACCTTCTTGGAATCTTTTTAAGGATCATATATTAACAGTGATTAATTTTGTTTATGTCGAATCAGGTTGTTTTTTCAACTTTAATGCTACAAAAAATATCTGATTTTATTAGGGTGATTAAATTAAAAGGAGAATTTTGTGGTACATATTTTCAATTTTTCCAAAATATATTCTTTGAAATACTTATATTTTATTTTTTTTAATTTATTTTAAAGTTTTTTCTTTAATGAAACCAAAAAGTCACACATACACTCGCACACACAGAAACAAACATATAATATTGTAACAATTTAGATAAAAATTATACCAAAATAACAATCCAAACGATACTCTAATTTGTAGCATTCATTATAGATGCCAACCATGTTTGCAAAATAAAAGAAGAAATCGGTAGCAGGAGGTTACGAAATAAAAATATGGATCCATTTAGTTAAAACCCTTCTTTTTTTTAGAAAAAAATCTTAATTTTTTTGTAAGAATAAAATAAAAAAAAGTATTTTCTTTACTTATTAGATACAAAATAATGCGCATGAATAGATCATAATGATGATTATGAAGAGAACTTAAGGAATGGAAGAGTTGATGGTTAAGGAAGATATTTTATTAAATAGAATATTTTGCTAAGGAAGCCTCATTTACATTTCCAAATAAATGAATATATATAAATATATTGTAATCTAAATATCTTTTTAACAATAGAAACCAACAAAAACAATAATAGAAAAAAAAACAGAATTCAGAACAGCAGCTAAAATAAATTTATGAATTCCACTCCCAATTTAAGTAAGACAACGCGCACAATATGCTACCGTTTACAACCATAAGGAAGGAATACTCAAATTCATTGTATAACAATAACAACTGACAACAATATGCACTCACACTCACACACATACACAGACACACTTTCATTTCCATTACCGCTATAGATACTTATGCTTACACTTACACACACTCACACAGATACAAATTAACACCCTACTCTTAACCTCCCTAAAAACCAAAACCATAAGATACATTAGTGAGTGACTGCAAAAACCCTTGTTCCAAATGGGTGGAAAAGAGACAAATGTAGTGCTTAAAAGTCTGGTAAATAATAACTAAAAGGGAGGTTTGTCTTATAGAAATCTAAAGGGAAATGATTCTATAACGGATTTTTTTATTATTGTTTTTATATATATAAAATATCTATATACAATAAAATACAATACAAGAAAAAAGAATGTTCCTTTTGGATATGTATTTCAATGTTTGTCTGTGTAGTTGTATGTGTATGTGTAAGTGTGTTTAAAACCATGAACAGATATTAATACTTTGTATATATTACAGTTTTGTTTTTGTATCAGCTATCTATACATTTGTATCTGTATCTGTTTTCTATATATTTATTATTCTATAGATATTGTGGAAATTGTATATATATTCCATCTATATATATACATAAATTGTGTGTATGTATGTCTTCTTTAAGTTAGTGATATCGTTTTTTGTATACAATCATTATTATCATCATTGACAACATCATTATCATCATTATTATCATCATCATCAACCTCAATTTATAGCAGCAGAATCATGGTTTCATTTCTTTTTTTCATTGGCAGCCGTTTCCAATTTTTTTCTTTCTATATATATATATTCTCGGAAATCTGTGTTTCATCACTATATATGTATGTATATACACACTATGTATATATGTATATTTAATATAAAGTATCTATGTATCTATAGTTGTACTATTTGCTATCTGTAATGTATTTATGTATTTTTTGTGTATCTTTTCATTTGACTTGTGGTTAAATTCATTTAAGTGATGCTATTTAGTCATTTATACTTCATATTCATTTACATTCTTTTCATCTTCTTGTATTCTTTTTCTTTATCTTGTTTTTTTATTTTCATTTATCAGTATGTCGTCAGTTTTATATACAAAATTTGCATTTAATCAGAAATTGTTTTATGTGAAATGAAAAAACTGACAAGAAATCTTAAAAAAACTGTAACGATATTTCAATTAAATTGAATTTAAATAAAGAAACCAAAAAAAGTTGGAGAAATTTTTGTTTATTTAACAAACTTTTCAATAATTGAGATATTTAAATAATGACAATCTGACATTTTGATAAGATTTAAGTTGCAAATATAGTAAAAATATTTAAAAAGGAATTACGTGTCGAAATGTTTTCCATTACAAAAATTAAATAATTTTACATAAATTCTATTTACGAACATAACATGATTACAGATTAATTTATACCACTATACTATTGTAGGTAGAGAAAAATGTCATTTTCCTCTAAAAGTTTTGAAATAATTCTGTAACTTTTGAATCGATTCTAATTAAAATAATGTATTTATATCTGAGGTGTTTTCAAATTAAAGAGTTTTGTGGACTGAAGTGGTGAAAATTCACAAAAATTAATTAAAAAGTGAGACCTTAATATTCCTAAATGTCAAAGAACCAAACTTACAGATTTTTTATTTCATTGAAAATATGATTACAATTTACAAAATAATATCTTTATAGTTTGAATCACTAGTGATAGGAAATTTTAAACCTTTTCCGAAAACCCTTTTATTAAAGTTTTTATAGTGCTTTATATCATATTGTTCGAATAGATTGTCTATCTCCGTTTAAAATCTACCACACTTTTGGACAAATTTTTTGCGCTCTTCAATTATCTTTTAACAACAGTCCACCATCTTCACTAACTCTGGCAGTTTGGAAGATTTTCCTCTTTTGGTACAAATATCACATTATTGTTTTTGTACTACTCAAGAGCTTGTTGAATATAGTGTCAGAATTGCAAGTCAGGCCAAAACTAGGTAGACAAATTACGATGTCTTGTGAAGCCCTTTTTGTAAAAATTACTAGATATAAATTTTGGTACTTATAGGGCTGTTGTTACAAAGCATATTGCTTGTCATACCAATAAATTTTTTGAAAATTTTGATTGCTTTTAGGTCCTAAACAATTCTTCTGCATAGTCTCGAGCATTAGTAACATAAAATTTTTGACCAATAAATTGTGAAAAATTTGATTTTTTTTAACTTGACTTTAATTTCCGTGCTCTGTTTTTGATCTCTGGATTTTTTAGTAGAATTCCCGTCAGAAACTTTTTGAGCTTTGTTTGTTTTAAAACTTGTATTAGCTTTAAATTTTCGTATCAAATAGTCCGAGCGCTGAGCCTTACTACCGGATATGTTGGGAGCTCTTTTAGAAATACTTTTTATTTTTTGGCTTTAGAAACGTCATGGGGATCATTTCCTCTATCTACGCTAGGCTTTCCCGTTACTGTTTAGTAACATTAGAAACAGTTTGGCGCCAGGTCTTTGAAGGATTGTCTAACTTTTGTACGACCAATTTGGGTTTTGCTAATAATATTTAATAATTTTGGTATGCCCTTTTTCCCGGTCACTCATATTATTCCGATGTACAATATATTCATTTGTTTGACATTCAACAAAATAACTGTGATGTTTAACAAGAAATAAGTAAAATTTGTAATGAAAAACGTGTGTTAAGATTTTTTTGATCTCAGTCCTTAAATCTATTTTCCTCAAATTCATTTCATAACCCTTCAAATCAACTCGAAAAGTCCTCAATTATAATTTTATTAAAAAATCCTAACCTGTTCAAGAACTATTTAGAGAGAATTGTTTTGTAATCACTGTCACCGCCATATTATTGTTATAAAAATAACAATAATTCTGTTGTAGCAGCAAAATTATGGTCAAAATATAATTTATTCTGTAATAAATATGTATGCCACGAAAATAATAGTGTTGTGACGAATATATTGGGAATATGACTTTTCTCTGAGTGTAGCAAACAGTTGCGAAACATAACAGTGTAGATAAATTTATTTAATTAATTTAAACTCACACAGCTACATCGATTTAGAATCGGATATACTCCAGAAATATATACATACATAAGGAATGTATTGGAATGTATGGACTCTGAATTTTATAAAGAATATTATGGATCAAAATTTTTATTTGCAAAAACAAATAATAAAATCGATTTTGTGAATATATTATGAAGCCTACAGATCAGTGTTTAATGGCCTTTTTTATTATATAACAAAATTTGCTGGTGTAGATTTAACGACATTAACGCAGTATTAAAACACATATAATTTATCTCAATATGCCTCGAGTTTTAGAAAAATATCTTTATAAATTAAAATGACATTTTTAATTCACAGATTCTTATTTTATTCAAATATTTGTCTCTTCTTCTGATCTCTCTAAAAATAGACTATTGTTTACTAATCCGTTAAAAAGTAAAGGTGATCATGTGGAGATTATAGATTAAACAGACGACTTCCACAACTATTAAATAAATGAATTGACAAATATTCGGATTTAGATATTTAGATACATGATAAAATGTTTTGTATCTCCATATGTATGTGTATATATGAATGTATGTATGTGGATTTGTTTTGGCATTAAAGTGAAAAATAATGATTAAAAAAGATATGGACGAGTGAATTGTGAATAGTGAATAGAATAGTGTTAGAATACTTAATGGGCAGATTTATTTATTTGAAACAAAGTATTTTCATTATTATTATTTTTTACTTAAAATGTCTAAATATATGTAGGGATTATAGTTTAAGCGGATGATGATCCGTTAAACACACAAACCCCTATTTTGGGCTAAAATATGTTTAAAGAGAAATAAGAAATAGACCGAATTGAATTCAGGCATCAATAATAAAGTGAGAACATTTTCTACATATGCAGACAATAATAACAATATTGATACTTCTATATTGATCTAATGATTAAATGATTATGTATACAAAATATCAATGTCATATTAGAGTGATATTGTCATCTAAAACTAAATTGTTTTAAAGTGATAAAAAAACCGTTAAATAAGTTGAAATACACTGAAAGAAGATATTTTTCTTATAGAAAGAGAAATTAAATATAAAATAAATCGAGGCTCTTCTGCCCGATAGCAAAAAATGTTAATAATTTTGTATCAAAATAGGTGTTCAAACTGTTTTAGTTTTTTTTTTTCAAATTTATTTACTCGAACTCCTAAAGCATTAAATTCGAAATAATTCTCAGTTAGTTTGATTTTTTTTTTTTAATTATGTTTTGAATTCATTCAAAAAAATGGCAGACAAGATTAAAGAAACTTATTCTATTACAAAATATTAAGTAAAATTTGCTTACAGTTTCTCTGACAGTCAGATTAATTCCGATTTTCAGGAGTTTGCTCAGCGATTTCTGCTGATTGTTTGAACGGTGGTTTTGTTTAACTGTTTTCAACAACAGTTCTTCTAACAACAGTTCCGAATGGCTGTTTTCACCTCCTCTCAGGCTTAATGTTATATTTCAGTTTATTTTAATAGTTTTCATATGGTTTGTATAGTATACCCTACATCACCATTGATGGTTGGCGTATTATGTGTTTATGTGGATCTTTGTGGCATACATATAGTATATCGTTGGATTCAAAATCACTTTCTGAATCGATTAACGATTTCCGTCTGTCTATGTACATTTTAGAGATATATATGATGAATTTTTGTATGTATTATTTTATTATAATTAATTTTTTGGACCAAGGACGAATTTGTCATGTTCGGTCTAGTATTTCAGGTAGCTTCTATACAAATGTAGGATCATATAACTCATATAAAATATTTTAATTAAATTTGGCGCATATCAATTTCAAATTCACGTGCCAAAAGGGAAGAACTTTGTTTCATAAAAAGTCCTTCTTCCGAAAATCACCAAAAAAAAAAAATCTGCAAAAAATTAAAAAAAATAATTTGAATGTTTATATTTTGTACAACCAGAAAAAAATATATTAAATTTTGAAACGATTGATCCGTCACCTTCTATATCCCTCATATAACCCCATATCATAATTCACCTAAAATGCTATAATTCTATCATGACAGTAATATGAAAATACTTTAAATAATTATATTTTATATAAAGAACAGAGCATTTAATAAATTTCTATGTGGATCGGTTCACAATTTCTTATGCTTCTATTATGATGTAGGGTATTATATATTCGGGCAAGTTTGTTCAACAAAAATGCAAATCAATTCCAACATTTCGTTTCTTACAAAACTTCTCATTTCATTAGATTTAGTACTGTTTTTTCCAGTTACATTTTCGGCTAACACGCTTGACGCATAAGTGTCCAAATGCGTCTCCTTTATGCCAGTTAATTTACAAAATTTGATTTGTTACATATTATATCATATCATAAGAACTAACCATTATTCCTTGGGTTGACGTTGTACTTTCGACTGATAGTTTTTACACAGCTGTCACCGCTGAATAGTTTTACAGCGATTTTGGTATGTACAACGATTCCACCTCACTGTTTTACACAGCGAGTTTGGTATCGGAATACGGCGGTTCCGACTCTCCAGTTTCAGCAGACTGTAAAACCTTTAATGCTAACTCTGGTTCCAGCTTTCAACCATTTCTGTATGACGATATTTCAGCAGCAGTATTGAGAGCAGATTATTTATCTATATTTTAACCCGATAACTCAACAGTTTATCAGAAAAAGGAGTCGAATATCTGTCGCATCCCAAAAATCATTGGAATTATTATTACGAAGGAAGCAAATATATGATTGACCCCTATATCGCTTCTGTAGCTACAAGGAGGGTATTTAAGATTTCCGTTAAAATGCAAATAAAAGAATTTTTCACATTTCAGCAAATATTTGCTAAAATACTCATTATCAATGTGATCAGATACTCTCAACATTTCATATGTATGTGTGTTAATAATATAGCAAATATCTGGGTGAGTGTTATGTTGGGATTAAACTACAAAAGACCTTTTCACAACAACCACCATCAGTTTCGTTCAGTTCAGTTCAGTTCGGTTCATGTTATTAATATTTTGTTGTCCAGAGGATTGTGGGCACTTTGTTTTTATGGTGTTTTGTGATTTAGAAGATTAAACGCCATAAAGCCAATACGATTGACTGAACAAATCGTCTAAGAACTTAATAGTTTCTTATAAAACAAAAAAAAAAAAAACACAACAAAACAATGACATGGAAACCAACAACCAACTAATAGACCGTCCGATAGATTAAACAAATCAATAATATAGTTTTATTTAAAACATATTGAATCCCTTATTCCCTTTATTATGTTACTTTCTTCCATTTCTTAATTACTTTACAAATGAATATTTTTTTTGCTGTTTTGTTGTGATTGGACGTGGCTGATTTGTCATTAAGAAAATCATACGCACACACACACACACATAGCGATTATTCAGTCATATCGGTATTAACACTTTAAATGCTCATTAAAAAGTAACAATTTGTCACCAACACTCATTCTTTTCACTCTCATTCACACAGGCTCAGGAGGGAATTTAGAAATATTTTAACACAAATTATTTTCGATTCCTAAAGGGGCTTAAAGAACTCAAGGCAAGACTTCACATACATTCAAATGCTTTTGTTTCCATAAACAACTAATAATGATGGATTTATTTTCATCTATTTAAACTCATTTTTCCATTGCACAGTGTGTCCAAATCGACTTTTTTTGGAAATAATTCTGTAACTTTTTAAACGTTAGAGATGTTTTAATGAAATTTCACATAGTCAGAGCTGAGATGTTTTTGAGTTGTTATGAAGGAGCACAAGCCACTATATGGTCAGGGGCACTTGTCAGTGACCCTTTAAATTTGACCACCACGTTTATGGTAATTTTATAAAAAAATCTTTAAAATCACATTTAAGAACTGAGAGAAAAGAAATTTTGTATATAGAAAGTCCTTACGCTTACATGTTTGGGTCATCTCTTATTTAATTCGAAATAAATTTTTAACATATTTGTAGTCCTGTATATTTTTTATTTTCTTAAGAAAGTGAATTTACTGTAGGTTCTAAAATTTTTAAAAAATGTCTGCCAGATTCCCTATAAAATTCTATAAAATATTGAAGCAATAACTATATAAATGCTTCCGTTAAAAAGTTGTATTAATCTGAAGTTGGAAAATGGTTTTATAAGCGAATAAATGTTGCCACCTTTTTATAAAAAATCGCAAAAAAATAAGCTTGATTATTTCCGAAATTAACTCTACACAAAAATTCTATTCTCTCAATCCATAAATGGATTTTTGACGAAATAAAAAAAATCATATATAAATTTTATAATGCCACTGACTACACCCCTAATCATATAGAGGATTGTATTCCAATAATCAACTTAAGAACACTTTGGCTCTGGCTCTGTGAAATTTCATTAAGATATCTCTAATGGTTTAAAAGTTACAGAATTATGTTCGATTTTGATACACTGTGCATTGTTTTATACCA
This sequence comes from Cochliomyia hominivorax, assembly GCA_004302925.2. Classification (NCBI taxonomy): domain Eukaryota; kingdom Metazoa; phylum Arthropoda; class Insecta; order Diptera; family Calliphoridae; genus Cochliomyia; species Cochliomyia hominivorax. The sequence goes on from PYHX02000494.1 coordinate 84,615,691, forward strand.
TTTTTGTGGATATTTTGTTCGTTAAGGTGTCAATTCGTAAATGATTTTGTCACCGATCAAACTTTATTGTTTTTGTAATCTTCTCAGTTGCATTTTAGATGGAAATACCCTTCTTTTTTCCCGAATGCAATTGAGTGTGTGTTTTGGTTTTATTTAAAGGATTAACATTGAACTTAATCCAGTAATTTGAGACAAATTTATATTATTTTAAATACTGTCTGCCTTTCAGTTTATTATTTTATTCATTTGTCTCACTCATTCAGACTGTGTATGCATGTGTGTGTGTTTGTGTGTGTGTTTGTATGTGAATTTGTCTATATGACATTTTCATGATTTGATTTTTATATTTTTGTCAATAATCGGTTTTTGAAACAAAAATGTTTTTTGTTCTTGTTTTTGTATTACAGATTAAAAATACACAAATAAATAATTATAAAAATGAAAAATAAATGATTATTTTTTTAATGGATTAAATGTTATTTGATATAGAAGTTTTCAAAAGAATTTTTACTTTAAATTTATAAAGAATATTTTTGAAATAAATTGAAAAAAATAGTTGTGATCGCATTAATTATATTATTTTCATAACAATAAGAGAAATGAAGAATATAGTTCACCAGCTAAGACCCGGTGCGCTTTGCGGTCCTTATTAAGTGAAACAGTTCCTTAAAGAAGTGACTGAAACCAAATTTGAATATTCTATTATATTTCTTAAGATAATCGATAACCAATATTTGCTTTATATGGGGGTACCTCTACACCTATCGTATCCTATCGAAATATTTTATAGCCTATATTACTTTCGGGTATATGGGGATCATTCTCGCTGTTACATTTCTTTAGATTTTTGATAATCATTATTTGCTTTGTATGGGGGGTACCTCTCCTTTTGGTCCTGTCGAAATTTTTATAGTCTATGTTACTTTCGGGTATATGGGGATGTCAGCAAAATCGGTCCAGTAGTTTAGCTGTCCCAAAACAAAAGGCAAACACGGAATCATTTATATATATATATATATATATATATATATATATATATATATATATATATATATATATATATATATATATATATATATATATATATATATATATATATATATATATATATATATATATATATAAAATTATAAAGTTATTATTTAAGTTATTTTCATATCCAATAATTAATAATATTTTATAAAGAATATTTTCTTTTAAATGCCACAGTGCCCCGTGCCCTCTACCAAAATTATTTCGTTCAAAGGCTTTATCCATGACCCAAATTTCATCAAATCTTCTCTAACAGTTTCAAACTAAATTCCGCTTGTATATACAAAATTTTTGTAATATTTTGTTATTAAGGCATTATCTACGTCTATTTATAGAAATTAGCTTTAAAATTTCAAAGGTATGTGATCTTAAAATTTTCGTTTATTAGGAGGATACCACTTTCCCGTTCTCTATCCGTAAATTGTGTTGTCTACAGTCAAAACACTATTCTTGTGTTAAATTACGTGAGGTTTCCTGTAAAAGTTATGGACATATGCGATATTAATTCTTTCATTTATAAGGGGGATACTATTCCCCGTGTCTTATTCAAGATTGTTCTTCATTAAATACAATATCATCGTGCTAAATTTCATGAAAATTGAATCAGTCTTTAAAAATAATAATCAAATTTTTAAGTTCTAGCAGGTTGTTTTAGATATTGGACCGAATCGATTAAGATGGTTTAAAAAAAAATGTTCGCCATAATAGTTCCTCAGTTATTCGAATCGATGGTACTTCTCCCCCGCAATCACCCTGTTCGTTTTAAATTTTTTGGTGAAACCGTTTCATAAAAAAGCGACAAAATTTTGATTTTTAAGTTTAAATTTTCTACGCGATGGAATCTTTAAGAAAATATAAATTCGAAACATATTTTTAATTTTCTCCATTATCCCTCTTAGGAGCATATGGCTTCCACAAAGCATCTCCCTTTTATACGATTTGCAGCAGACGTTTTTTGAGTCTTTCTATGAAAGATTGCGTTGTTCTAGATTTTGTAGTATAGAAAGGTTCCAGGAGTTTCTTGGCCACTGTCACTGCTTTTTGAACCTTGAGCAGTCTACTCAAGACCATTTTGTTTTTACTTTCCAAGAGTATTCTCATAGTATGTCCGATATGTCTTTATTCTTTATATTTTATTTGTATTACTATCGGTTTTATTTAACAATGTTCCAGAGATTTATGTTCTTGTTCTAAACCCAATTACCGGTAATTTAACGATAAAGTTAAAGGTTGCCTCTTTTTCTCCCAGACGAAAGTGGTGTGGGGTCTTAGAAGTGCAGCTGAGGTTTCCTATCTTTCCGTAGAATTTTTATTTGTTTTCCATCTTCACCTGCTGCATAAGTTCGGAATTGGCTTCTGTTTTACTTATACTACATTACAATTATAAACAAATTTTAATAAAATGTTTGTCTCAACGATACTATTTTCTAGGCAAAAATTTATTGCTATAGTTAAAACATTAATTAACTAATTATTTGTTAAAAAATAAAATTAACGATAATATAGTTGTTCTAAAATATGTCCGGTAGGCCATCGTTTTATCTTATTGTTTTCATCGTTCTTATTGTTTTCAATCAGCGTAAATAACATAAAGATAAATAATACATGACAATATGTATCACAATCATATTATGGTCAACGGCATAAATGTTACATAGTTCAACGTTATAATATGTTTGTATTGTAACCATAATTTGTTGCGGTGCTAACATATTAAAATTATCAGTTTGAATGTGTCAAACCACAATATGGTGGGGCACCTTATGGTGCTGGTTCATATATTATGGTGATGTGTCAACTTTAGTAATGTTGTGTGTCAAATATATGGTGATGTGTCAACTATATTTTCCTTAAACCCCAACATTTCGTTACAGCAATTAGAAGTCAATATAATCTGATCAGTACTTCGGAAGGCAACAACTTATTTTAAAACCATATAAATTGAATATTTCCTCTGAGATACCATTAGTTGACTATTTGGTGAAAAAGAAATAATCTTTTAAATGCTACTGAAAATATATAGAAAATAAACCGAATTTGAATTCCGGTTTCCGGTTAAATATCTTATTAATTTTGTTAGAATTTTCTTTGTTTATTTGAAAAATTCTTCATAAAATCTCAGATCCTTTTCGCAAAATAAGGTATCGCATTAAAAATCTTCTATTTCATAATTATCTAAAAATATTTAAGGACTAACGGTAAACTTATACAACACCTTGAGCATTAACCAAATTTTAACCACAAATAATTTTTCGTAGGCTGGACCCTAAATGAAGAGAATTAATAAGACACTTGTCAGTTTCTTATTCTCTTGTAATTGTAATCCTCATAAATGTCATCTATTTCTATTATTTTTTTATCAATAGTTACCAAAAAGAAATTAATAAGATTTATGGTGAAAAATGAAGAAGCAGCAAAAAGAGCCAAAATCAATGAAATTTTCTATAGATTTAGACAAAAAGACAAACTAATGAAATTTAATCATCATTAATGAAACAGCATTATTATTATTATTGAGGATGGACAGACGGATAGATGGATGGCTGAAAAGGTAATAATACTACAAATGAAGATAATAAAGCCATTTTTTTGAAATAAGAGATATAAATGGATTTTATTTTCTCTTAATGTTGTTGTCTTTTTTACAAAAATATGTTTCTATATCTTATAGTCAAATATTGGTTGCACAGAAAGGTGAAACTGGTAACGCCTTTTCAGCAATAACATTATCATTAAGGCCAAAAAAAAAAAAATAAGAGGAAGAAGAAGAAAAGGAGAATAACCAAGTTAAAAGTATCACTATAGTGAAATGCCAGAGGCATCTTTAATATAATTCGCATTAAAGTTTCTTTTTTTCTCTTAGAGAGTGCAAAAAGGGTGTCCAGAAAAAACCCTTGAAATGGTTGAAATGTAAAATTTTCTTAAATAAAATATATTTTGGTTTAGATCTCTGTATGTAAATGAAAAGATTTTATTTTGTTAATGTTTCTTCCTCTTCTTTTTTTGGTTTAAATCCAAAAATAATAAAATATTTTATTTTCTCATTCCTGCCGGAGAACTGAGAATTTAAAACAAACTGTCTGTTGTTTATTGTTGTGGTTTTTTGTTATTAAGTAAAGAGATTTCTAAAGCGGATTAAAAATGTTTTTCCTTTCAATTTTTCAATCTATTTAAATGTATGTGTGACACATAACTGAGAGGCTGACTCTCTTCCCATCCATGTGGCTTTCAAAACGGTTTTTGGTTGGCTAAAGGAAATATTTTGTTCCATTTGATTCCTTTTAAATTTACGAGGTTTTTTAAGTTTTGTACCCTACAGGATATATAAAGTTTGATATGTGGACTACATCATAATCTAAGTCGATTTGGTAGCTAAACTAAAACAGTACAAGCACTTTACCAGAACTGAACTAAAACTGAACTAGAACTGAACTAGAGCTGAGTTAGAACTCAACTAGAAATGAACTTGAACTGAACTAGAGCTGAGTTAGAACTCAACTAGAAATGAACTTGAACTGAATTAAAACTGAGTTAGAACTGAGCACGAAGTGAACTAGAACTGAACTAGAACTAAACTAGAGCTGAACTAAGACTAAACTTCAACAGAACTAGAACTAAACTAAAACTGAACAAGAGCTGGTCTAGAGCTGAACTATAACTGAACTAAAATAGTACTTAACAAGAACATTTGGTGTAGAGCATTATACAGTCGTTCTTAATGGACACACATGTTTTACTTCCTTTTCAAAAATTTCTACAATTTACAACAAAATGATTCCTTGTTCGTGTTTTCCATTTGATTGTTGTACATTTTTATGTAGATAAAGATTTTATGATTAAAACCATTTTTGGTTTTCTATTCCCTGTTAAAACCTGATAAACCATTCAAAATGTCAACTGGGTTTTAGTTTAGAAAACAATAATAACAACCACAACAACAAAATGAAAATAAAATTTTAGATAAATATCAACAACAACAATAACACTTAAAATACAACATTCTAAACAATTTGTAGTTCGAATTAATTTTGTATTTCATATTATTCACATTCACACTTCCGTTTCCTCCCTTCTTTTGCTACTCTCACTCTCACAGGATTTTTATCTCATCTGAAATAAAAAGTATGTCCTTGTCTTTCAAATGTTGTCTCTTTTTAAATATTTTTTTAATGTTTGTTGTTTTTAATTTTGCTTCTTTTTATTCTTTCTTTATTGTATTTGGCATTTATTATTGTTGTCGTTGTATTTGTTGTATTTATTGTTACATTTTATTTTGTTTTTCCAGCTGCTCGTTTTGTCATCAATTTCTTTCATTTTATTCTTATTTCTTGTTGCTGTTTATTTATTATTTCTCTTCTAATTTCAATTTGAGTTTTTTTTTTTGGATTTTGAAAATTTTTTTGTATTAAAATTTGTAATTCTTCCTCTTGTTCTTCTCCTGGTTTTCATTCTGATGACAATAAAACTAAATCAAACAAATTCATTAAAATAATAAACATTCAATTAAAATTATTTTTTCCCCTAAATTATATAATGCGGGATCATGTTGCCATAACAAACTTGTTATAGAATCAAAATATAGGTGAGGAGATGACAAGGGTGTCTGTAAGTTTGTCATCTATTTGAAGTAAATCTATTTAGTAAAAATGTATTATATATTTTTGTAAAGGGATTGACTCCCTGATCTTCTGAAGAAAATGCTAAAATACCAAAAAGTAATTTTTGATTTAAATTAATATTTTTTATTAATTTTCGGTAAAAGTTTACGATTGAGTGAAATAAACGAAATTTTAAGTTTTTGGTGAAAATTTGAATTTTTAATGAAATTTTTATTTTTATTAAAATTTTAAGTTTTTGGTTAAAGTTTAATTTTTTAGTGAATTTTTGGTTTTTTAGTATTAATATGAATTTGGTAAATGTTTTAAATTTGAATTCTTTTCATTAAAATTGTTAATTTAAATTTAAATTTTAGTAACAATTTGATTTTTTAATTCGAGCGAAAATTTGAATTTATAATGAAAATTTCAATTTTAATTTTTATTGAATATTTTAAAATTGAAGTAGAACAGAACTAGAACTGAACTAGAACAGAATTAGAACAGAGGTGAAAGTGAAATTGAACTGTAATAAAACTGAATTAGACCGGAAATAGAAATGAAGTGTAATTTAAAGAACCAATTTGAGCTTCACACATTTTGCTGCTAATGGGGTTATAAACATCTCGGCTATGATCGACTTTTTCTCTAGGCTAACAAACATAACGGTTTCTTATATGTTATGTTAATTTTCTTATGGCTCACGGTGGTCACTTTTTTGGAAATAATTCTGTAACTTTGGAACTAGTGAATATTTTTCAACCAAATTTTACAAGGAAATTTGTGAGGTGTTTTCTAATTGTTTTCGATAAGGACTTGTTTCTAGTGGGTCCTTAGGTTTCTCCGAAATCTCGGATGCGACCAATTCCGCCCGTACTATTCCGGCCCTGAGACGAGCTATAAAAATATGTTCCTTCAGGATATTAATATGAATTTTAAATATAATATGGACAAAGTTATCCTTAATGTGTTATAAGAGGTTTTGCCCTTTACAGGTTTCTTGAGTGGGTAGCTTAAAAATACAATATGTAATTTTTTGACGATTTGAGCTTTGACATTTTTTCCTTTTCAAAAAACTAAAGAAAACTATTTAAAAATTTACGAAGCACCAAAAGAACTAGCGTGAAAATTGTTTGCCCTAGAGTCCTCGCATTTGCTTTATATGATTCTTTTATTACAGAATTATTTAAAAAAGAGCGTTTTGGGACCATTGTGTGGCAGTAATTCATATCGTTTACTATAATATACTTTCGTTATTTTAACACTAGTATATATGTAAAACAAAATTTAAGTACTTTAATCTAAACATAAATAAAATCAATGAAAAAATAAAATGATTCGATTCTCGAAAAGAAATATAAAATTTAGTCAGTTCAAGTAAAAAGCTTTCAAAATCAAATACCCAACGGTTGAAATAGTGTTAACCATAACATGCCTGAATATATTAAAAGTGCGTGTGTATGTATGATTTTATAAATATATTGATATGATGTGTAGGCAGCTTCTGGTTATATTTTCTATTAATATTTTTTATATCTTGTCCGCTGCTATCAAGTATTTAATAAGTGGTTGTTGTTTCGGAATTGTTGTCTATGATGGATAACATTATGAATCATATTGTATATATCACAAAATCTACAACAATCTGTGACGATTAGATGAGTTTGCAATCAAGTAAATGATGATGAGAACTACAGAAAAAATTCAACAATCGAAGAACATCATAACACCAGTTTAGACTTGAACCAAAATACAAAAAAAATTCATATAAAAAATAAAGAGATAATTCCAGGCAACAACAACAATAATAATAAAGATGAGAACATAATATTTTCAATACAACAACACTTTATTTGATGTTTAACAATATAATTATTGACTTAACATGGACGATGAATGAATGAATGAATGGATGGATGGATGGATGGATTGATGTATAAATGCATTTCAGTTGAGATGAGATCAGATGAGATGAAATGAATTTTATAATGATTTTATTTTAGTTTGTTATGGTTGAACAGCTAAAGTGCTTTTGTTTTGTTGTTTTGGGTATTTTTATGTCTGATATTTTCCTTTTTGTTCGAAAATTAAAATTGTATGTATAATTTTGACTTATTTTGTGTAAAGTTTTGGTTTCAAATTACAAGGTGAGTTGCATTTAAATACAACAACATCACAAATATTCTAAAAGTACACCCCCCCCCCCCCAAACTCCCTCTAAAAAATCTTAAACAAAACAGAGAATATTATCTTCCTGTTTCGATTCTTCTTCAACTGACAAGTAATTATTCAGTGATGAATACCAAAACTCAATTCATTCAACCATTTGTTTCTATAGACAAGATATTGCCCTGTAGTTCTGGGCAATATTATTGAAATTGTTTCGATAAATTACATAAATTTGCAGTTTTCTACGTCAGTTCTTGTTCAGTTCAAGTTCAGTTCAAGTTCAGTTCAAGTTCAGTTCTAGTTGATTTATAGTTCGGTTCTAATTCAGTTCTAATTTATTTTTAGTTCAGATCTAGTTCAGTTATAGTTCATTTCTGGTTTGGTTTTGGTTCACTTCTAGTTCAGTTCTGGTTCGGTTCTAGTTCAGTTCTAGTTTGCTTCTAGTTTAGTTCTAGTTCAGTTCTGGTTCTAAATAAAATTTTCATAGAGAAATATATGAACAATCTACAGGGCTCTAATGCTCACATATTTGTATTAAAAACATTTTAAATGGTGTCAGTGAACGGCGACGGCAGGCAATTTTCGGCGCAATTATCATCAAATGAAAGCGTCACCGTCATCAACATCAACATCCCCGTCCATATCGTTATAGTCATAATGATGATGAGGAAGATTTGTTTTGTGTGAGAATACTTTTTGAAAAAAAGAAGCCCAAAAACAAAAAAATGTTTTAACGCCATTACATTCACAACCAAGTCACATCAAATCGAATGATGTGACACTTTTGAGGTGAGTTACAATGAGTTTGCGGCGCATCAAATTCATCGAACGCTTCCATGGCGTCTTGTCATATGATTTCATTTAAGGTTTTTCTGCTACTAAAACAAAACGAAGAAAAGACACTTTTTTTAAAGTACTCCAGACAGACACTTTACCATTTGGACTGAGACTGGGGAAGTATAACAATTAGAATGAATTTAAATGTACACACACATAAACACACATGACACATAAATGTACATTTAAACATTTTCCATATGGTTTTCCGTTTAGTTTTTCTATTTCCTTTTTTGTATTTGTTTTTGCTTTTCATAGTTAAGTTAACAAATGTTTTACCACTTCAGATGGCAAAAGTAGTGGAAATGTGTGTGAGTGTGTGTCTGTGTTTGTTTAACCTGCCCCAATTAGCCATTTAAAATTATACAAAAAAAGAATTAAAATATAATAAAAAAGTTGTTATTTGCTTGCAGTTGCTATTTGCTATTTACCAGTAAATAAGAAGATAATTCCCTTTTCGAAAAAAGGCGTCAATTATTTGTTGTTGGTATCTTGTAGTTTAAGTGTCATCATGATGGTTTTTGTCATATTCAAATATAAATAAAAATTCACCTCCTCCCTAAAAATTTTGAAATTAGGTTTACATTATTTTCCCGTCTTCAAAATAAAATAAAATTTATAGCTCTCAAATGTTGCTACCAAATTTGGAAGCGTCAATATTGTTGTTGTGTAATGATAAATAATTGATTTTACATTTTGAAAATATTTCGAAAATGACATTTAATCGCTGTTGTTGCGGTCATTACTGTTATGATGAACAGAACTTGATGTAAATTGTGTTTGATACAAATAAGCGTTTAAAAAATGTTGCCAAATAAAAAAAATATTTCGGTGAATGTTTGAAAAATGTAGTACAAATTTCATATATTCAAATGATGGTCAAATGAAAAAATTCGAATAGAATTTTAATAAATAGTTAAAATTCTAAAATTCTAATTTTCAGTCGTGTGTCGGAATAAAAACGCAACATTTCATCACTTAATTTTAATTTTTTGTTATTTCAACAAATTCAAATTCATCACAAAAACATTTTGTTTAATCGCTATAATTGTAATGTAGGTTTTTGCCAGTCAGTTGGCGGGTGGGTGAATTGTAGTGTCAGTTGTGGTTAATTTTGCATATTTTACATAACAACATTTCTTTCGCTGTTCTCTTCTTAAAACCATGTAAATGAGATTTTAAGTAAAAGGACATTTACATTAAGCTTATTTTTAAAGCTTTAAAGTCTTTTACTCGCAATACAGTTGTTTTCAGCATCACTGACTCCTTTTTATAGTTACTTTTTTGTGTTAATTTTTGTGTACAGAGAAAATGACTCAATTAGTTTAACCACAAAATAAATTCATTCCTTTTTTCCTTTTTACAACAACAACAACATCCCATCATTTACGGAATATAAAGAGAGTAAAATTCAATTTATGCACCCCTCGGCAAAATGTAAATACACGTATATTTACTCGTCGTACGAGTAATCGTATTCGTTTCAAACCTCATAAACAGAAATAAATTGTTGGAAATTTATATTTTACTCTTTTGATAGAATTTATACACTTGTTATCGTATCTCTTATGGTGACAGTGGGATAAAATTCAAAAATTGCACTATAAATATCAAGTACCACAAACAAAGAGAAAATTATCGAAAAATTTCCTATAAAAGGCAAATTTTCGAAAAATTTCCTATAAAAGGCAAATTTTTGAAAAATTTCCTATAAAAGGCAAATTTTCGAAAAATTTCCTATAAAAGGCAAATTTTCGAAAAATTTCCTATAAAAGGCAAATTTTCGAAAAATTTCCTATAAAAGGCAAATTTTCGAAAAATTTCCTATAAAAGGCAAATTTTCGAAAAATTTCCTATAAAAGGCAAATTTTCGAAAAATTTCCTATAAAAGGCAAATTTTCGAAAAATTTCCTATAAAAGGCAAATTTTCGAAAAATTTCCTATAAAAGGCAAATTTTCGAAAAATTTCCTATAAAAGGCAAATTTTCGAAAAATTTCCTATAAAAGGCAAATTTTCGAAAAATTTCCTATAAAAGGCAAATTTTCGAAAAATTTCCTATAAAAGGCAAATTTTCGAAAAATTTCCTATAAAAGGCAAATTTTCGAAAAATTTCCTATAAAAGGCAAATTTTTGAAAAATTTCCTATAAAAGGCAAATTTTCGAAAAATTTCCTATAAAAGGCAAATTTTCGAAAAATTTCCTATAAAAGGCAAATTTTCGAAAAATTTCCTATAAAAGGCAAATTTTCGAAAAATTTCCTATAAAAGGCAAATTATCGAAAAATTTCCTATAAAAGGCAAATTTTCGAAAAATTTCCTATAAAAGGCAAATTTTCGAAAAATTTCCTATAGAAGGCAAATTTTCAAAAAATTTCCTATAAAAAGCAAATTTTCGAAAATTTTCCTATAGAAGGCAAATTTTCGAAAGTTTTCCTATAGAAGGCAAATTTTCGAAAATTTTCCTATAGAAGGCAAATTTTCGAAAATTTTCCTATAGAAGGCAAATTTTCGAAAATTTTCCTATAGAAGGCAAATTTTCCTATAGAAGGCAAATTTTCGAAAATTTTCCTATAGAAGGCAAATTTTCGAAAATTTTCCTATAAAAGGCAATTTTCGAAAATTTTCCTATAAAAGGCAAATTTTCAAAAAATTTCCTATAAAGAGCAAATTTTCGAAAATTTTCTATAAAGAGTGAGTTTTTTAAAAATTTCCGATAAAGATTATTTTAGTGGTTGCTCGAATTATGGTCTTACCCACTGTATCCAATTTAATCTACATAATTTTTATTGTATTGTTGACACAGACAAAGAGTGACATTTTAAACAAAAAATTAACAAACACGAAAAGAGACCGACCATCTTCTGCCAGAAAGAAAGTTTTACTGGTAAAAGTACATAAATTGATTATGAGCGAACGCTGACTATGACAATGATAATGATGTTGATGATGATGTTGACGATGATGATTAACCCCATCATTAAATGAGCAAATGTACTGTAAACAGACAAACGATTTGAATAATTTGAAATGATGCGATTTGAATGAAATGAAATTTAACATTGACAAAGAGCAGTAGAAGAGCAGAATATGAACCCACAATAATGTACTTTTCAGCACACACATATACACGTACAAGCAACAAGAGTTACAGGCGACAACAATCAACGTTAATAATACAAATAAATTAGGCGATTGACAAATTGCGGTAGAATTTATATTTTTAACTGGAGAATTAATAAAAATTATATTTTAACGATTTATTTTGAAAAAGCTGGGAACTTTAAAATGTTTTTTTTTTAATAAAAATTTAAGAATTAATCGCAATTTAAAGTTAAACTTTAGCCCTTTTTCTCTTGATATGAGAAAATAATTTTTAAAATTTAATTTTTTCTTTAAGTTCATTTTGTGAAATTCACTTAAATTGTTTTTTTTTTTTTTTTTTTTTTTTTTTTTTTTTTGCAGTTTAACAAAGGAAAAATCCATTAAAAATAAATTTTGTAACTTTTACATTGTTTATTTAATTTTTGTTAAAAAAATAACATTTGTTCTCTTTTTTATATTTTTTAAAACTGTAAAAGTCGTATTAAATTACAGACAGTCAAATAGATGATTGAGGAACCTTTTCATATGGGAAATATGTGAAATAGTCTAGCATGTATCTAAATATGTGGATTAAGATACGTCTACACACAAACACACATACACATTCTATTAGATAAAAATCTTTTTAAAAATATAAAAAAATATTTATTTTACAAAATAACAAATAACATACGAATAAAAAGTGCAAACAAAAAATTTTAATATGAAAGAGAAATTTAAGGTTAAAGGCGAATATGGGAGTCACTCAATAATGAAAATAGTGCAATAACAAACTAGCAATACCAATTTTTTTTTAATTTTCTTTTAACATAACCTATAAAGAGCAAATTTTCAAAAAAATTCCAATCGAGAGTAAATTTTCGAAAAAATTCCAATCAAGAGTAAATTTTCGAAAAATTCCAATCAAGAGTAAATTTTCGAAAAAATTCCAATCAAAAGTAAATTTTCGAAAAAATTCCAATCAAGAGAAAATTTTCGAAAAATTCCAATCAAAAGTAAATTTTCGAAAAATTTCCTATCAAAAGTAAATTTTCGAAAAAATTCCAACCAAGAGAAAATTTTCGAAAAATTCCAATCAAGAGTAAATTTTCAAAAAATTTACTATCAAAAGTAAATTTTTGAAAAATTTACTATCAAAAGTAAATTTTCGAAAAATTTCCTATCAAAAGTAAATTTTCGAAAAATTTCCTATCAAAAGTAAATTTTTGAAAAATTTACTATCAAAAGTAAATTTTTGAAAAATTTACTATCAAAAGTAAATTTTTGAAAAATTTACTATCAAAAGTAAATTTTCGAAAAATTTCCTATCAAAAGTAAATTTTCGAAAAATTTCCTATCAAAAGTAAATTTTCGAAAAATTTCCTATCAAAAGTAAATTTTCGAAAAATTTCCTATCAAAAGTGAATTTTCGAAAATACCTATAATGATCAATTTCCAATTGTTAGAAATTTCCGATAAACGGCAAATGTTCGAAAAAATTCTTACAAATTTCGTATGAATCGCAAATGTTTTCTATAAATAGCGAAATTTTTTCGTAAATAACAAAATTTCGAAAATTTTATAATATTATGAAATTTTCGAAAATTTCTGTAAATAGCAAATGTTCGAAAATTTTTCCATTAAATAAATATTTGAAAATTTTCCTATAAAAAAACAAATGTTCGAAAAATATCCGTATCGTCTTAAATACGTCGCATATTGTATGTAAAATAAACACTACATATTTTTTAAACGTAGTTTTCCATTAAAGAATATAATAGAACATGTTAACTTTGACGCAATTTGTCTAAAATATTAAATTGTGGACCTTTTAAAAGAATCATCATGATCACGAGATGATGGACGTTTAAATGATGAGAAGGGGGATAACAAGGGTTACAAGTTGTGCTAGATTAAATTATGAATTTATGAAAATATATTTATATTACAATGCCTTCAGGCAAGTTTTGGGTTACATATTTAGCAACAGTCGATAGTCCACAAAAAAAGCAATAACAACAATAAATATTGAGGATGTATAGCAAAAGCAAATAGTTAAAGAAATAAAATTAAATAGACAATGAAAGTAACATCCCCTGGAATCGAATGCTCTATTCCATATGGGAGTTTTGATTGAAAACCCATATAAAGCTGTAAAAATAGTTCATCTATTAAATGGATAAATACATTCATACATTCTTTTCTGTGTGTGTGTGTTAGAAACACAAACATTGTTGTATCTCGTGAAATAGTGTTGACGTAACTTTGGCTTTTAGGGATTAAATAAATATAAATCCGTTAGATTCAAATATCTCGACTAAACAAAAACATTATATAATTTGTATCTGTTGTAATTTGATGAGGATGATGGCTGTTGGTTGTTGTAATATGCAGTTTTATCCTTCTTCTTCTGTTTGCTATTTTATTGAAACATAATTTGACTTTGAAAACCAAAAGAAAAAGAAGAGAATGAAATTATTTGATAAAATAAATGAAATCAAAACAACAAAATAAGACAAGCGGAAAGTTTTGTTTATTATAAATATAATCAAATGTTGAATGAGTCTAACGAGGGTTGAGAAAATTTTTGGAATTATAATATAATTGTATAAGGAAATTTAACAAAATTTTGCTCTTTATAAGAAAAATTTTCGAATATTTGCTCTAATTTTAAAAAAATTACTATTTCTATGAAATTTTTCGTAAATAAACTCTTTATATGAATTTTTTTTTTTTCGAAAAAATTACTCTTTATAGAATTTTTTTTGATAATTTATTCTTTATAGGATTGTTTTTCGAAAATTTACTCTCTATAGGAAATTTTTCGAAAATTTACTCTCTATAGGAAATTTTCCGAAAATTTACTCTCTATAGGAAATTTTCCGAAAATTTACTCTCTATAGGAAATTTTCCGAAAATTTACTCTCTATAGGAAATTTTCCGAAAATTTACTCTCTATAGGAAATTTTCCGAAAATTTACTCTCTATAGGAAATTTTCCGAAAATTTACTCTCTATAGGAAATTTTCCGAAAATTTACTCTCTATAGGAAATTTTCCGAAAATTTACTCTCTATAGGAAATTTTCCGAAAATTTACTCTCTATAGGAAATTTTCCGAAAATTTACTCTCTATAGGAAATTTTCCGAAATTTACTCTCTATAGGAAATTTTCCGAAAATTTACTCTCTATAGGAAATTTTCCGAAAATTTACTCTCTATAGGAAATTTTCCGAAAATTTACTCTCTATAGGAAATTTTCCGAAAATTTACTCTCTATAGGAAATTTTCCGAAAATTTACTCTCTATAGGAAATTTTCCGAAAATTTACTCTCTATAGGAAATTTTCCGAAAATTTACTCTCTATAGGAAATTTTCCGAAAATTTACTCTCTATAGGAAATTTTCCGAAAATTTACTCTCTATAGGAAATTTTCCGAAAATTTACTCTCTATAGGAAATTTTCCGAAAATTTACTCTCTATAGGAAATTTTCCGAAAATTTACTCTCTATAGGAAATTTTCCGAAAATTTACTCTCTATAGGAAATTTTCCGAAAATTTACTCTCTATAGGAAATTTTCCGAAAATTTACTCTCTATAGGAAATTTTCCGAAAATTTACTCTCTATAGGAAATTTTCCGAAAATTTACTCTCTATAGGAAATTTTCCGAAAATTTACTCTCTATAGGAAATTTTCCGAAAATTTACTCTCTATAGGAAATTTTCCGAAAATTTACTCTCTATAGGAAATTTTCCGAAAATTTACTCTCTATAGGAAATTTTCCGAAAATTTACTCTCTATAGGAAATTTTCCGAAAATTTACTCTCTATAGGAAATTTTATTTTCCGAAAATTTACTCTCTATAGGAAATTTTCCGAAAATTTACTCTCTATAGGAAATTTTCCGAAAATTTACTCTCTATAGGAAATTTTCCGAAAATTTACTCTCTATAGGAAATTTTCCGAAAATTTACTCTATATAGGAAATTTTCCGAAAACTTACTCTCTATAGGAAATTTTCCGAAAATTTACTCTCTATAGGAAATTTTCCGAAAATTTACTCTCTATAGGAAATTTTCCGAAAATTTACTCTCTATAGGAAATTTTCCGAAAATTTACTCTCTATAGGAAATTTTCCGAAAATTTACTCTCTATAGGAAATTTTCCGAAAATTTACTCTCTATAGGAAATTTTCCGAAAATTTACTCTCTATAGGAAATTTTCCGAAAATTTACTCTCTATAGGAAATTTTCCGAAAATTTACTCTCTATAGGAAATTTTCCGAAAATTTACTCTCTATAGGAAATTTTCCGAAAATTTACTCTCTATAGGAAATTTTCCGAAAATTTACTCTCTATAGGAAATTTTCCGAAAATTTACTCTCTATAGGAAATTTTCCGAAAATTTACTCTCTATAGGAAATTTTCCGAAAATTTACTCTCTATAGGAAATTTTCCGAAAATTTACTCTCTATAGGAAATTTTTCGAAAATTTACTCTCTATAGGAAATTTTTCGAAAATTTACTCTCTATAGGAAATTTTTCGAAAATTTACTCTCTATAGGAAATTTTCCGAAAATTCACTCTCTATAGGAATTTTTCCGAAAATTTACTCTCTATAGGAATTTTTTCAAAAATTTACTCTTTATAGGAATTTTTCGAAAATTTACTCTTTATAGAAAAATTTTCATAAGTTTACGGTTTATAATCAGAAAAATAATTATTAAGCCAGCCCTCGCATGTATCTAATAAAAGTAAAATGTGAAATAAAAACAATTGATGTTTGGCTTTTTAAAACCCTCCATTTTTAATATTTGATTTTTTGATTCTTTAATAAAATTGTAATTTAATTCAATCGTTATTTCATCAGGGAGCCCAGAATAAGGAGGCTAAAGAAAAAGACTTGTCAAAATGCTACATTAATGTGTATTTAAGAGGGGATTTTTTCCAAATTCCTTAGAGAATTTCTGAATACAAAGTTGAATATTTCAAATATGATTTTTTTTAAATACGATTTTGAATGATGTCTGTTTTTTGTTCGTTGTTGTTGTTGTTGTTGTGTTGCAAGAGTGTAATTTGAAACGTTAAACGAAATGTTATTGCGTTTCATTGTTTTCAAATTATGCATCAAACTCTCATCGCACACACACAGACAGCCAAATACACTCACACATATTCTATCTATTAACGAAAACATCATCATAATTGAAGTATTTGAGTATTAAATATCACTAATATTAATCGGATAAAATGGAACTTTCAATCATAATTTCCCAAAATAATGACGATAAGTTTTTGAATGATGAAATAAAACTTTTTTTTTTAATTTATAAAATTTTCAGTTTGAACAGATTTTTTAAAAAATTTTATATGAAATTTTGAACAAAATATTTTCAAATTCAATGTAATATTTATTAACTTGTTTGTTGACCCACTCTTCCTTCATTATTTAAATAATTTATTACAATTTAACCCTTTTCCTCTTCTTCTTTTGTTTAATATTTACAAAGTTGAATAAATATTTGTTTATATTTACCAAATATGTGTTCAAAAACATCATGTGTCTTGTGTCTTATGCAAATACCAGTTGTTCTATATAACAACTGCTCTTATTTGATTGTGTTTGTGATTGTAAATTGTTCCTGATCTCTTATTTGCTTCTATTTACCCATTTAACACCCCTTTTAACCAAAATATACAAACACAAAATGGTTAAATTATTTATCTTAACTCATCATCATCATCATCACCATAAGGAATAAATGCTCTCATTCCATTATTTCTCTTCCTTTGTCCTCTTCATCATATTAAAGAGTGAAAAAGGGCAACCAACCTGTCACAATTGTGTGATGTTTTTGTTACTTGTTAACATCATTTACTTCAATCCAATGAATTTGAATGAGAATTGTAATTCCGAGTGAAATGAGAAGAATTCTGCTGCTGCTGCTGCTGCTGTTGTTGTTGTTCGCCTGCCTGCTTAACTGAATATTCAATTTTAGTCACACAAAAGAATTTTAATACACTTGAGAGCTTTTTTTCTGTCTTTCTACAAAAACACTTGAACACATTATCTTTGAACGCCTTTTTGGTGATAAAGTGTACAGGAAAAAGAAATATGGAAGAGTTGTTCATTTGCAGTTAAATACTTGAACATATTGAGCTATTTTTGGTTAAATTAATTTACTAAAAGGAGTTTTTAGGGTGTAATGATCCTTGACAAATAATCTGCCGAAAATGGAAAAAAATGGAATGATTGAAAAGGTTTTGAGTTTCAAATTTTAAATGCAACTAAATAAAAGTTAATAAAAAAATATTGAATTTTTTACTTAACCGTTTTTTAATTTAAAATTCCAGTCACTTTGACTGCTATTTGGCAATAAAGTTTGTAAAAATTCGCCATCAATCTCGACCTGAAATCATTTCCGTTAAACACTTCACGAATTTTACACAACATTTTGAAATTGACTCTAGAAATGAATCCTTCTTATCAAATTATCTAACGGCATATTGTCCGGACTCTTTAAAAAAGTTCAATTCATTTTAAAGTCGATCATATAGACTAGAAGACGAATAGACTAGAAGTGAAATAGAACAGGACGCTGAGTTAGAAATGGACAACGCTAAATCGATTCCCCAGATTCCATTGATTAATATGAAATTCAATGCAAAATTTAAAACTCTAAATTCTACAATTCACCGTGCACGAAATGATTTGATGTCTTTTCTGAAGGCATTATTTGTGAACCAGTGTCACAATAGTTTGCTTTAACTTTATTAATTAGAAGCATTAAACTAATTGAATGTGTACATGGAGCATATAGAAAATTCTCACAGACCATCATACTAAAATGTGCTTAGAATTTTCTCGATCGCGAGCGCCAACTGAAATGTAATAATAATACTTTACAATACAGACAGCGAATAGTACCGGGTGTAAGGTAGCACTTAAATATTTTCCCATTATTAATTTTAAATGTCAAAGAATCAAAGTATTGACAGTGACGTGTCATTATTTTTCCTTCTCTCTCACTTTAAGTATCTGTTAAATGCACGGTAACGGATGGATGTTCACATCATCCATATGTGAGTATTTATAATGAAATTGTAGATCAGACAAATGGACAGACAATCTAAGTGAGTGTAGTCCATCATATTTACACTCGTTCTTCTATTTGCATTATTATAGTTTTTTGATTATTTTTAAGTTTTACTTCTTGTTTCCACAATCTTAAATGATCATACGATATGATCTTTATAAATATTTGGATATTTATGTTTCTCTTCATTGTTCTTGTTGTTGTAGCAACATACAACTGATGTTTTCTCTTAAAATATTATTTTAAAAATTTTGTAATAACAATATTTATAGTGTCGTTTATTCCCGTTTGCGATTGCCAACTAACATTAGTATTAACAGCGGTACGATATTCTGTTGTCATTTGCCGATCGTACAAAATGATCATGACGATCGTATTTTCATAAGGCAGCTAAGTAAACCACTCAAGTAGGACATCGTCATCATTGAAAAACATAAAATATCAGCATAAAGAGCAACAACATCTTGACGTTGCGCTTTTTTTGTATCTTAAATTTCCCTGTTGAAGTTGTCCGTCCATTTATCCGTCTGTGTGTCCATTGGTTGTTGTTGTTGTTGTTGTTGTTGTTGTTCACATTTTCATTGTAAAAACCTCATTTGCTTAGAGAGCCGGACGTGTCATCGTTGGCGCCAGCGTTTTGTTTTTCGGAAAATTGGGCTAACAGTTGCTTTTGTATTGTTGTTTTTATTAGAAAAGTAAATTCTACACTTGTGTTTTTTTTCATTTGACTTCTTGTTGTTTTTGTTGTTGTTTTTATAGTGATTCGTACGTTTGTTGGCTCGATCGTTTGTATTAGGTTGGTGTGTTTGTGGTTGATCTTGCAACATGTTTACACAGAAATTGATATTTTTGTGTGTCAGTGTGTGTTTTGAAAGTAAACAGTAGAAGAGAATGAAAAATAACAAGTATGCGACCCTAAATATCCGTATTCCTGTTGTTGTGGTTGGCGCCGAACTTCAGAAGTTCCTTGTCATTCTTACAAACAAAATTTTGCAAACAACTAAATTTTTAAATAAATAAAAGTTTTAAAATAAAATAAACAGATTCTTGGAAAAGAAATATATAAATGTACATACAGGTATTATTAAATTAGGAAATAAGTAAAAAGGAATCGAGGATAAAAATGTATATACTTAAGCGATATTTTATTTGAAACAGAATATGAAAAAGGTTTTTAAATAATAACTAGGAGACGCAGAATAAACTGTTATAATTTTGTTAAGTTAAAAACCCATTAAAAAAAGCCGGGCTCAACCGGGATTTGAACCCGGGACCTCTCGCACCCAAAGCGAGAATCATACCCCTAGACCATTGAGCCAACTGATAATACTGGTATTAAAACTTGTATATTAACCGGAACATTTTATTCAGTCTTGTTAAATTTATATATATTTTTTTTAAAGAATTAATAAAAAAAACATATTTTTTCGACCGAATTTATTTAAAAAAGTAAACGGGCTCAACCGGGATTTGAACCCGGGACCTCTCGCACCCAAAGCGAGAATCATACCCCTAGACCATTGAGCCATCTGTAATGTCTCTTGCCAAACGACCGCCGAAATTAGAGGATTTGTTAATTATAAATTAAAAACGAAGTTTTGGCTAACGGTACTTAACATGGGGATGTAGCTCAGATGGTAGAGCGCTCGCTTAGCATGTGAGAGGTACGGGGATCGATGCCCCGCATCTCCAGAGTCGAAAAATTATTTTTATTAATTTATTTTAATAATAAATATTTTACAATTTTGGTATCCTTCACCAGTTTCCTTATACTGATTTTAAAGATTTTGGATACATTTTTATATGGTACGAATATTTAAGAAACGAATATATACACGAATGATAATTTTAATTTTTTGGTGAAAAATTGAAATTTTAAGAGAATTTTAATTATTGATAAAATTTTGATAAAAGTTGAATTTTTAGTAAAAATTTGAATTTTTAGTGAAAATTTGAATTTTTAGTGAAAATTTGAATTTTTAGTGAAAATTTGAATTTTTAGTGAAAATTTGAATTTTTAGTGAAAATTTGTATTTTTAGTGAAAATTTGTATTTTTAGTGAAAATTTATATTTTTATTGAAAATTTTAATTTTTAGTGAAAATTTTAATTTTTAGTGAAAATTTTAATTTTTAGTGAAAATTTGAATTTTTAGTGAAAATTTGAATTTTTAGTGAAAATTTGATTTAACTAAAATTTCGTAAATTTAACTTTAATATGATAATAAAATTAAATAATATTCATCAATACAAATATTTTTTTATCAATTTGAATAATGTATTATTCAAATTGAATAATATTTATTTAAAGTTACCGCATTTTTTTTAACGAATTCAAATAGTCATATCGAAAATTTTTCATCAATTTGATGAATCTTGCAAAATTAATAAAAATTTTCGTTATTATGAATAAAGCTTTCTTTCGTTCATTGATATTTAACCTACAGTTCTTCAATTCTACACCCTTTTTCATTATATTTACTACCTTTTTTGGTTCAGTGTAGTGATGAAATTTAAACCCTTCAATTAACATTTATATGATGCTTTCTGTCCCTTTGATCGAACAGATAGTCCATCTCCTTTACGCTCTTAAACGTTCTATTAACAAGGGTCCAATTCCTTGGGTTTTGTTGAAAAATATTTATAATTTAAGTACGTTCTTTTTTCTAGTCGCTCATTTTAATCAGGTTTTAGTGAAAAACGTGTGTTAAGAAATTTTCAATCTCACTCATTATCTTTAGTAGTATATATTTCATGGCAAAACATTTTCTAACAACTTGACACTCCCATATTATAAATATTTTAATGATAATATTGTACCCTTTTATTTTGATTCCGGAAAGTTCCATTGGTGGTAACTAAAGGAACTGATCTGTGGTTTTTCTAAATTTTTTTTAAAAATGTTGATTAACTTATTTTTGAAGTGCGATCACTTCGCCCGTGGATCACCTATTTGATCAGTATAACAATTTTAATATAAATTAAATCTGCCGATCGAAGGTTGTATATTTATAACTCCGAATGTTACATTATTCTTTTAATAACAAAAAATATATGTTTTTAACAACTTGTCACGCCCACAATTATTAATATTTTGATCCCAAATTAGTGTTAACCAAAATAATTAAATAAAATTCCATTTTTTTATATTTTTGTTTTTATAATTTTTTTATATATATATTTTTCTTTAACTGATTTTATTATTTATTTTTATTGTTTATTATTATTATTATTATTTATTAATTTATTATTAATTGTATTGCATTCTAATAATAAGCTCTCTATTTACTAAATATACTGTAATTTAATAATCTTACAAACTATTTACAATCATACACTCAAAAAAATATATGTATCATTTAAAAATCGTTTTATTTTTATTATTGAAAATTTTAAATATGAAATCGGTATTGAGTGCATATTTTTGATATTGAACATAATATTTTTAAATTTATTTATATTAAAATTAATATGCTTAGAAGCTTTAATCTGGTTTTGGGTTCAGGACAAAAATTATATGTAAATTTTATTTTGAAAAAAAGTGCTTTATTACGACTTACAAAAACTAAAGCAAAAAAATAATAAATTTTATATAAAAAATAAGCAAAAAATATAATTTACAAAAATGACTTAAATATATTTGATTCGATATTTTAAATATTTATATATAAAAAATAAGAAATATTAAATATTTTAAT
This sequence comes from Cochliomyia hominivorax, assembly GCA_004302925.2. Lineage (NCBI taxonomy): Eukaryota > Metazoa > Arthropoda > Insecta > Diptera > Calliphoridae > Cochliomyia > Cochliomyia hominivorax. The sequence continues at coordinate 84,638,194 of PYHX02000494.1, forward strand.
AATTAAAAGATTTATATAGAAATTATTTTAAAAAATGATAAATTTATATAAAAACACAATTAAAGCGTTAAGCGTTAGAGCGTTAAATTGAATGTTGAATGAAATTAACTATTTAGCTATAACAATCTGAAAGATCTTAAAAATATAAAGAAAATTTAGAAAAATTTAAATAAAATTTAAACATTTAACGCTTGTAGTTTTAATTGTGTTTTTGTATTTTTTTCTATTTTTTGCGCCGAGTGTATTAAAATTTGTAATTTTCCTTCATTTTTAATTTATTTACTTTTGATATATTTTCCTTTATCTAACAATGAGTGATTGCTTTAAATCTTTGAAAGTTATTTTTTTTTAATTTTCGTTTGTTTTTCTCCCTTAATTCAATAAAATTTCTATTAATAATGAAAATATTAGAATTTCAGGATTCGATAGTTAATTCTCTCTTAAACCTGTCAACATTTTCCGTTATTCTCACTCTCTCTAGTGATAACTGTACACGTTTTTAATCTCTATTTAACTGTTGCACGGTATCATGTTATTTCGGTAGCACTATGTGTGATATCAGGCGATGTTGAAAAAGGTCGATGTAGCAATTGTGCATTATGATGATAACTGGTTGTAGTGGAGGTGGCCGAGGGACTACTACTATGTTCTTGTATGGTTGCCGGAGGAGGTGGGTGATTGGTAAGATGATTATGATGCTGATGGTGGGGATGATGATGAGCTAAATGGGGATGTGCCACCGCTGTTAGAGTGGCTGCTATTGAATTGGCGGCTGAATTAAGTTTTTCTGGTGAATTGACACGTATTTTTGGTGGTTGTCCTCCAGCTGCTGCAGCTTGTGAAGAACAATCTACCGCATATGCTGTAGAGGCATAATTCGGATGTAAATGATTACCATTTAGGTTAGCCAATGCCTGCGGCAGTTGTGGATGTGGCCTTATAACCATCGGCTGTATGGGAAATTGTTGTGTCATTTCTTTAAAGTTGGCAAAACTTTGTAAATATCCCGCACTAAAAAGACTTGTTGCTGCAGCGTCTAATTTAAAGGCAGGCAAACAGGTTGGTGGTAACGCCGTTGTTGGATAAGCAGGTATACTGGTCGATGATAAAGATGATGATAAATCGCGAGGCTTATCATCGTCCACACTTAGACTCTCATCACGATCATTGGCTCCATTCGAGGTGGAGCCAGGACTGTGTTGTAAATGCAAACTACTGGGCACTGGGGAATGTGTTCCCAGTGATATATCTGAATCGGAAGTGTCCGAGGGTGTAGGAGAGGGAGCACCATCGGGACGTCTTCTACCCATGCCAGAGTTTTGATTATGTTGTAGTCTGAAAAAGAGAGAGAGAGAGAAAAGATAATAGTTTATTAATAAAATTGTATATACATAGAGTTTGGAGGGAGTACGAAAGAGATGAAGAAATAATTTCTTTAATACTTGTTGTCCATATATCGTGTAATATAGATGCAATTCTGTCAAGTATAGCATTTCAAAATTTACGTTGCATATTCCAGTTACAAAAACTATTTAATACTTTTTGGCTTAATTTGAAGCTTAGGAAATACCAGTTCCTTATTTGATTTTATACCAGTAAATTACTTGATTTTAATTTTGTTATTTTCTTCTTTCAAAGGATCTGCCCCTAATATCGGGTAATATAGATTCGATTCTGTAAAGCGTACTTTATCAAAACACCATTTTAAATTTTATTCGCTTTATTTATAACTTAGGAAAATTAACAAAAATACTTGAATATCAAACAGAAAAAGATCAGGATATAAAATGGGAAACCGATCACAAACGATTTCCCGTTTGTTGATCGGATTGAAGTGAAAATTGAATAAAGGATATTTAATCTGTATTGAAGCCATCCGTACGTCTATACTTATATCCCAAATTGACAATGTTATAGAAAGATTTCTGGTTTGATCTTTATAGCCAAAAGATCACTGAGATTAGAAGAAATTACAACCTCTAAAAAAACATTTAATAAAGGAAATTAAACAGTCGATTAAACACGATTTTTATAAGTGACTTAATTTTTTTAAATTTTCCAAATTTGTGCTATTAATTTAAAGAAACTCCTTTAGACCGTTTATTGCTGCTTTAAGAATCCCGGGTCCTAAAATCTGAATGAAAGTTATAGAATGTTTTCTGAAATAAACTCTATATTGAAATTACCTCTTTAATCATTTACGAACTTTTATATTTTCCCCAAGAATTTGGGTCTCTAAAATCATTAATATCAGTTTAGTAGATTAAAAAACAACCTCTGAAGTGATGAAACGTTAAATTTAAGAGAATTTTTACTATCTCACCAGATATTCAATACCTTTTAACCCTTTACGGGCTTTTTAAGAATTATAAACTGATAGAAACTAAACATTTTTAGTATTTTTTTTCAAAAGAAACAATAATGAAATTCAGTGAACTTTTCACCCCATTTAACGTTATCTTTCTCATAACATTCTAAGGACAGACATGTGGACGGACATGTATGCGTCGGTATTTTGTCTTTAAAGTACCAGAAGTGTAACAGTTAAATAATTGCCAAAGTTTTGCTTAAACTGTAAAATGGGTAGACTAATGATTAGTTAAACGTTTTAAATGTTTTTTTTTTCTTTTGTGCCTCAGACTTGACCACGTCTCACTTTTCACAAAAATTTAGTCATCAAAGAAAATTTAAACGAAAAAGAAAAAAACTACTGATATCATAGGAAGTTTTCGGTTTCTTCTCATATATATATATATGTATGGAATTATATACCATTTGTGTAATTGTATGAGAAGAAGAGGAAGAATAGAGGAGAATTTTAAGTGAATGGTCATTTGGTCATATTTTGTTGTGAACTTTACTAATGTCGTTCATTTATCTTTTTCGCCTTTAAACGGGTGGAGGCAAAACACTACAATTGAGGGAATAAATATATTTATGTTCATATGATTTTTGTATGTTCAGTTTGATGGCATCATGCTGATTCCTTACATTGTCATAATTATCTGGGGTTCGTGTGGTTGGTTGTCTGTCTTGTCAGTGCTGCCGCAATGGTGTGGCCTAATCCCCATCATTCACTTTTAGTTGTAGTTGTTTTTCCTCTGTCTCTTTATAAGAGATCTAGTTTTTTGTTTTTGTTTTATGATTTAGGCTCGTGTGAGAGTTGATCTTTTTTGATGAAATCTTGTCTTTCACTTGTATAGTTTTTTTCTTCTACCGCCTTGGTAGCGTTTAATGTTCGTGTTGAGTGATTAATAGCGTTCACATTTTGTGAACGTACTGAAGAAGAGGAAGGAATGGTAGATTTTTGTAGACAAACATCACTTAAAAACCCGTAAAATCGAAATGTTCTGTTTTTTCAAAGGTTTCCCCCTTCCTCCTTTCACATTTGATCTGAGGTTGAGTTTGTGAGTAACTTAAAAATAAATGTGTTAAAGCCCTTTAAACATAAATTAGTTAACACAACACTATAACAACCAGCTGTGTAAGATTAGTTGGATATCATAATCTAAATGGTCGTTTTATGATTTTTTTCGCTCTCTGTGAAAATTAAGCTGTTCTTCGCCCCCTTTAGGGCTTTTTTTTTATTTGTTGATACATTTAACAAAAACAAAAACCTTTAAATTCGTTAATAATTGTCCAAATAACATTTATATTTATATAGAATATATATATTTTTGTGTATTATTATTATTGTTACTAATTTGTCTTAAATAGCCATTAAATATTTCAGACAACCATATCGAATGTTATATTTTGGTAGTTCATGTAAAGCTTCTTATGGATCAAAATATCTGGGAATATAAATTGTAAATAATTTACAATAAAACTTGAAAGTGTAAAAGTTTGTGGGAATTTCTTGAGGGTTTCGAAATTATCTGTAAAATTTGAAATTATTGATTTTTTCGATTTTCGGTTAAATTTATTTCCCATAAAACAAAATCATGTCTTAATCAAAGAAGTCAAAGAATTAACCTTTTTCTACTGTTTGATATTTTTATTGTTGTTTTTTCTTTTACCGAAAATTTGATATTTATTAAAAGAAAAAAATGAATTCAAGGTTAAATTTTATGCCAAATATTAAGTCAATTGGTAACATCTCAGTTTACTTAATATTTAGCACACTTTAAAATGTTTTGTGGTGAATTTAAATACAGGGTGCGAAACACACTATAATAATGAGGGGTAATAAATTATTTTTAACTGCAAAAAAATTATATTGAATATAACTTTAATTATTGGTGTTTAAGACCTCCCCACATCTAAATTAATATTTCCAATTCAACGAAATTTCTCCAGATTGTTTAGTACTTTCCGTTGAATCTTGAGCCTTGAAATCAATATAATCGGTTGTGTAAAATTGAGGTTGCAGAACGATTTCTGTAACAATAATTTTTAAAACTTTTTCAATTCCAAATTTACTGAAACTCATCCAGAGTACTTGTAAGCCTCCTTAGAATATTCGGACATAAAGTCATTGCAATCGTTTTAGAAGAAAGAAAGTACTTCTCATAATAAGAAGAAATTCTTATTATGAGAAGTACCATTATTAAGAAGAAAGTTATATCACGATTTCTGAACCAACTTTTTATTCAAGAAAATTGATTATGAAGATTGGATTTGTGTTGAAACTCTCCTCACGTCTCAACTAAAGTTCCAAATTTCTCAAAATTGCCCCCTCAGATTACTTATAATTTTCTTTAGATTAGGAAAACAATACTAGTCGGTTCAGAAAAAAGTTATAGTACGTTTTCTGAAAACAACCTTTTAAATCCCCAACTTTATATTTATTTTATATCAAAAACTAATTTACGGTTTAACTTTCTCACATCAAAACTAAAATACTCAATACAATGAAAAACCTGCAGAGAGTTTGTGATTTTCCTAAGAAGCCTCTGCCTTAAATTCACTATAATCCATTTGATAGAAAAAATGTTAAAGCATGATAACTGATAAAAACATTTTATAGGATCCAATTGAATTGATAATTTTTCTTAAAAAGGTGATTTGTGTTTCAACAATTCTCCTATCTAAACTGATACCCCGAACACAATGAATTTCCACCAAATTGTTTATAGTTTTCCTTAGAATATTGTGGCTTAAAATCAGCATAATCGATTGGATAGAATAAAGACGATGGCCCGACTCTTGAAACTGCCTTTATTTACAAAATATACATTTTAATTTAATCTTAAAATGTGAATTGAGTTTAAGTTCTTTCGACTTAACTTTCCTCATGTCCACTGCTACAGCCGTTTCCAATTTCAGGTAAATACAAGCATCCGTTTAGAGGTTATAAGTCTAGATCCATATAAATTTACTAAGGTTTTTGAAAGCATTTTAAATCCACAGATTAAAAAAACTTTTTAAAAAATTTATTAATTTTCTAAAGTTATATAATTTGATTTGTTTTCAGATAAAAATCTTCAATCCGGGGTAAGTTTTTTCTATATATTTTCTATAACTTCCATTATATACCGATATCTACAGATTTATTTCTTTTAAAAATAATATGTGGACATCTTTCATAAATCCCCAATTAAGTTAAATTAATTGACTGAAAGCGATCTTAATTAAATTAGTTTTTCTCTTAAAATGTCAAATAGCTTTAATACTAATCAAAGCTCTAAGAACTTTAAAAGAAAAAAAAACAATTATTTAAGTTCTGATAAAAAATAAGTTTCATTTCGATAATCTTTTGCATAAATTTAAAACAAAATAAGTATTTATATAAAAAGCTTTTGAAGCTTTTACAATATACTTAGACTTATTTTCAAGCTTTAAAAGCTTTTTATGCTACGTGTAATTTTAAAGTTTAGTTAAAACTTTTTAAAATATTCTAAAATATTGAATTCTTTTATTCTTTTTTATTTAATTGAATTTTATTAAATTTATTCAAAGTTAAAAAGTTTAAAAAGCTCTTTTTCATAATAAACTAATGGGTTAAGAGATCAATATTAAAGCTTGAAAAGCTTAAAACATTCCATGAATTATTTTAAACAAAGTTTACCAAAAACTATTAAGCTCAAAATGTTTTCTTTAAAAATCTTTTTTAAAATAAATTTAAACGCTTATAAATTCATTGGCTTTATGCTCTATAGCTTAATAAAAACTTTGATTGATTTTAAAGAAAAATGTACAGAAGCTCAATTCGGGGTCTTTTTAACATTAGAATAATTAATTTACAAAGTTTTTAATTCCCTGTTAAAAAGCATTAATTAAAGTCCAAGAGCAAATCTAAACTAAAAGCTTCTTTATTTAAAAATTAATTGGCATTTTACCCTGTATTTTAAAAAGCATTACTTTTTTTTACCCTACACCAACGAAGTTGGTTGGAGTATTATGCGTTTGTACTAATGTTTGTAACGTTTGACTCAGTATCAGTTTCTGAGTCGATTTAACTATGTCCGTCCGTCTGTCCAGCTGGCTGTTAATGTAAACGTTGTGAACAGTCCACAAGTCGCAATTTTTGAAATATCTCGATGAAATTTGTTACACGTTATTATTTTGTTCTGAGGACGAAGCCTATTGACATCGACCATGCTCGGTCCAATATTTCAGGTACCTCTCATATAAATGTTCATCCCGGAATGCGGTTTAAAGATTATTAAATTCCTAAATACAAAACGTTTTACAAAATTTGGCACAATATATTAAAACGTTGTGCCAAAACATGAGAGGGTTGTTCCATCATTTCTTATAGGTCCCATACAAACTCCCTTCCAAATATCAATTTTAATCTGAAAAATCTCACATATACATTGGTATTGTAGTAATAATTGGTCAAATTAAGATAAATATAAGCAAAAAACGATGTTCAAAATTATACGATTGACGGTACATAATTTCTTGTAGACCCCATTTAAGCTCCTCAGAAAAATTCATTTTAAAACGCATAAATAAAACATAAATCTTAGTATCACTACACACTTAAGAATAAATCAGAAAATCAAATTCTACGAGGGTCGTTAATTAATTTTGTGTTGTAGTGTAGGTTATTAGATAGTCGTGCATGACCGACTATACATTCTTACTTGTTTTTTTTTTGGCATTTTTTCAGTTGTGCTTGTCCCTTGTGCTTAAAGCACGCTTGAATGGAAAACTTTTAATTATTTTCCACACAATTGATTTAACATTATTTTTGTTCGGCACAATCAATTTTTTTCTGCTTAATTTTTTTCCTCCTTTTTTTTTTGTCAATAACTCTGGCTGGCAAAAGCTGAAGAGCTTATGACAAAAAAGGGTCTGATAAAACAAAAGAAATGAATGATTTTTTGTTTTTGTTTTTAAAATTTTGTTGATTTAATATGTATGTTTTTGTAATACGATCCACTGGCACCTACCTTAAGTGACACGTAATTATACGACAATATTATTCATTAAAACATATATACACACACACACATATATATACCAGAAAAACATATATCAAACTATAAGGTATGATATCAAACATATAGTAGAGTAGAGCAGTGTAGAGTAGAGGTCAGAAGAGGAAAAAAGGGAGTATAATATTGGTTTTATGACATCTTGCCATTGAAATTCAATGCTTTAGAAAAATTCTTAATCGGCTCATGTCAGCCATATTATACGGAAAAAGCAGAAATATATTCATTTCATATTTCATAAAACTAACAAAAACAACAACTGGAAAAAGGTACATTCACTGAAGTGTACGTTATGTATGCGATTCCCTTTCTACAGTCATTTTGATAAAGTAGTTTCATGTTGCTTCTCCTGATTCTTCTACTGCTGCTGCTGCTTCTGAGATTTAATGAAAACAATATTCGCAAAAATTAAAGAAAAAAAAAAAAAGAAGAATAAAAGATCTCCTCCATCCGTGTGGTAACATGATCAGTTTCTGTTTTTATTTTTTCCTTTTGTTTTTTAATAAAAATATTTTTTTCGATTTTTGTTTAATTTTATTTTAATAAAAATTTGTTTGTTGTTTAGCAAATTGGAATCAATTAATTTTTAAAAATTATTTTATTTCCATTTTTTCTTAATTTATTCCACATGATGAATTTTTATGAATTGTGAAGAGATTATTGTTTGTATTAAAAATTAATTAGAATAACTAAAAGTAGAAACGTCATGCGAAATGTAAATTTTAATAATTTTGAGAAAAAAACAAAATTAAAAAAATAATAATTAAAAATTAATTCATATAAATATTCCAATCATATAATTGTGTTTCAATCATTATTATTTATGTTTCAACATATTATTTTTGAATTAATTATCTCAAACTGTAAAAAATATATATGATATGTTTATAAAGATATAAAACATTTAATTATTACTATAATATGATTGTGGCCATCATGGAAACATTAAAATATTGATTAAAGTGTTTGTTTCAAAATGGTATTTTTAACAGAATCATATTTAATATGATTTTGTCTCATGTTTTGGAGCAAACATGAGACAAAATATTATGACTTTTATTAAAATAATTTCCGAATTATTGGCACTAACTTCTATAAAAGGTCCTACATCGGTCGGTTAAAAATTACCGATTTCAATGTGAGTAAAATTATTCGGTTATATAAAAATGATTTGTTTATCACTAGATTTAATGGGTACTCTATGTAGGTGAGTTGCTCGATTCTATTAAAATAATTCTTGTATTCAAAATTCGATCACACATTTTGAATCTTTAAATCTATCAAAAGAGATGATAATCTCAGACGTATCTAAGGCTCCAATAAGGCTTCTCTTCAAAAAAAAACTTTGCAATTTCTAAGATCGGAAGAAACTCATTCACCGATCATCAATTTTGCTCAAATGTTAAAAAAAATCTCAAAATTTGTTCCAAATCAATTTTTGGCCTTAAAACCAAATTCGCCTTTTACAAAATTCATTCATACAAATAAAATGATTTTAATTATTTATGAATAATTTTATTTTAGAATCATGTTATTTCACATTGAATTTAATTTGGTGAACGAAAAAATGAAATAAATGAAGTGTTTGTTGTTGGTTTATTTCCAATGACTGATTAGGTGTTTTGAGTGCGACAGCTGTAGCTGCTGTTAATAACTCTACGGGTTATATCAACTGCAAAACCCATTTAAAAGGCGGCACCTTTGCTTGATTACATTTAAGCAAACACGACAATGATACAGTAGCGGCAATTCACACGCATCCGTCACTCATTCATTCATTCATTCTCACTCATATCCTCAGTCAGTCAGTTTATACACTCACTCATTCAGTCAGTCAGTCATTCATTCAAACAATAATAAATACGTCCCACATTCAAAAATAAAAACTGATTGTTTTTTTCTTCTTCTTCAAGCAAAAAACCAACAAAACGGATTGTAAAATTGCGTGATTCGTTTTTTTGACGATAAAATGAAATGAAAATAATTGTGTGCCATAAGTAGCAATTTAATAAGATTGAACACCAAAACTAACGACAACAACAACAACAAGAATATTATAAAACTAAAACCAAAATTGTTGTTTAACTGAAAAAATAATTGAAATGAATGAACACAGAGACAATTTAATTGGATGGACATGCAGACGGACACATTAAGTATATTTTTGCGCTATCAAAGAACTACAACAAAATATGTCTATGAAAATAGACCAAAATATAATATTATAAGTGAATCACTTTACCCCTAAAAAGACATCAAATCGTGATTTGAATCTTTAAATACGTACACGATTTAAATAGATTTTATTTCTAATAAAATTTGTTGGTAAATATGGAGACATTTTTGTTTACATTGCAAAATTTACTTCTTACTCTCTCCCATAGTAACCTAAACCCTTTCCAACAATATACTTTATTTGTACACCGATTTTCGATTATTTTGATCTGATTCTAAAAGAATTATTTGTATCGCACTTTAAGAACCCTTTTGAAAAACTATTCAAAGTCATATTTCGGGAAACATTTCCAAGGGGCTTAAGGGGGAATTAATGGGACTTTGTCAAGGAGCTTTGTATCGAAGAAATTTTTTACGCAAAATTTCATCAAGATATCTTAAAATGTCTTTAAATAAAATTTTCAAAAAAGAGACAAAATCGTTATGAAAATTTTTATTCGAATGGAAAAAGTGTTCAAGAGTTGTGACCAAAAAGGTTATGTTGTTAAACAAAATCAATTCATACGCAGAATTCAATTAAGTTCCAAAAGCCCTAATGATGTTACACTCCTAATAACAAACTTAAAATACCCTCCTATAGCAACAGAGTCTATCAAAATTGAGGTGAATGATCCAATAAAAATACACGTTTGACAAGAAAAGCAAAAAATTAAAAAAAAAACAACCATAATTCATCAAATTGTCAATAAAACCAAAACATGAGTATAATTCAAGTATTATTTGTCAAAAATTTTATTTGTCTTGTTATTTATTTAATATTTCATGTCTTTTTTTCTTCATTCTCTTATTCTGAAATATCTTTAAAAAAATGGATGTCCATTCAAAATATATCTCGAAATCCATCAAATAAAAATCAATTACAACACTTTTTTTGTTGTCTTCTAACAACAATTTATTCGTTAACTTCTGTTAAATTGACTGAGTTTTTTCCTTTTTCTGCTTTTAGACCGATATTTGAAAGAAATACTTGAAATTCGTACTTAATCAAATAGAAATATAAATAAAATGAAATAAAATATATTTAATGTTTAATGAGAAAAAAATATATCTTCTAGTTCATATTGAACACCTTTGTTAAGTTTTGTTTGCTATTATTAGGTAGGGGAGAAAGTGATTTCTTATCAAATATCTAACGAGGTCTTATTTTATTGTAATTGAAATTTTTAATGAAAATTTAAATTATCATGAAAATTTTAATTTTAAGTGAAAATTGAAATTTTTAGTGAAAATTAGAATTTTTAGTAAAAATTTGAATTTTTAATGAAAATTGGAATTTTTAATAAAAATTGGAATTTTTAATGAAAATTTAAATTTTCATGAAAATTTTAATTTTAAGTGAAAATTGGAATTTTATGTGAAAATTGGAATTTTTAGTGAAAATTGGAATTTTTTGTGAAAATTGGAATTTTTTGTGAAAATTGGAATTTTTTTGTGAAAATTAAAATTTTTTGTGAAAATTGAAATTTTTTGTGAAAATTAGAATTTTTTAGTGAAAATTGGAATTTTTAGTGAAAATTAGAATTTTTAGTGAAAATTGGAATTTTTAGTGAAAATTAGAATTTTTAGTGAAAATTAGAATTTTTAGTGAAAATTAGAATTTTTAGTGTAAATTAGAATTTTTAGTGAAAATTGGAATTTTTAGTGAAAATTGGAATTTTTAGTGAAAATTAGAATTTTTAGTGAAAATTGGAATTTTTAGTGAAAATTAGAATTTTTAGTGAAAATTAGAATTTTTTGTGAAAATTAGAATTTTTAGTGAAAATTGGAATTTTTTGTGAAAATTGGAATTTTTTGTGAAAAGTGGAATTTTTAGTGAAAATTTAAATTTTTAGTGAAAATTTGAATTTTTTAATGAAAATTAGAATTTTTAGTGAAAATTAGAATTTTTAGTGTAAATTAGAATTTTTAGTGTAAATTAGAATTTTTAGTGAAAGTTTCAATGTGAAGTGTTCAATGTATAGTGAAAATTTTTTGAACTTATTAAACATTTTTAATGAAAATCTGCATTTTAGTAAAAATTTGATTTTGAGTGAATTTTAAAATTTTTAGTGCGAATTTCAATTGGAAATTTTTAGTGAAATTTAAAATTTTCTGCGAAATTTAGAATTCACAACGAAATTTTGAATTTTAAATGGAATTTTCAATATTTCGATAAATTAAAATTTTTTTAAGTGAAAATTTATAATTTTAGTGAAACTTGAATTTTAGTGAATTTTTCAGTGAACGATTTCTTTTTTTAGTGAGGTTTTAAACTTTAGTGGAGTTCTAAATTTCAGTGAAATGAAATGAATTAATGAGAATTTAATATTAATTCGCAATTTCAATATGATTTAAAGAATTCGATATTCACGAAGAATTTGATCGTTTAAAAGAATGAAAAATGATATAAATCGTTTATATTGTTAATAATTTTATCGAATCCTAATTCTTTTCACAAGTCTGAAAATAATTACTTTCCGATTCGATGTCTATTCATATATACGTTGCGAACATCTTTCTGATCGCAATATTAAAGAAGTGTTAATGAAATTTGGCGTATAAAAAGTCTATTGAAATTAATTCATATGAGTCCATTATTTCACCAGGACCCTCTATAAATCTTTCACCCCAAAGGTACTTAATGATTTAAATATATTTTAATAAAATAACTAGTAAATTGTTTATTACTCTAATTGTTCATACCAAATCTATTAGTCCATATAACACCTTAGCTTCCATGCAAACTCATTTCAGAAAATCAATTTTATGTTCGGAAGTCCCTGAACAGTAAAGATTTATATAAACAAAAAAACACTGATCAAAATTTTGCAACGACTGGTTCATAATAACAACTGATTCAAAGTCTATAAAATAGTATATAGTTCGATAGTTTTCCTAAATATTTTTGTATCTTTAAGAAATAACTATTTCCCTCATCCAATAGTCAAGTACTTAAATATATTTTTATATACTTTTTAGAGAACTTTTCAAACAATTTTGTTGATTCTCTCAACTACCGTTTGATTGTTACTCAAGGTATGAAAAATGAATAAAAAAAAATCTATCATCTAGATAATTTTAAAGTGGTGGAGGGGGGTCACATGAGACATGCTAAGAATGAAGCGAACAACAACAATAACAACAACTAAATACATTTGAAAAATACACAAATTTTACAAGTATAAACGGATATGAGATGTTAACAAAGTTATGAGAGCTTGTTGACAAGTGTAAAAATACAAGAAGCTTAAAAGATTCCCCTTAGAGAATTCCATAAAGCTTTTCTTTAAATAAACATAATGACATGACATACATTTTCCCTAACACCCCTCTCCCACTCTTAAGCAAATGAACAAATGAACTTTAATGGTTGAAACAATATTTAACAAATTTGTATTTAAGAATTTATAAAATATTTAAATTTTATTTCTTGTATGTGTGTGTGTTTGTATGCATGAGCGTATGTGCGTGTGTGTGTTTGTTTGTAAAGTTCGTGAGTCTTTTAAAACACTTAACAAATCAAGCGAAAAAAATTATGTAAACAAATTGTTTTTTTATATAAAACAAACACTTTTACACATTTACATCTCAACATTTACACACTTTTAGTTACACAGATACTCACATTCATACAAAAACATCCCTTAAAATTGTCTCTCTCATTATTATTTAGTTGTCACCTTTATTTTGTCACTTTGTTGGTCGTTTGTTTTTTCAACATCTCATTTTATGTCAAACGTTTAAATCATTATTTCGTTTCTTTTTTTATACCCTCCACCACCACAAGTGGTGAAGAGGGAATATTAACTTTGTCATTCCATGTGTAACGCCAAATCAAAATCTGAGCCGATTTTCCTATGTTTGTCTATCTGTGTGCTGTTGTCACGCTCACATCCACAAAAATTGATAGAGTTAAAAAAAATTTGACCCGAATATATCTTATAGTCCTGAGAAGTTTTCTATTTAAAACCAATAAAATCGATTATGTATATTAAAAGATATAGATCGATATCTGAGGCAATCTCTAAGTTCAAGCAAAAAACTTCGTGAAATTGTCAATTATAAGTCGAAAAAATATAATGAAATTCTCCATTCCCAAAAAATTATCAAAATCGGTTCAGTAGGAAAAAAAGTTTTAGCCAAAAATGGAACTAATTTAATTACTAATTAAGTGTTATTGTGTTATATTTTGGAAAAACTATTACATAAATTGTATGCTTCTGTGAGTGTATGTGTGAGTGCGTAACGTATTACTTCACACTCATTTATGACGGAGGGTATTGAAGATTCGGCATTGCCGAATATGGCATTCTTACTTGTTTGTTTTTGTAATTCAATAAATTTGAATACAAAGTTGTTGTCGTTGTTGGGTCTTTAACAAATTTTGTTTGATTTGATTTTGTAAAACAAATTTGTTGCCCTTTTTTTATTTCTTCCCTTTTTCCTTCTTTTGCTATATGCTATATCGTTTGATATGTTACTAAATGTCATCAAAAGCTGTTTTTTTAGTTTTGAACTTCATTAAATAATTTTTCTATTAAGATTGAAAGAGATGTTTATTAAGGGAAAGAGTGAGAGGGGAGGGGTAAACGTACTTTTTTATTTTTAAGTCGTTTAAATAAATATTTGTAGTTGTTATTTAAATTTAAGTCTACAACGATTTTATAGTCTCATTAGAAAGTTAGTTTCAATAACGGAAATATGATACGTTTTTGAGTAAATAAAAATTTTGAATTAAATTTTTTTTAAAGTTTCGAAAAATTTAAGGACGACTTTAATACATTTCGGTTAACACTCAAGGACTTTATTTAGAATTAAATACAAACACAAAGAATAGTTAATAGGGCAATACTATGCCCTAGTTTAAAGTACAAACTATAGACGAGTTTTTAGTGCAAGCTCTTGACGAGTTTATAGTCCAATATAGAAGACTTCATAGTGAAAACATAGACCAAACTATAAATGTGTAATCCAAACTATAGACGACTTTAGACGAATTTTAAGTCCAAAACTTTAGCCGAGTTTAAAGTTTATATTATGGACGATTTTATAATTTAAACTTTAGACTAGTTTAAAGTTCAAAATATCTGTTTAAGCTAAAGATTACTTTATAGTCTGAACCCAAAGCAAATTTTAAGTTCACGTACAATCCAAATTATAGACTACTTTATACTCTAAAAAATATATCTCCAGTCACACGCGTTACCTTGACCGATACACTAATTAAAAAGATATTCAAAGTTGCCACGAACTCATAACAGGCATGACATGAGTAAATTATGTTCCTATCGATCAAGAAACAATGTAATGCTTAGACAATACCACCCGATTCAGAAACACTTCCCAACGTTATGAAAACTCTGTAGGTCCAATATATCAAAAGTCGTTCCGGTCTATAATTTAAGACATCGTATAATAACCTCTAAGGAACAAACTCAAACTGTTGAATCTAATTGTGTATTGTATGGTTCTGCGAAATCATTAAATATTGTTTCGAAAGCTAACAATTTCATCATTTAATGCTATAACTGGTTCTCTTTGGACAAATTAGACCTCAGAATTTATTCTCTTAGCAGTAAATTTCTACGTGATACTTAGTTTCCGTCCTCCTGGTTGGCTGGATGTTTGTCTGTAAGGTTTTCAACAGTCTACAAATCGCAAATTTAGAGATATATCGATGAAATTGATGATGTTCGGCTTAATTCAGGTAGCATTCATACAAATATCCTTATAGATTGGAGTTTTAAGCTCCTAAAACTCATAGACAGGAAGATATTTCAATTAAATTTGAAACAATTAATTTTGTGTTAATCCTAGTCCACGTGCTATGAAGATCGATCCACAATACATTTAGGAGAATTAAAATATATAAATGTCAAAATGTCGACCCATAATTTCTTATAATAGTTCCTACTACCGAAAATCACCTAAAATAGTATAAATTTGGAATTAAAACCATTTGAATTTGAGTATTTGAATTTGTATTAAATATTTATATTTGCACAAATTAAAGTCGCAACGCAAATCCTCTAATTCCAAACACCCCTTTTTCATGAAATCCCAGGATTAAAATGAATGAAATTTGAGCAGGAAACTAAATATTTATTATAATCTGGCACTGATTTCAGATACTGACAATATAGATCAACAAAACGAAAAAAAAAACTGGCGTCAATAAATACTGATGAACAAATAAGAAATAAACCCTTTTTTTGTTGTATTTCCAACCAACTGCCAATAAAAGTAACAAAAATGTTGTTAACATTTCAAAAAAAAAAACTATGAAATTCATGAGAAAATAATGCAGCTGACTGACAAAAAATGTTCACATCTGAAACAGACAAGTTAGACACAGAGGGAAGGAAAGAGAGAGAAAGATAGTGATAGAGATAGTGATAGAGTTAGAATAGTAAATAAGTAGGTAGTAGTCAGATTGTTAACCAGATTCTTAAGTGTAACAAACAAAAAAAAAAACATCAGTAACTGAATCTACTGGTTGCTAGTGTGTGTATGTGTGTAAGTGTGTGTGTGAGTATGTGTGTAAATCAATTTCAAATAATTTTTGTAAATAAAAAATCTGTTCTCAAATATCATTGACTTGAACATGATTTTTTATTTGTAAAATAAAATCAAACTAAAATTTCCAAAAGATGGGAAAGAGATTGTCCTTAGTTTGGAGAAGAAGAAGAAGAAGAAGAAGAAGAAAAATGTCGGTGTACCATGACTAGACAAAATTTGGTTAAACCAAATAGAGTTGGTGTTTGCTTTTTTTTAAAAGGTACCTTCTTTATAAAACACTAAATATCCGAGTGAATATTCACTCAAGCAATTTTCAGTTTTGGAAAAAAGTGCCTTTTAATGGTCGACAACAAATTGACGTCTCAGCGGCTAACTGCCGCCACCGCCATTAAATTATAATCACAATTATTACTGGACTAATGATGAACTGATCCACCACGAAAAAAAACAACAACAATAACAAAAATCTGATGAAACTTTGATAAAAGCTGAAATAAAAAAAATCTAGACTTAAGAGACTTTTTTCTTTAAGTTGGGGATTATAAGTAGAAAACAAGGAAAGAAGAAAGCGCTTCTGTTTTTTTTTTTGGATTCGTCATTTTAAAAATTAATGTTGGAATCAATGAGTTATTGTGTCGATGTCTTCACAAAAAGAAAAAAAATAAAATAAAACAGAAAACAATCAGTCCAAAGAAGAAAGAAAAGCTAAAGATGATTTAAAGAAAAACTTTAACTCAATAAACACCATTTGTGTGCATCTCACTTGTTTTTGACTTGTTTGGTTGTTTCTTTTTTTTCAAGTCATACATCAAAATGAACTTGCCTGAAGTATGTGAAGTTTTTTTTATACTTCTGATTGTGGTTTCAAGTTTTTGCAGGAGTCAAGTTGTAGTTTTTGGTCTGGTGATGCCACTATTTAAAGACCATGATATGTTTAGTTGCTTAATAATTGCACAATAACAGGTCATCGTAGTGGAACAGTGGGTTAAATGTTACTAGAGAGAGAAAACTTAATAATAAAATATTGATCTGTCTCGCGATTATCGGGGAATTTGTTACCTACTTCCTATCATAGCTACTATTTATGTGTCTATAGGGTATTTCAAACATAATACAGGATCTTAATTATGAGTCACGCTTCAACGTACTTTACATTTTTTTTCTCTAAAGAGAATTTGACAATCTCACTTTGTTTATGGATTTGATATATTTAAGTTTGGAGAGTTATACAAAACTGAGCAGCGCAATAAGATGTTCAAGGAACTTTTGCGAAATAAGAATGAAAATTTTTAATTTACACGCTCACCAATGGTCACTAAAGATAACACAAATTCACTAACTGTTTCATCCTTTATTGGTTAACGGTTTTAAAACTGGTTTCCTTTGAATAAATTACAGAGTACTGCTTCTCTTCCAAGTGATCCACAGTTTTTACCTACCTCTCTAAGGTAGCTGATTCTGAAATCGCTTTGAGAATCTGAGAATTTCTGGAACATATTAATGCACAACATTCGAAATTTTGCGACATGATAGTTTTTGAGCTGCCATCAATACCTTCAATTGGTATCTTAGAAAAATCCTCTCATAAAGAAGATATATTTAGGAGAGTTAAAACATGAATGATATTGAGGATCCTGACATTATTACCAAAATTATGAAAAGATATTACAGATCGTGATTAGTATATCATCAATAAGACTCTGAGGATCAATAAAATTCAATGGACAAAGAAAGTTCAATGGAAGAAAATGCAACTTAAATTATTCATTGAAAATTTAAAAATCTCAAAATCTTTAGGAACATGGTCTAGGTTTTTCTTATTTCAATCGATCATCCCACGAACCTGAAGGAAAATTTGAAAAGTGGAGTACTTAAAAGTTTAGATTTGCTTTGACAGATAAAGACGAAATGATTCTTATTTCAGTAGATCTTCATTTTTACTGTTAGGAGAGTTAAGATGTGATCATGCTGAAACGATTAGGATAATTAAAATTTTTACTTCTAAGATCAGCAGGTTTGAAAAAAAGATCTCTAAACTGCCAAAATACATCTACAATTTGCGTGTTATGTAAATGAGAAATTGAAATGGTCAGTTGAAAAATTCGGATTGATTAGAGAAAAGATCAGAGATCAGTCTACTGAGAATAAAGTATATTTCTTATGAAATGTAATCGATTTAGGACAGCAATAAAGAGACGAGAATTCTTAGATTTTATGGAGATTCTATAGACTCTAATATTTTTAATTTTATTTTTACAAAAACTTCTTTTAATGGGAGAATTGAAGGGTCATTTATTGATCATCATATTCCTCTTGTCATTCAAACAATTTATCAATTTATCAATATTAAGTGTTAACGATAACTGATTATAGGGCTTTGGATGGAAGGAGTAAAATAAATTTTACTCCTTCGCAACCCACTGTAACCTGTCGTCACGGTAACTGGCAACTACTAACATTTTTGTTTAAAGGAACTGAAGAGTAACTTTACTACCACCACTAATATTTTATGCCGTGTCATTTAGACACTTAATGGATCTTCAAAAAAATACAGAAACTACTTTTTGCAAAAATGTTATTTTTAAATAAATATCTGGGAAAGTTTTTATGGAAAAATAAACGGAATAAATTTCATATTTCATATTTTAAAAAAGAGTTTATTTTACAAAAAAGACTTTATTATAGAAGAAAATTTTCCAGGAATAAAAAATATGCGAAAACAAAATTTTGCAACAAAGAAAATGTAAATTAAAAAAAAATTTATGAAAAAAAATTATATTGCAGCATTTCTAGCGGTCATTTTATTCATGTGGCTAACAAAAAAAAGATAAGAGAAAAAACGACCACAATTGTAATTGTAAACTCTTGTAGTAAATTATTACACAGAAACAGGAGGGAGACCTCTAGCCACCTCTAGGCAGTGGGAAGAGGGGTAGAGGAAATAGGAATAATTTAAAAACTTCTAATAAAGTGTGCGTATGCGTAACATGTTTAAGACCAAAAATAAAAATAAAAACGTCATCATCATCATCATTACCACTAACTAGAGTATTTGTTGTTGTTGTTTGTTTTTGTTGCTATCACAACGTCGGCATCGGTATAAGATCAATGAAATGGAAAGACTTAAAAGACATCATACCACATCACAACACAGCAGCGCAAAAACAAAACAATAATAAAAAATATACAGCGGCATAATGTTTGCATTTCAAACAGGCCAAAATGCTCGATCATACATTCATACAAACGTTGTTACCAACTTTATTTTACATACAACCAAATAAACAAACATACTTAATGCCACAATTGTTATTATAACTCGTAGAGGAACCCCAACCGTATCCAAGTTATAAATATTGAAATGAAGAGTCAAATGCGTGTGAGAGAGAAAGAGTGGGGGAGAGGGAGATAGAGAGAGAGAGAAATGCAAATGTTTTAAATCGTTTTGACTTGATTTAGAGGTTGTAATGACTTGGCTAAAGGTATCAGTTTACTTCTTTATAAGTTAATGATATCCGGTTACAGTAACAATAAAAACAATATTGAGCGAATACAAAAAATAAAAAAATCACATAATCTAAACCAAATCCAGTTAAGCATTAAATATGTTTCTAAGTTATAGAAAAAAAAAAAACAACAACAGTAATAACTTGTAGGAAAAAAACAACAATTTATTCCACAAAAACGACTTTAATACACCCTGATATGAGTTATCCGGGAGATATAACCAGCCAGATACTTTCCTCATATAAAATATTTTATCTTTTTGGGAATTTTATCAAGTTTAGAAATTATTTCAGATATCGGTCAATAACATTTCTTGTAATGAATCAAATTCCCCGGTTTATAAAATTATGGCAAAGAACAATAAGAAAATGAAACAATTTGCATTGATTTCGTATTCTAAATTTAATAGCTGGAAGACCATATATAGACGGTCAGACCCTTTATATTCCCATTCACGGGATATATTCTCCTTAGAATTCCCTTTTATAAAAGAATCTATCCTGGTTCAAGTTATTCGATAGAACTGTTATTCAAAAATTTTTCAGTTTATAGATTATTTCAGACATCGGTCTTAAATCTAAACAGATGGAAAATATATATTGTGACTTAGGATTTTATTAAGAATCTTAATATTTTTTGGTGATCAGATATTCGTTCATGGTTTTGAATTTTCACGAAATAGTGTTTTTAGTCAATTCCCATCAGGACAGTGATTATGTTTCTGCCCTAATACCAGAACCAGATTGAGAACTTAAGAACCGTTTTCATAGTTAGACCGATGAAGAGACACACTGATTTTTCAAGGAAAATGAAAGTTGAGATGCACCTCAAAAAGTAAAAGGAAAAAATGGAAAATTTAAATTGGAAATTAAAACATTTTGGTCGTTTTTTAACGACACATTTTCGGAAAGGAAAAGATTCTGACCAATCAGAAAACTACAAAAAATGATTTGAATATAAAAATACCTCTTGTTATTAACCGTCAAGGGGATATAATTCTTCTATTAGAGTTTCATTTAAAGACGTTAAGATCTTCCATTAGACATTAAGGAATGTCTTTCTCTCTCTCAATGCGACCGAATATTGAAAACGAAATATCAAACGAGTGGAAAAATCTAAATGATCAGAGAAGAGAAAGATCACTGAGAGGCCAGAATATTCCTTGTGTAATGTAAATGATTTAGTTTAGAAGATTTCTGGGATTTCGATAAGATTTTTTAATTTGAATTTTAACAACTTAATATACCCAGTCGCAATAGTGCAGGGTATTGAAAAAAAACTTTAAATATTCAGATCTATTGAAACCGTCACCCCGAACGGCAACAGCAAACACATATCGTGTGTATGTGTGTTTGTGTTTAATAAATCGAAGTATCAAAAGCCAAAACCACACACAATTCCAAACAAACTATGCTGCGGTTTCTTGATTTTATTATATATAAATTTTTTTATTATTAAATATTTATTATTATTTTTATTATAAATATTTCATTACGTCTATAATAATTATTAATTAATATTTATTATTAGTTTGTTCTATAACAACAACTTCTATTTATATATCATAATGATCATCATAAACACCACTACGAGATCATTATTATAATCATCATCATCATTAAGAAAACACTTGTCCACCTTGTTGTGTGTTCTTATTTTTTTATCTACAACTTGTATTACAACATTTTTTCTATTGGTTTGAAAAAAAAATAATAAAAAATAAAATATTTAATAAACTTACCGATTTTTAGCCGCCGCTGCTCGATCTCTTTGTCGTCGATTTTTAAACCAATTACCCACTTGGGTTGGATTTAAACCCGTCGCTTTGGCTAATTCACGTTTTTTCGTTGGATTTGGATAGGGATCTTGTAGGTACCATTCACGCAATAAACTTCGTGTACGTTCTTTAAAACAATGAGTTTTTTGTTCACCATCCCAGATGGTCGGCGGTAGCGGGAATTTTTTACGTACACGGTATTTATCAACGGGACCTGGAGAAGAAGAAAAATATTTATAATTATTTAAAGGTAAAAAATTGGAACTAAACAAAATTTAAAAAAAAAATTTAATGATTATTAAAAGCAACGTAAAAGTGAATAATTAAAAAAAATTATTTCATCCACAAAAAAATGTCCGAAATTCTCTTTAACGATTTTTTTTATTTTCGTAAATAGAAGGATTAATGACCTGTACGGGAATTCTTTAAAACGGATGTAAATATTAGTACTTCATATAGAGTATTAATAGTAATACCGGTAACGTTCCCACGACAATTCCACCTCCGTTCCGGAACGATCCGTGTCATTTATTGTAAAAATTTCTGAATTTTTCGAAAATTTTTTTTAATTTTAAGTTTGTACTGAAGATTTGAATTTTAGTAAAATTTTTTAGTGAAAACTTTGAATTTTGAATAAAAATTTGAATTTTTGACAAAAGTCGAATATTTGAAATAAATTTTGATTTCTTATTTAAAATTTTTAATCTGTCTATATATAAAATAGGATGTATGTAACGTATGTATGTATGTATGTATGTATGTATGTATGTATGTATGTATGTATGTATGTATGTAACGGATAGACTTCAAAATGGCTGGGGCAATTTTGATTAAATTTTAACAGAATGATCCCAATATACTAGAAATTAACTAGAACAGCGAGAGCTTTCAAATTTGGTCCCAACTACTTCCACAAGAAACTGTTTTACTGGAAAAAACGTGGGTCCAGGGAGAAGAATGAACCCATACAGAGCAAATATTGATTATCAAATATCTGAAGAACTACAAGTTCAAAAGTCTTAAAATTTACAACAATTTTGCTACTGTGAGAAACCATCACAGGAAAAATTCTAGGACTTTTAGGATCAGTAACTTAAAAATTTGTTTTGACTAAACAGAGTCAGCAAGTTTTTAATGACAAAAAAAAAATTAATTAGTTTTTGTGAACATTTTAATTAAATTTTAATGAAAATTTGAAATATTTGAATTTTAAGTAAATATTTGATTTCAAGCGAAATTTTTTTAATAAACATTTTCATTGAAAATTCTTGACTTTTTGCTGAAAATTTTTGAATTTGGAAGAAAGTTGAAATTTATAGTAAATTTTATTTTTGAAATTAATTTTTTGTGAAAAGTTAATCATTTTGGAAAACTTTTAAATTTACCGAAAATATTAAATATTTTGGAAAAACATAAATAAATACTTTTAAATATTTTAAAAAATTTTAAGAAAAATTAATTTTTTAATGAAACTTTTTAATTTTTAGTGACAATTTTAATTTATATTGAAAATTTAAAATTTTGAAAAAAGTAAAAATTCGAAAAAATAAAAAAGTAATAAAATTTCGCTTAAAAAGTAATTTTAAGTGAAAATTTTAGTGAAAAAAAAACAGTCTTATGGGAATAATATCAGACCGGTTTCATTTTTCCACTAAAACTCCGATTTCACTATTTTCTAATAAATTGATATATTCTTTGAAACCGAAGGCATTATTACACACTTTTAAACAGCAATCGCTTCTTTCAAAAGTGACTTTTCATAAAAACCAATTTTTTTTATTAAAAACTTTTATGTTATGTAATTTTATGAACATAAAATTCAAATTTGAATCTGCTATTCCGAAATTGCTTTCTCATATGGGAGCTACTTTTGAATGTGGTTTGATGTTCTATAAATATACCACACATATCTACGCCAAGTCCAAAATTATTTTAGTCGAATTCTATTGAAAAACTTATATTTAAGAGTTTAATAAGCTTAAATTGTTTTCTGGAAAATGGAGGATTATTTATGAGCTATAATCTAATAAAAGCCGATATTAATGACTTTATTCGATATTAAAGAGTTGTGTAAACATAATTCTCTATTTCGGGATGGGGTCTTAACGTTAAATGAAAAATATAATAAGAAAAATGATTCCATATTTTAGAGTTTTATATGCTTAAAATTTTATTCCGAACAAGGTCCTTGTATTGGAGCTTGGTTTGAAGTTATATGCATTTACTATCATACATGTATGAGAAAATAGTTTTTTTTAATTTATTTAATTAATAATAAATTTTGGTATGATGTTGTAGTACGGTGGAATTCTATCATACATATCAGTCGTTTTTGAAGGGACATATCATGTTTTAAATTTCTTTAATTTCTTAGATGATTCTTTATGGAGTTAAATGCGAAGGCAATATACCTTCTTCGCATAAATTACTTCCCGAAAATTCCCGATAGAATTTTACCGGTATTTAGAAAAATGAATTTTTATGTGAAATCCCTGGAACGTGTTCCGGTGGAGAAACCTTAGTTTAAGTATATTATCATCTACTAGGAGCAGTGTGTCCTCTATTAAATATGCACCATAATATTATTATATTCCAATTATTTCGATATCGTTCAATTTCTTATTCGATATATAACAATTGCTTTTGTCCCTTTTTGTATTAAAAATAGATTTATTAAAAAAAATACTTACCCAACGAACGTCCCCTTAATTTTTCAGCCTCTATATAATGGGCCTCCAGCCACATGGCTTGTAATTTGCCATATGAAGCTTTTGTAAATTTATGATTTTCAATTATTGCATAAAGTTCCCTGTAAAAGAAAAAGGCGAAATAAAAAAGATTAAATTTAATTTTGTTAAATCTTAAATAAATATTTCCTTTTTTCCTTTTCAAAGGAAATAAACAAGAAATTAGAAAATAAACACCCTGCCCCCCCATAATTGTCAACGGGGGTTGACATAATAAATTTCAAAAGTTACACCTTGAAAATATAATAGAAAAAAAGAGAAATATACACTGTTGGAAAGCAAACACTTGAATATTTATTGAAATATTGATTATTTCGTTTTTCACTTTATATCGAAAGGACTTCTTTTTGTGTTAAATGTCAAGTCTTCAATTTTAATGTCATTAACAGATTTCTATTTTTAGTGTTTAATATCAATAAATAATTTATTATTTTTTGAAATAAATTATATATTTTTTAGTGTTAAAAGGAAAAATATTAAAATGAACCCATGAAAATGATTTTGATTTGGATTTATTGAACGAATGAGGGGACAATTGAAAACTAAAGTCCTTGAAAGGAATTATACTAGAATTTGTTTTACTCAATATTGGAATATCATATTAAATTATTTTCTTTAATAATTTTGTATAGTTTTGTTAGTAGTTAGTTTTGGAATGTTTACTGGGTTATGCATCTTTATATCAAACACTAATTTTTAAGTACTAAAGTTAAAATTTTCTCTTTTTAAAAAAATAATTTTATTAACACCGATCAAAAATACTTTTAATGCCATTTAACAGTAAACATATTGAATAAAAGGCAGCCAAGAATTGCATCAAAGTATTTATTATGGTGATAATTTACATACTTTATCTCGTGTCGGTATAACGTTTACACTAGCCATGTTATTTTACTTTTCCTCAAATACCACTATTTTACTTTATATACAAAATTTTTTGGAATAAAACTTTTGAGAACCAAATCAAGAAATTTTAATAGTAAAAGAAAGCTTTAAATGAGATATATTTTAGCTCTATTAGCTCTCACACTTTCAACATGTTTTATTATTTTTAATAAAATATTGTTGAAAAAGCGTGGATATCTTAGAAGATATCTGGAAAAAATTTCCCATATATTTAATATGTTACAAAGACAAAGCCTACCGATGATGATCGGTTCATTTTTTGTCTTATTTTTCTCTCTCCTGGAGGAGGGAGAATTTGCAGGGAAGCTAATTTGCAAGTGGCAAATTAGGTCTGAACTATTTACAAAAGTATTGTAAAAAAAAATAATTTTATATTACCTGGACAATATTTCTGTAGAAACAATATCTTGTGTCTTATTAACGTTAACACTAGCCGTGTTTCATTCCATCTGCTGAACACTTTATCAATTCAAAAAAATTGGCAATCTTTTCGACTGTACTTATGTATTTTAATTTCAAGTTTAGTGCATCAAAAACTTTTTTCACTTAAGGACCAAAAAGATATTGTCGGTCTATTATTTCACTTAAACTTCCATGCAAACTTCCTAAGAAAATGAAGGTTTTAAATCATACATAAATCTAATTATAAATCTACTTGAAATTTTGGTTTCATTTTGGTTTTCCGAAAATCGCTTTAAATCGCATTTCTAAAATTGGAAGCCAAAGTACCGTATTTTACTATATTCGATTTGTAAGTTCCCTTAGCTTCCGATATAAGGACCGTTTTCGGAGAATCACTTAAATTATAAGTTTTACGTAAATTTTTTCTAATGATTTTATGAAACCCAAAATCACTGATTCAAATTTCTAGGAGAATAAAACAATAATTTTTCATAGCGGCGATATAGAGACCATAAATTAGTAGGCTTCGGGTATTAATTAGGGTACTTTGACCGACTTAGAGATAACCCCTGGTCCTATTAAAATGTTATTAGATTTTCTGCTCAAAATAGGAAAACAATCGCGTCTTGATTGTGAATTCTACAAGAAATTAGATTTGGAATTTAAACCTAAAACTTTCCACAACTTCGAAACCGATTTTAATGAAATAAAAATCGTACAAAAAGATCTGAAAGTTATTCATTAAATCAAAAATCTTCATCCGTTAATTACAGAGTTTAATTTTATTATTTTTTATTAATTTTGCGATGTGATCTTCATATTGTTAACTGGGTTTCTGATCCAAAGTTGTTTATATTTAAAAAAAATAATTCGAAAATAATAAAAATAATCATAAAGACTTTTAAATAGAAGTGTTTTTTATTATTAATAAGGGTAATCTAATACCTCCACAATTTTTGGCATTTTTAAGCAAATTTACATCTAAATTAATCTCATTTTTTTTTTGAAAATTTTTTTCCCTGAAACCTGATCATTTTCAAATTGAAAAGAAAAAATCAACGGAAGCCTTTCCGTCATTTTTATTATCTAAAGTATGAATTTTGCCTGGTTAATCTCGGTGTTATTTTCTGATGACAAGAGACAGTTCCAAAAAAATACAAAAGATTCAAAATGAAAAAAGTCTTTAATTCAAAAATTTTTTATTTAATTTTTATCATTTTTACTAAAGACTTTAAATCTAAAATAAATTGTTATGCAAATGTTAATTGGTAAATTAATCAACATTGTTTATTAATTAAATAAATTTATAAATTTGAAAAAAGAAGACAGAGGGAGAGAGAAAGATTCTTAAATGCTTCATTTAACTCTTGAATTCTTTATTATTTTTTCTTAATAAAAATCTTCCTCGATCATTGTGATCATTTAATATTATTTAGTCCTCCATTGTATTCTCATTATGCAAATTCCACTTAATAATTTAAAGATCATTTATTCTCTTTTTCTTTCATAATAATAATTCCTGGTATTAAAGATCAAATTACACACAAGTTAAGTTATAGAAAAGCAAATTTTAAAGTGATTTTAAAAGTGATCATGTTATAATTAAAAAAGAACTAAAATAAAGAAGCAAAAAATAAAAATAATATGAACTGATGTTTGTTGGAGGAGGGGAAATTTAACACACATTTTTGGGAAAAATATTTAAAAAAAATTGAAGGCATAAGATCCTTATTTTGAATTCCCCACAAGCATTTTAATTTCAATACAATTTAGTTATTCAGTCCTAATTAAAGTCGTAAATATTTGAAATTAAAATTTTTGAATTATATATTTTTTTCGTCCATTTGACAACCAAAGTTTAAATGTAGATGTTTTCACAAATTTCTCATTATTACATTTGGATGGTCCAGAAAATGTATCTTTATATAAAAGTTATAAAAATTGATTTATTAACTTTTGACAGCATACGGATGGATTTTGAACCTATTAAAAATCTGGAGATTTTGAAGGTTTTGGGTAATAAAATTAATGAGCTTAAAACCGTAATAATAAAACGCAACCTGTCATTAATTTCGAAAACTACTTTAAAATCACAAATTACGGTGAATTTTCAATAATTCACAATAAGAGAAAAATTTCAATAAGTTTTTACATTTTTTTTCATAACTCTTAATTTTAAATTTTTTTTGAAACAAAATTACATTTAGAACGTCCACTAAATAAATATTTTTATATAAAAAAATAAAATTCTAAGGAACATTTGATTTTACTACTTATCTAAGATCTGGAGAAATAAAAATAGGCATGCTTCAGAAGTTTTTGAAATTTTTTCTTTTAGAAAGTTTTTATTAAACTTAAAATAACAGTTTTTAGATTTTTTTGATAAAAAAATCTAAAAATAAAATATTATTTTTTATAAAAAAACAAAGAATTTTGAATTTTCAAAAAAATCCAAAATTTTGAAAAATGTTTAAAAAGATATATATATTTTAGAAAAATTCTCCATTTTAAATAATTTTTTTTAATTCACAATTTTAAGAAAATTTTCAAAAATCCACAATTAAAAAAAATAATTAAAAATTTAAGATAAATTCTTATAAATTCACAATTTTACCAAAATTTTCGAAGAAAATGTTCAATTTAAAATTAAAAAATTCAAAATTTAGGAAAAATATTTTTAAAATTATGCAATTTTAAGCATAATTTCGAAAGCAAAATTATAAAAAATGTGATATATAAAAAATTCCATGTACTCCCCATTTTTTTTAATTATTAATAAATTAAAAGTTGAAAGAAATATTCCATTATATTTACACAAGTTTACAATATTTTTTTATAAATCGCTATTTATGAAATAATTTCGACAATTTTTTGATTTCTAAAAAAATTGAATCTATAAAAGCTATTTCGTCAGATCCACATTTTTTTAAATTTGTTTATAAATTCACAACTTTGAAACAATTTTGTGAATTTATTTTACAAAGTTTAAATTTCGATAAATCAAAAGATATATTTTTAATATTTCTAAATTGTAAATTTCATGGCATTTTTTTTTTTAAATCACCAATTACAAGAAAATTTAAAAATTTTCCAATTTATAGAATTTTTTTTATCAAAATCACAATTTTTGAACTTTTTTTAATAAATTTACACTTCACAAATATATTTTCAATAAATTAACAATAAAAAAATATAAATCAAAATAAAATTGGAATTAAGGAGTGAGATCGTTTTTCAATAAAAAATTTATTTCAAGTATTATTTCATTTTTTAAACATATTAACTTAGTAAAACATGTCAGTTAATTTGAAGAAAATAATAAATTGTTAATTTGATTAAATAAGTGACCTGAGAAGTCCGTATTAAAATATCAAAATCCATCTTAGTCGTAGAAAAAGTTGGCCAACCATTTAAAAGTCTGCCCTCAAACTCTTTCCAATGTTATTAAACAGAACCGGAAGAACTTGTCCGTTGAAAGAAGACCTGATTCGGGTAGAAGGAATGATTCATATGTTGTTTCTAAACTAAATTCTAAATTCTTCAATTTTAGAATTCCGCAAAAACTCTTTTTTAATTAATTATAAAATCAAAAACCCTTCAGTAATCGCTTTCGATATTTTGCTTAACATTTAATAGATTTCGATGAAAATCCATAAAAAAGATTATGAATTTCGGATAAATTCTCTAACTTTATTTTTTATATTTAAGAAAAGGAAATATGCTCAAAATTAATCGGTTCTAATTAGGTCCCATAAACAATTTTATTTTCCCGTTCATTTGTTCGTCAAAGTCTCGAAAAAGACGAGAAACAATAAAAAAATCCCATAAATAAAACATGGAGTATGTAATTTTAATTAATATCGACAATTTTAAGCTATCAAAAAGGTTTAGAGGATAAAGGATTCCTTCATAATCCTTCTTTACCTCAAAGATTAAAATAGAATTGAATATCAATATCTGTATTATAAAAAATTACAATCCTCCCCCATTTAAAAAGTTCGATGCTCTATATTAAGATCAAACAGCTTCACCACTTAGAAGTCGGTAGGGTACTCGTTAGTTCTCCTTTACTTCAATATTTTAATAGAAATAAGAATATTAGTTGGAAAACGGTTCCAAAAACACATTTAAATTTTAACTAACTACTAGACCAAATTAGCCTTATCGTGATAAGAGCTAAAATAGGAGATACTTTTTGTAAATTTAAAAAAGTTCTTTCTATCATATCTTGTTATATTTAATTTATGACTCCAACCCCCCCCCCCCCCCCCCCCCCCCCTTTTCATTTGCTAAAACTTTAAATTCACTTAATATTCACCTGAAGTTTCCAACATGATATGCGACAACAGCACGGGCCCTGAGTACAGCTTCACAATTTAATATCTCATGCATATTCGGCAAGGCCACTGGTAAACTCCACAAAAATCTGGCTAAACGTTCAATATCACCAGAATCCTCCAATGTTTTGCAAACGATCTCCACTTGGGCGGCGGAAAAGGCAAGCGTTGGTACAGCCAATATGGGACTGGGTGCTATAATTTGATGTGGTGCGGGTGAAAAGGTTTCTGTTGGAGGTTGTTGTTTACCCTCCGTCGGTCCAACGGCCATTTTATTCGTTGAATCCACTGTGAACTAATTCGCATACTATACACGGAACACAATGAATTTTAGTAGGCGTTTTTAAAAACACTTTTTAAACACGAAAATAAATAAAAAATAACACTGAGAGAATTTTTTTTTTTTTTTTTGGAATATTTTTCAAATTAAATTTTAATTTATAATTTTTTTAATAAAAAACCCAAATAATTAAATGGGTTTTTTGGGAGATTTGAAAAGAAAAAGAGTTTTTATTATTATTATTTTCTTATTATTAACACATTTTTTTCATTTTTAGAATTTTTGAAATTTTAACACTTTAAAGGTTCGATTTTAACACTTGGACTCAATAGATTTTGTTTGTTTGACTTGTATCTGTTAGAGTGTTTGTTACTTTATAGTTTTGTCTGTATTAGTGTATCTGTGTGTTTCTTTAATTATCTCTTTATTTGAGTTTAATTATTTATTCCAAATGAGGGATTCATTTATAGCAAGATTCCTTTCTGGGTTTCCGTTTAATTGTTACTTGCTTCTAATTTTGGAAATTTTATGAGACGCGCTGTGATTTCTGCTTTTGGATGAACGGGGTATTAAATTAAACTCCAAGTGACTGAATGAGCAACTGAGCAGTACCACGAATTTGTTACTGATACTTGTACGAAATGTATACGTCTAAGTAGTCACTAAACTAACTATATATTCCAGCCAGGCAGTCGGTTAGTTAACCAACCAACCAAACTGGCTTTCAAAAAAAAGAAAAAAAAGCGGGGAGTATTATTTGCGTTATTGTTGTTTTTTCCACTTTATTTTATTTTTATTTTATTTTTTATTTTTTCTTCTTTTTCTTGAGATTCTCTATGTTTTCCCCGAATTTGTTTTTTATTCACTTTTTCTTTTGAATGGGGTTTTTTATAGGTTAAAACACTTCCTCTTTGGAGGTTTTCTTTCGTTTTCTTATTTCACCACCGATCGGATAACTGGATTTATTAAAACACTTTTATGTTATGGATATTATTTGGTAGCGGTCTAGGAAAACACTGTTTTTTGTTCCACAAAAACAATAATAAAAATTTTATGAAACCGGGAATAAAAGAAGAGAATGTCCAGGTTATAATGCGCGAACTGTTAACGGCGAACGAGTTTTAAATGAAACAAGTTAAGAAACGGAAAAAAGTTTAAATCTTAGACAATTTTCTTACATATAAAAATTCATACACACATACACACACATACATATATCCATTCAATGGTTACGTTAACACAATAATAATAACGATAATATAAAAATGACGAGAAAAAAATGATTTTGTTGTAATTTCATTGAAAACGATGCGATGCGCTCAAATTTAAAATTAACTCATCACCGTTCCAATAGCAGATACAATCTGAGTATTTTGAAATGGATGCAAAACACAAACCCAAAACAATCTACACACACAAACGCACACACACACTGACTCTTCTCATACAATAGAAAGATACAAAAAGAAGGCGTCAACGAATCCTCACTCACTTCACTCATTCATCAGCAGTTATTCATTCACATACCTTTTGCTCTTTGTGTTATTAATATACATTCTGTGTATGTGAGTGTGCGAGTATCTGTGTTAAAGAGCCAAAATATACAAATAACTTTTAAACATATTAGTCATCCTTTTCTAACACGACGCCATTTGTAATTTATCTATATATGTTTACCCTTCGTAACAACAAAAAGTATCTTTAACTAACAAGCTATATTATTTACTCTACAATAGCAACAACATTTGGACTCGCATATAACATCTTCCCTCTTTGTTTCACTCATACATTCTCCCTTAAAAACAAACCGCTCATAGATACACACCAATACGTTTTTTGGCAATGAAATCTCATATCTCTTTCTTTCCTCTTTCGTGTATTATAATAATAATAATTTTACAACAACTACAACACAAAACAAAAGTGAGTAGTAGCATCGGCATATCATAGCTTTGTGTGAATGTGTTTGTAAGCTATTAAATATGATGATATGACTAACGACGACTGACGTTTTAAATACGTCATGTAGTTAGTTCGTCGCTGGAATATTATAGTTTTCTTTTTTCTTTTTTTTTTGTTGCTTTTAGCTGTTAGAGCTTATTTGACAGTCGTTTAGTCAGTGGCAACCAACAGTGAGACAGATGTGTTTTGTATGTGGATTTTGTTGTTGTCGTGTATGTATTATATCCTTTGCCATTCCTGTCGATGTTGTTGTTGTTGTGTCGTATTATTATTATTGCCACATTATGTTCAGCTGGGCGAGATCTATTTACTTTTCGTTTTGATAATTCATTAATGGATTACGAATACAACAGTTAAAATATTAAACAGTGGAACAAAAGTGAACAAATACACGAACCAAAAATCATATAATATAATTAAATTAAGTTCGTCATATTCAACCTTGAAGTTCGATGCCAAAAATGTAAAATTAAATTCCAATATTAAAGCAATAAACCGCCAGAACCCCGAATAAAACCTCACTATTTAAAATTTTACGCATATTTGGCAAGTATCGTCCTTTTTTTGAAAATGATCATTACTTATGCTTAAAGTTTGCAGCTGTTTTTGCTATCGGTCTATAACTATTCTTACACTGAACCATTTTTGCGATAACGATTTTCTAACGATAAACTTAAATAACATTTCAGTGAGATGGGACCATCAGTGTCGAAGTTAGCATGCCAATAAAAGTTATACTGACAGACGAATATATCAAAATCGAATCAGATTATGATCCCAAGGCCTCATTCAAATGGCTTAACAAACTTAATACATATATCCTTGTTAGTTAAGCAATTCCTTAATATAACATGGATTGGGTAATTACCGGTACCAAAAATGTTAATTCAAGATCAGTGGGTGTGAACTGTGGAATTGCTGCGATTGAGATAAAAAACGTTGATAAAAATTTGGCCTCTAAATTTTTATCAACGTTTTTATCACGAGACCGGAAATTGAAGACTTACTGCGTAATGGATGACGAAATGTATGTTCTGGCAGAATTTTTGCAAATTTTACCAAAAGGTTCTTGGTATAGCAACCGATATGCAGTTGCTGCAAAAGAGCAATGTTTTCATCCATAAGACTTTATAGTGTGTCCACTTGTTATTGGCCTGACTTGGCATACTGTCACTATAATAAATAAGCTCTTCAGTGGTACAAGAACAATAATATGGTATTTGTACCAAAAGAGGTAAATTCTCCAAATTGGCTGGAGCTAACGACAGTAATGATAAAAGATAATTGAAGAGCACAAAAAAGTGTGCAAAAATGCGGTAGACTTCAAACTGGGATAAACAACCCGTTCGAGCAAATATCTGTATCAAATTTCTTAGAATTTAGTTTTGGTTTTTTGACCCTGGTACCGCTATGTGCGTCAATATAATACAAACAAAACTTTACAGAAACCTTATATAACAGTTATACCATCAGCTTCAGATATCGGCCTTTAACACATTTTCCCTGCAACCGATTCGATCGTTTTTATATTAAAAATACCAAGGAAAAGATATTCAAAACATTAATCAATTTCATTGAATTCGTATTATTTATTTTAAATAAAGGAGATTCCGATAGACAGACAGATTTTATTAAAAATTGGAATATTTGTATATGAAATGAAAAATTATGTTTTTTTAGTTTTTTTAACCCACTGTAACAAAAAACAATGTATCGCTATTGTAACAAAAAAATGTTTAATATTAAAAACACTGCAAATTCACAAATTCACGATACATAAACCAAAATAAACTTTTACTACCCAAAATATCCAACACCACTATCATTACATGTATACAAGTACCTCTTACGTCTATGTATAAATGTGTGTATGAGTGTATTTTATAGTATGTTGATATAAGTGGTCGGGTATCGTTACCCTGTTTTGCCAGAAAATTTGACGTTGCCATTAAGGCGTTGCGCATTATACGGACCCCAATATAATACATTCAACATTCAATAACATTCACCAGGCAGCCAACAAAGAACGAACTAAACAACCAACCAACTAAACAAACACATTCATCTCCATACAAGTTGTATTCACAATTACAGCCAAAAATGAAATAAGCACTACAAAAATTACAATACCATCATTTTATGCACCATCGTTGAGTCTCATACCGTTATCGAGTAAAAAAGAGACAATTCTTTTTTTTATTTTCCTCGAAAAAAAGTAAACTGCGATACTTTATTTTTCACTTAGCAAAAAAATCAGATACATTCGCTTGGAATCATATTTTATTTATACAAAAAAAGTTTCTACAACAATTGTAGAATTTTGTATTCGTAAGTTGTATTCATGACTTGAAATATATTTTGTTGTTGCTTTTGCATTTTCTGTTTTATTTTCTTTTCACTCCTTTCATTTTACTCTACACCATCATAGATTGTTGGGGTATAATGCGTTTGTGCTGATGTTTGTAATATACAGTGGAATCGATTTAACGATGTCCGTCCAACAGCCCGTTCGGCTGACTGTCCATGTAAACTTTGTAAACATTCTACAGGTCGCAATTTTTGAGATTTTAAGGATGAATTCTATTGAAATTGGCCACATTTTGTCCAATATTTCAGGTACATTCCATACAAACATCACTTTGAAGAGCATAAATCACACATATAAGTTGGTCTTTTAACAATATTTGCTCAAATTTAAATAAATATAAGCAAAAATTGATGTGCAAAATTATACGAGGATCGGTCTATACTTTCTTGTGGCTCCTATAAAACTCTCCAGAAATATTCATTATGAAACCCATAAAGTTTACATAATAATTAGATTCACAATATTGTACTGCACACTTAAGAATAAATCAGGAAATTATACGAGGATCGTTCATTAGCTTTTCGTCACTACTAGTTTTAACCAACAATATGGTATAGTGTATTACTTAGTCGGTTCTTATTTGCTTAATTTTACGTAATTGTTGCAAGTAAAACCTTCCTTTTTCCATGAACATTTTGTACTAAAAAGATTTTTTTTGGGGAAAAAATAACTAAAATGAATATAAAACCAGTAAAATTTACACAGATACACGCACACAAACAGGCAGACATATATGAACACTCTCAGTTACTGTTACTAAAATTAATAATGATTATATTGTTGTTGTTGCTATAAAAATCCATTCAATTTATGTAAAAGTGTAGGGAGGAGGAGGAGGAGAGTATTTGTTGCAAAGACTTTTTTATATTAAATAATGAACTCAAAAAAAGAGAAGTAGAAGAAGATGAGGCATTAGAATGGAAATGGTTGGTCGGTTGGCCAGTTGGTCGGTTGGATTGTTATAAATAAAAACAACAAAAGAGCTTAGAGGAAAAAAGAGTGTAAATAAATAGTACCACAAATCTGTACTAAATCGTGGTTGTATGTTGTAAATTTTAGATTTGCGAATTGTTTTGTTTAAAAAAAGATTGAAATTGAAATGAAAAAGTCGAATTAATTTAATGAAAATTAAAATTTTAGAGAGAAAGAAATTAAATTTAATTATTGAAAATGTAAATTTTTAATTTAAAGTTTTTCTTAAATTTTTAATACTAAATTGAAAATTTATAGAAAACTTTTCAAATTTTTTTACACAATTAAAGCGAAGTCATCGTTGAAAACATAGTTGATTTGACATTGACTTAAATATTTTCATTCAGTTAAAATTAAACTTTTTTTTTTTTTTTTTTTTTTTTTTAATTTGAAGGTGAAATATATTATTGTACATTTCAACTAAAATCATACGATGTAAATTTATAAAATTATACAACAAGAATTTTGTATACCCTCCACCACCACAAATCTTTCTTTCTTTAACTTTGTCATTCCGTGTGTAACGCTAAGAAGGAATCATCTCCGACCCCATAATTGTACATATTTTTTAGTATCAAATCAAAATCTGAGTCAATTAAACTATGTCCGTCTGACTGTTGTGGACCCTCACACATAATTAACAGGGCTTAATGAAATTTCGCCTGTGTATTTGTAATAGTCCTGAGAAGTTTCCTATTTAAAATCAACAATCACTTTTGTATATCAAAAGATATAGAGTGGTATTTAAGACAACCTTAAGTTTCAGCGAAGAATTGTCGTAAAACTGTAGAAATCGACAAATTAGAATAAGATTCCGGCATAATATAAATTTATATATACTTCATTATCATACCAAAAATTGTCAAAATCAGTTCAGTTGAAAACAAAGTTGTAGACAAATATAAACCTAATTTTATGACTCATTAACTGTTTCGTGTTATATTTAAGAAAAACGGTTATTTATAATACACTTTTGAGTGTGTATGTTCGTAGCATAACGTATTTAATAACGCGCATTTGTGGTGGAGGGTATAAAGATTCGACATAGCCGAATACGTTACTTGATAAAATTACGTTTTATTAGGAAAAATTTCAAGAAAGAACTGCATATAATGTGAAACAATTTTGAATCAAATACGTTTTTTTTTTTTAATCAATAACATTGTCTAAAATTAACTATGTCCAAAGTTGATTCTGGTTTTTTCTGTGTATAATATTATGAGTAAATAAATTTAAATAAAAATGTTGAAAATTCTAATTTATGAAATCTATTAAATCCTTAAATAAATCTAAATAGAAAAATGTATGAAATGAATTTCGATTTAATTTTTCTTATGACCTTTAACCAGAGGTCATAAAGTGATATTTAAAAATTTGTCTTTAAAAATTATGTCTTCTAAAATTTTCGACTAAAACGTCTGGATTCGTGGAAGTTAACATTTTCATCTGATATTTATATTATTCAACATTTATTGTTATTTATTAATTATTTTTCATTTATTTTCCCCGACTCTCAAGCGACGCGAGCATTGATTTGCTAACAATTTAATGCGAATCAAAATAAATGAAAAATAATATTTTTATCCAATAATAATAGTTTTCTTGAAATTTCCAAAATATGTTTAACAAAAATATAGAAATAATATTTTGGTCTAATAAAAATTGGTTTTACAACAAAACTATTGTTACTGAGTTTTTATAACAATATGTTGGTCAGTTGAACATATTTCTAAACATATTGTGAGCAACATATTATTGTCAATTTATTTAAAATTTACAAAAAAAAACTTCCATTAACGTTTTTATAGTACTTTCACTCTGCACGAACAGGATGTCCATCTCCGTATTTTGCGCACCTCAATTCTTTTTGAATAACAGGCCTTGTTTACAGGCCTTAGCTCCAGGCAGTTTGGAAGACTTGTCTCTATTGATATAAACGTTATTGTTCTAGTGCCACTTAGAGGTCTCTTGTCATAGTGATTCCAAGTCAGAGCAAAAATAAATGCACAATTTACGAAGTCTTATGAATGGAAGCAACCTTTTGGTCCGTTGGCTGCTTTTGTTGCAACTCCATGTTGCTTGCCATATCCAGAACTTTTTGGGTCCTAAACCTTTTTTCAACATTTCCTCGAGCATCAGCAACATAAAATTTTCGAGCAAGAATTTGCGAAAAATCTGCCAAAACATACGTTTCGTTAGTCTTTTGAAAATGTTTTTAATTTCTTGGCTTCAGGTTCTCTATCAATGGAAAAGTTCGGCAAACCTTTGAAAGCTTAGCCAACTTTTTGTAGTAACAAGATGGGTTATGTTGCAAATATTTAATTAGTTTGTTATGCACTTTTTCAAATAAACAAAATTCATAGGAGATCTCTCTAAATTTGTATCCTCTTTGGCACTTTAAAACGTAGAGTTAGAACTCGACGGTTCAGAAATCCTATGTAGCTGATATACAGCTTAAACTGCGCAGCGATTCCAAAATCTTTTCTAACAAATCTTAAAGAAAAAATTAAAAAGTTGCTTAGGTTTTGAACAGCGAATTTTTTAAGTAATTTAGTTTTTTTGTTATTATAACATCGAAGGCAATGGAATTTAACAGTTTTGCCGTTAATCTATTGAAAGAGAACACAAAATACAAATAACTGGAAAAAGTTGCTTAAGTTTCGAACAATACTGTACGTGATTTACACAAAAACTTGATAAAATTTGTTTAACAATTTTTGATATTAATGAAACTTGTGTGTCAGTGATAATAGAGATAAGACACGTTAATATTATTTATTTCAAATTTCTAATAATGAATCGAATACGAGATAGAAACATCTCATTTCTTAACAATTGAAATATAAAAGTTCTACAAAACAAAGAACTTATAGTTTGTTTTATTCTTATTATACCCTACACCACCACAAGTGGTGAAAAGGGTAAATTAACTTTGTCATAGTGTGTGTAACGCTAAGAAGGAATCATCTCAGGTTCCATAATGTATGTATATTCCTGAATCAAATTAAAATCTGAGTCGATTTAGAGATGTCTGTCCGTCTATCCAAAAATATAACTAATTTTATGACTCATTAAGTGTTCTGTGTTACATTTAAGAAAAACTTTCATCTATTGTATACGTCAATGAGTGTATGTGTGAGTGCGTATGTAAGAAACATAACGTATTTACTTCACCCACATTTTTGGTGGAAGGTATTGAAGATTCGACTTAGTCGTTTGGAGCTTTTTAACTTGTTCATTTTTAAATTTTGTTTTGTAACTTTATACTTAATATTTTTCCACTTTTAAAGAATTTCAATTCTTTTTCCTTCTAAATAAAATTGCTCCACTTTATTTGTGACCGAAAATCTTACAAAAAAAATCTTATTTTAATCTAAATTGAAATAAAATAACAAATAAAATGTAATAAAAATTAAAATGTGATTATAAAACCAACAAAACAAAAAAAATAAATAAATAAAATTTGATTACAAATGGAAGCGTAAAACAACAACAATAACAAAAGGAATTTGCAACAAAAAATTTGAAAACATG
Source organism: Cochliomyia hominivorax (assembly GCA_004302925.2). Taxonomy (NCBI): domain Eukaryota; kingdom Metazoa; phylum Arthropoda; class Insecta; order Diptera; family Calliphoridae; genus Cochliomyia; species Cochliomyia hominivorax. The sequence goes on from PYHX02000494.1 coordinate 84,677,107, forward strand.
ACTGAGTGAATGAATAAACGCCAAAGGCAACATGTAACCAACGAACCTTTTACATGCAACAAAAAAATAATAATAACAACAACAACAATAACAAAAGAAAACTATAACAAAAGGCCACATAATATTTATATAAATATGTATGTATGTATGTATGTATGTATGTATGTATGTATGTATGTATGTATGTATGTGGATTTGTGTATGTGTACGTAATTTGTTATATAAAATAGAGATATAGAATAGAATCACATAAAATAACAGGGGGTGAATAAAATAAATTTATATAGAAATCTAACAGTGAGTGATAAAGTGATTGAGTAATTTATAGAGGTATAAAAAATATTTCAAACAAGAAAAAAATTTATATACTGTTTGTTTGTATGTTGCAATCACGATATCTTCAAATAAGAGATCGAGAAAAACAGTAAAAATTGTTTGCAGTACTATTTGCAAATTATCTCCTTTATAACACAGACAAATCGTGTACTTTATATACGAAAATAGGCCTAATCCCTTAGAAATTAGACATATTCTCGTTGATTTTGCTTTAGTTTCAAAATAATTATAATTTATTTCTGATTTGATTTGAAAAATCGCACTCTATTACATTAAACATATGATTTAAACAGTATGCCACGCCCACAATTTTAATTTAACTTTTTAGGCCAATATATATCATATATGTTAACTATTAAATTGATTTTATTCAATAATAAATTTTTGGACAATGAAAAATGTTGTTGTAGAAATTATCACACCTTATTTCCAAATCAGTTTTTTGGAATAAAATCTGATGAATTGTTTTTGAGTGGATTTTGTGGTGTAGGTCCCGTAGTCGTGGCCCTCCTTTTAAAAAATCGCCAAAAATTCATATATGAAGTAAGACAAAAGGTTTTTTGAATATATAAATAGTCTTTGTAAATTTTTATAATCCAAAAACATGACCAACAATTTTGTCTTGAATATATCTTTTCTTATTTTTTTTTTAAGTTGGGCTTAATATAAGTCCATAAATTTTAAAAAATAGTGATAGATTTTCTATATGATTTAAAAAAATTGCTTCAATAAAATAGATAATTCCGTTAAAAAGTTATATTAATCTTAAGTTGAAATTTTGAAAAATAAATAGGTGGCAACATTTATTCACTAATAAAACTTTTTTGTTCTCAACTTTATAAAGTCTTTATTGTTTTGTAGGGAATTCTTAAAAGGAAATGCGTTTAAATTTAAATGAGACAAACTTAGGACAAATATCTGCCCACAAGTTCTATATAAAATTGACCAATTTAAATTAATTTTTTTAAATTTACAAATCTTTTAGATGGACTCATGCTATATAGCTACATGTGTAAAGATAAACATCCAAAATGTATTACTGCTGGACGGGATTTATTATGACAGAGTGAAAAAGTCAAATTTAAGGAGGCTTCATGCATATATTTTGGGAATTTGTCGCATAGAAAAATGGGAATATTTTTAATTCTCTGATTTATGCACAGGTAGTACACATCATATTGAAGTTTTTAATAAATATCGTTATTCGTTCAAATTTTCTTAATTTTCATATTTTAATTTTATTTAAAAAATCGAAATTTCTAGTTCTTTATAAATTTGTGTTATCAAATAAAATTTGACATAATTTTTCTTTAAATATGATGAACAGTTTAGTTATTATGTTTTTACTGATGCCAAATATTTGTGTAAAAAATTATTCTTTTGCTCAAAACTCAACCTAAACAAAGATTCCTTTAGTCAAATAAAGTTATTTCCTTTATATTTTTACGTTCAAATTTGGCTCTAGTTATAGCATTATTTCCAAAATAAGTCGATTTGGAAACACTGTGCTTCCCATACAAATATATCAACAAAATTTGTTTTATAAGATACAGTTCATTATGTTCAACAAAATACTTGGCGTATTAAATGTTCAGGTGTATGTGACATTTTTTTTTAAACATTAACACACATACACAGATAAACATACAAATTTACCTTAATACCATCAATAATAAATATGTAACATTTTTACGTAAACAGCCCAAAGAAAATCAACCCCTTTCTCTAATAAAATTCCATAAAACCATAAAGAGACCAAATATCTGTCATAATTCTTGTTGTTGTGATTTATTTGTTAAATTAAAGTGATGAAATGGTTTTTTATACCCTACAACAGCACAAGTGGTGAAGGGAGCATATTGACTTTATTATTTTTTATGTAACGCTTAGAAGGAATCATCTCAGACCCTATAATGTATATATTTTCTTGCATCACATCAAAATCTCAGTCAATTTAGCCATGTCCGTCTGTCTGTTTATTGTTGACACACTCACATCCACAATGATTGACAGAGCATAATGAAATTTGTCCTGAGTATTTGTTATAGTTCTGTGTAGTCTCCTATTTAAAAACAACAAAATCGGTTCAATATAATAAAATCTATTGACCAATATCTGAGAAATAACTTTAATATAGAGATGAGAGTTGAATATAGGATTATATATACTTCATTATAATTCCAAAAATGATCAAAATCGATTCAGAAGAAAAAAAGTTATAGTCAAAAATATAACTAATCTTATGACTCATTAAGTGTTCCTGTGTTATATTAAAACAATAACTGTTATATATTGTATACGTCTGTGAGTGTATGTGTGACTGTGTATTTACAATACATAACGTATTTAAATCACATGCATTTGTAGTGGAGGGTATTGAAAATTCGGTTTTTGCTGGTTGTTGTTATAAAATACTCTTTTATTTAGTTTTGTTGTTGTTAGAATTTTATTAAAAATAAAATATTTTCTGTTATTAATCCGTTTAATTAAAAACTCTATTAAAAATTATTCTTGTTTTAATACTTTTTTCTATATTTATTAACAGACCTTTTTGTTGCTGTTGTTATGGTTGTTGTTGTTGTTGGTTTTATAAATTTTAATTATTAAACAAATTCCAATTGTTGTAGTTGTTATCTGTCTCTTTTATTGTCTGGTTTTTGCGTAAATTGAGTTTCAATTAAAAGATCCATCAAAATTACTTTTTAATTGTTTTTAAAGCCTTCAGCTATAAAAATGAGGAAATTTCTGAAAAAAAGAGGACTAATAAAATCATAAAGAAGAATCTTTTTTTTATTTTTCATAAAATAATTTATCTTCAATTTATTCGACAAACTTAATTTTTGTTTAAGTTCCTTTTTCTTCTTCTTCTTCTTCTTTATTGTTGTTGTTGTTGTTATTATTATTTCTATTTCATATGAATTTTTGTTCATTAAATAAACCACTGAGCACATGATTTGATTTTTCGATTTTGATTTTATTTTGTATTACAGAAATTGTGTCTTTTTCATGTTTTTGATGAATTTTCGTTTTTTTATTTCTTTTCTGTGTTTTCGGATGATGAGCCCAGTGACATAGATTTTGATATTCTGAATAAGAAGAAGGGAAAAATAGGACAAATTGAATTTTTATTAAATAAAATATTTTGGTTAAAAATGTTTAAAAGTATTCAAAATAAAAGGGATGAAAAAGGAATTTTTGAATATGGATTTGTATTAATAGCTGTTTTTACTAATATATACCTGTATACTTTAATCAGTCGATTTAATGATGTCTGTCTGTATAATTATCAATGTTGTTAAATTTGTTACATATTATTACTTTGGGCGAGCGACGAAGCCGAATACAGCCAATATTTCATGCAGCACCGTGTGTCTACTGAGTGAGTATTGATATGAGGTGCGGTATTTTTTAGTTAATCTGGATGAGTTCAAGTACCCATGTGATCGGGGGCATAGTAGGTGACCCTCCAAAGTTGCCACCTCTGGTATGTTAATTTTTGAAAAATTCGAGAAAAATTCATTAGTAAATTCAGAAAAACGAAATTTTGCAAATATGTATGTTGCCTCATATAGTTTCAGAGATATTTAAGTCAATATAAATATTTAACTTATTTTTACCCCTGTCTTTTTTGGTATTGTGTCAGATTCCAAATAGAATTCTAAAAAAATATTTCTGTAATAATCATCAAGCTATATGAATCCGTTTAAAAGTTATATTAATCTAAAGTTGAAGCTTTCACGGCAATTTTTTTCTGAACATTATAATTTTTTCTTATTATTTTATAAAGAAATCCTAACGAGATTGCGTCTAAATTAAATTAAATGAAGTTATATAATCTCTTTTATATAAAGAGTGAGATCGAATAATTATTAACATACATGTAGGTTAATTAAAAATTAAATCACTATTTTATTTTTTATTTGAGTAAAATTATTATAACATTTTAACAAAAACGTATATTTTTATATTTTTATTAACGATTAAAATTTCGAAGCATTTTCGGAAACCATTCCACTAAAGTTTTTATAGAGCTTTCTATCACTTAGCTCGTTTAAATCGATCACGCTTTTGGATACATTTTTATGCTCTTCAATTCTCTTTCAACAAGAGCAGAATATCTCTCTTTTTTGGTACGAATACCACATTATTGTTCTTGTACCACTCATCTATCCTATCACTCTTTACCATAGTGATAGGATTCCAAGTCAGGCCAAAAATAAGTGGACACATTATAAAGTCTTATCAATATAACCAACCTTTTTTGTAAACATTCCTTAATATACATTTCTGTGTTTATAGAGACCGTTGCAACAAATATTTGGGGTCTTATATCGCAACTGCATACTAAGAACATTTGTGATAATTTTACTGCTTTTTGACCCTAAACTTTTCTTCAACAATCCTTCGAGCTTTAGCGATATACAATTTTTGAGCAGGAATTTTGTGAAAAATCTGCCAGAACATGCGTTTCGCGTTCCATCATGCAGCAAGAATATTTTTTAGAAAACTTGACTTCAATTTTCGTGCTTTGCTTTTGACCTCTAAATTTTTAGCAGCGTTCCTGTCAAGATTTTTCTTAGTCTCGTATGTTTTTGAAACCTGCATTAGCCTTAACATTTCATATCACATAGTCCGAGTACTAAGCTAACCGGTCTGCTTTCCTACCATATGTACTCTTTTGAAAAACAAGGCATAACATGAGATCAACATTTATTTCGACTTGAATATCTCTGAAACTATAAGAAATAACCTACATATGTCGGGGTATTTTAAAGATATTTTTATAAGGACTATTTGAATATTATATTTTATATATTTAAATATAAAATATCTTTTGTATCAAATTATAAATGAATATTAGCGAATTTTTAAATTTAAACCCGAGATGCCCAAATTTGTTCTTCTCTAGATAAAGCTTAGTAACCAAACTCATAAATATTCAAAAGGTACACAATTATTTCGAGGACATCGATTTGGAATCACTGTGCCACATGATAGTGCATCTAGATGGCGCAGTTTGGTATAAATAACGCGACGTCTGTGAACTGTTTGTGTAATCGTGTTTTTATCATAAAAATCTAAAGGACAGTGTTTTCCACACTGTTTGACGTAAAAGTATCATTAATATAACAAGAAAATCAAGACCAAAGAAATTCTATAAGAAATTTAGTCAAATCTTTCCATTAAGTTAATAAATATAACTCATATGTAACTACCCTTAAAAGGAGGTAACAACAATTATTACAAAAGTCACCAAATGCTACAAAATTCTGTTAGTATTTGCACATAATTATATTTCTGATTAAAAATAAAAGCAGTCAAAATGACTTCTTTAAACATTAAATCTTTAAAAGTTTATTTCCATTTTTTTCTGATTAAATATCAAAAACTTGATTGCTTCAATGACTCCCTTGAGCATGATGAATGATTAAAAGATATTTTTATAAAAAGGCAATATTTCTCTTTAAAAATACAGTTTTTGTCTTCTTATAAACCGATTAAATGACATTTTAAAGGGATTAAAAACTCAGAGTCGTAAAAAGATCTATAATAATATTTTCATTAAAGGATCGAATTTCATTATGAGAAAGAAAACTCTTAAGTCCTAAAATATCATCATGGATCTTCTCTATTAAAAAATATATATCTAAACATTTAAATAATTTTCCATCAAATATTGATCATTAACTTCTCTCAAGTTATACGATCATTTAAGGCTAAAACAACTTAAGTCAATAAATATTTAACTTAACTTCATTTCAACTTCTCTTGCCATAATTCAATAATTTGCCAAAACTGTCTGAATAAAAAAAAAACAAAGACTCGCAATATCGTTAACTTGACCATATGTACGTTTTTGTTTATATTTAGGATCAGTCTGGTAAAAAAAAGAACTCAAAACGAGAAAAAAATCATATTTTTCTAAATGAAATCATTACATTTGCAATTATTTATCTTTATATGAACATAAATATTCATACGCATCTTTTTAAAAAAAAAAGACTTTTTTTTATATTTTTAAGATTAATTATTTAGTTGGTGTTGGGTTGTATATTTATGATGTTCCTTTTCGTTCGATGCGTTTATATGTTTGTTTGTTGTTTGTTTTTAGTCAATATGATTATTTTTTATAGTCTTGATATTTATACGCTACACCACTACGGCAAAGGTGAAGGAGGAAGAATGTGTTTATCATACCGTTTATACAAGTCAAAGTCAAAGGAAAAATGTACGATTTTATACATTAAATATATTTTTCGATTATATCAAAGTTAACTGAATCGATTTAGTTTTGTCCATCTGAACATTATCCAATATTCCAATTATTATAGCATTTCAACGGATTATTAATAGTTTTCCTAAGCGCAGTTACTCAGAACTCGATAACACCGATTTCCGAATTTTTGATAATATTCAACAGTAAACATTTTGAATTAACGGTAACCGAGTATTGAATCGAAATATTTGTATTTGTGGGCGTGGCATGCTGTTAAATAAGTTTAAAAAATATTGTAATTTTATTATTTGGCCCGAAATAATGTATCAGTACTTGTAGACTGTATCTGATATATTGAGAAGGCAATTATCTTTAGTTAATGACATCTTGAGACACAAGCACTAATTTATTTTATTGAAATTTGTGAAAATGCAGTTAGCGAATTTCACACAGAGACGAAGCCTATTGATACAGATGATCTTAACGTTATTCATCTAGTCCCCATAGAAATGTGCTCGGACAGAGATTTTTGAATTCGTAAAAGTCTAGAATTTTAAATATAAAAATATTAGAAAAAATATGGGTCGATTTTCTTAAAAATTTTACCTGTTCATCACGATACCCTCAGAAGTAGTACAGTCTTTAACATCTTTTGATAGGATCAGGGTGAGTTTTACTCCTCACACACATGTCACAAGCTATTTGACATATACTTCAATAGTCTTACCTATGGGGCGAATATACTAAAATAATGTAGAGTGAGTGGACTAATGTAGAGTGAATGGGACTATGCAGTCTGAATATGAATTTAATATATTTATCGCAAGAGTTTTAAAATTTAGTTCCAATTACATTCGCTTTTAGCCTTTAGCCGCTTGAATTGCTTTTATTGGACCAATGAGAAATTATTAACCCATCATAGCTCCAATATAAAGACCAGACTATTATGTAGTCGATCGACTGTGTGGCTTTTACGTTGTATTTTCGTACTAAATTCTAGAACTAAGAATTGATTTGAAGTCTTAAATTTCTCAAGAAGTTTTGTAGTGATTTTAAGGAAATAAAGGAGTTATATCTCGATTAAATCGACCGTTTCTGACCGATTTCTAAAAAAAACTCTGTTGTCGCACGTCTCTATTATAGATATATTCTATATTTTTAGATATTGCATTTGTAGTATCTTTAAGATTCTTTAGAACCGATTATATATTTTTAATATTTTTTATTTTTCTGTTGTTTTCCTTAAACATCAACCAACATTTAAGTTAAGAGGATCATGGTATCGCTGCTTAACTGGTTGTCTGTTAAAATTGCCAAGAAAAGCGTTACAAACAGAAGGCAAAAGAACATGAAATGTGGAAAAAAACTAAAATTGTTGGAAAAAAGTGGCAGATCGCACGGTTGCTAATGACTTAATTAAAGTTCATACTTCAGTTACGAAAAAAAAAGAACATTTAGCGTAACAAAAACTCAGAATCGTATTAACACAGAGCAACAGAATAATTGAGCCAACAAACGGCAGTAAATGAAATAAATCGAATAATAAGAATTTTAGTGGTCAAAATGACGATTAACCATTAATTTTATGAATTCTATTAAACGGTAATTTTCTATCTATAATCAAATTATGAATAAATTGTTTAGTTAAAGTTTTGAATGAAATGAAATTTATGTAACGGTTGTAAAGGGTTAAAGGTTAAAGGTTAGTTATTGAAATCGTATCATTATTGTAATAATGATGATAATGACTCTGTTGATCAAAGTGACAAAAGTACTGAAAGTAAAATAGTGAATCGCAGATCACAGAGACATTTTGTTTGTTATTGAACAAACTAAATCAAAAGTAAATAATCGAATAAAAATTACGAATCATAAATAAAATCAAATCTAAATTTAAGAAAAAAATAGTGAATTTTTTTACCAAAAGAATAGTAGAAGTCTACAATGTTGTGGAACTCTTTTTTCTTTCACTTAAAGGACCTTTATAGGAAAAATCAAGTAGGAAAAAAAGAATAAAATATTAAAGTACCCAGACACAGTTTAAATCGAATTATTGGAAAAGAAAGGAAATGGGGAAGTAAAAAGGCCTTTTAAACAATTGTTTGAGTTAACAACAACAAATATGATAGTTTGGAGGGCAAATGTCTGCTGTTATAAGTCAATATGCGATTTCGACGCCAAAGACAGTGGACAGCCGAAAGTGGAGGTATAAATCGAGAAAGATTAATGTGGAACAAAAGGAAGGAAAGGAAAAAATCGAATATCCTTAACTTTAATGAAATGTTCTATATATGTTGGGATTCAAAGGATGATGATCAAAATAGGGTCTAATGTTCACAGAAAAAATTTGATTCGTTTGAATGAGAGCAATTAACGATAAAACGAACAGACACGAATTTTTAATGAAAAAAATAGTTAAAAAAAAAGAATTTACAACTTCGAAAATAATTTTTGCTTAAAATAAAATTTTCGAAAACGAATGAATTTTTTTAATGAAAATAATTAATTTTTAGGAAAAATATTTTGAATTAAATGGATTTTTGGAAAAAAAGTCAAATATTAAAAATAAAATTTTGAATATTTGTTGAAAATTTAATATTTTATTTTTTATTTATTATTTTTTTAATTGTAATTTTTGTTAATTTCTATTGAAATATAAAATTTTGTGTCAAAAAATATATGAAAAATATAAATGGAAATATTTTATTTTAACTGAAGTTTTTGAAAAAAAAAATAATTTTTTATGAAATATTTAAATTAAATTTTTGAAATTAAATTTTTGAAGAAAATTAAATTTTTAGAAAAAAATTATTTTTTAAAAAATTTAAATATTTGAAAAAAAAAATTAAAATTGTTAATGAAAACTGGAATTATTGATGAGTATTGAATTTTATGAAAATTTTATTGCTATTTTTTTTAATTCACTTTTTTTTTTTTAATTTTTTTAAAGAAATTTTTTAAGAAACAGATTTTAGACGACACAAATGAAATCTTTTGAAATAAATAAAATAAATTCTATTTTCAAAAAAGATATATTTTTTATAAATTTTAAATCTTTTTTGGGAAAAAATGGTAAAATAAAATTTTAGAACAAATTAATTCATATTATGAAAACTAAAAAAAAATAGATAAAACAATTTTATGAACATTTTAAAAAATTTTAATTTGAAGAAGAAATGTAAATTTTCTTGATTTTTTCTTATTTTAATAAATTTTTGATTTTTTCTTTTTTTAATTAATTTTTTAATTAATGAAATCTTGAAAGAAAAATTTTAGGAGGTTTTAAAACCGTTATTTTCAATTAACAAGCAATTTGAGAAATACTTTATTTTTTGGAAAATTTTCTTAAAGTAAAATCTTAATAGTGAAAAATCTCAATATTTTGATTCTCCAATAACAGGTCATCTCCGGAACTCTTTTAGTTAACCAAAATATACAATTATATTATAGTATACTTCCAATCAGATTCTTCCAATATTGCCTTTATAACCTAAATAATATCTTGCATAAATTTCATAAGGCCCCTAAATGTTTATTCCATGGAACGTATCACAAAATTCTTCCTTCAAATGTTTTAATTTCTTTTAAATAATTTGAAACATCAACCGCCAGGCAAAGCCGTGAAACCGTGATAAAATGATAAAGATGTTTGTGATGCTTATGTTGCTTGCTGTTGATGTTATTCTTGTTGTTGTTGTTGTTTGTGTTGTTATAGTTGTACCAATGTGCACCACGTATCATGATTGCATATAAGGTATGAAATTGTTTTGAATTATGCACCCGTGCGATTGAGCAACGTCAGTTGGTTTTTGTAGCATCTCAACAGCAGCAACAACAACAATAACATACAACATCACCATCAGTCACATTGCGTTAATGGGTGATGTTGATTAATATGCGTAATCGTCACGCAAAACTAACAAAACACAAATGTACAGACAACAATAAAAAAACCCAACAAACAACAACAATCTTCTTAACTTATCGCTTCTTATCTGAATTTTGCTCTTTTTTTTTTGTTTGCTTTTTTGCGCTAAAAGTTGTGAAATTGAAATCGTCGTCATGCTGACTGTTTTCTTTTTTTGTTCGTTCCTTTCTCTACTCCGCTTCTAAGGACTAAGAAGTAGGCGAAATAAACAAAAAATGAAAAGTAATAATAACGAACATCATCTTCATCAAGTTGAAGAAACATCGTCATCTGTTTATTTTCACAAAATAACAAAAATTTCACATGTTTTCTTGATGCCCTACATCTTCACAAGTAGTACTAAATGAAGGGAGTATTAGTTTTGTAATTCCACTTATAATGTCAAGACCCCAAAAAATTATTTCGAACTCTATAAAATAAAATTAAATAAAATTTATTTAAACCAAATTAAATCTGGATTGATCCAAGTTCAGACTCAAAACTTGCATTCTATGAAATTTCCCGAGATTTTTTATAGTTTCATTTTCATAATCATCAAAATACAATACTACGATTTGAAAAAAAAACCGGCATAGGTCCGAATCGATTTATATGAAATTTTAGAGATGGGAGGTGGAAAAAGTACCTCCTGTACTTAGATATAGATTGCCAGTTTTGCTAGAAATATTATGGGATCTATATTTTTCAATTGGACTATCTCTTATTACTAGAAATGTTATTCAAAATTCGATATGACCGAATATTTCATACCCACTTTTTCAGCTGCCTCCACCGAGAGAGAAAGATTAGAAGGTGAAAATCAATGATTTTATCATGTTTTTTTACGTTATGAGTGTCAGTAGATACTGAAGTTAGTAGACCAGCAGTGGCAACAGATACAGATACATATTCATATTCATATAGCATTTTCAGTTCTGGCAAACAGATGATGTTTAAAGTACAATAATAATAACAACAACAACAATGATGATCATCACTATGATGATGCTGATGTTGACCAAAAATCATGATTATAATTCTGATGACAGTGAGCCTTTTAACATGTTCATTTACGCATGCGTGTTGTAATTCCAAGCAAAAAAACAAAGAGATGTTTGATCTGAAATGCAAAAACTCTACTAAAAACAAGCAGAAGAAGCATAACAACAAAAACCAGTGGCATTTTTTCATCTTCTTTAAGCAATTTTGGTTTTGTCGCTTATCACAAAAATTTGTTGAAGACACCGCAAACCGCTCACGAAATAAAATGCTCAATCTACCGTAGCATGGCAAATGTTGAACTTATGAAGTTTCACTTCACAGTGTTGAGACAAATAGGATCAAATATAACAGAAGAACAATAACAATGTAAAGGAGCGAAAATGAATTAAAGAAAGATGAGAAGAGAAGGAAAACTTTATGAAACAAAAATTATTAAATGCATGTCAATATGAAGCGCATTCTTAAGATTCTTTTTAAAAACCATTTGCCAAATAAAGAAACCAACTTGAGATGTTATTAAATATTTTTTTTTTTCTGAACAAAAAAAAAACAAAAGCGAAAAAATGTTTCGTATACACGACGACTATTAATTGTATTTAATATACATAAATATGTTTATAAATATATTAAAATATTAGGGGAGTTCAATTTTAGGCAAGAAGTGTAAAAGAGAGCAGAACTTATACTGAACTACAAATCAAATTGAACTGAAAATGAGCTGGAACTAGAACTAAACTTAAGTGAACTACAATTGAACTAGAACTAAACCAGAACTGCAACTGAACTAGAACAGAAGCAGAACTGAACTGAAACTAAACAAGAACTCAAAATCGAATTTAATGCTTTCAAAATCAATCTGTCTTTTGGCCCCATCTATTTTCCCAATTAGATTCTCTGCTCATAAACGCAATTTTTAATTTTATAAAGATTCTTTTTTTATATTTTTAATTCAATATTTTTTGCGTTACCTTCCAATTCAGCTCGATGACAGTTGCCAAAAAATTGTTTCCCATATTTTCATTAAACAAAATGATCATAAAGTCCATACAACTTCTTAAATATAAATATCAACTCATACAAGTAAAAAGACAGACAAACGAAGTGACAGACATTGAAAACTTAAAAAAAGTTAAATGAGTCCTTATGACAATGGAATGTTGAATATTCGAATGATCAAATGATATTTATAATTTTTTAAAATGCTTCTGAACTTTTATTGTTTTTTGTTTTTGTTGTATTTTTACTTAAATATTTTTTCAGACTCTTTTTATTTTTATTCAGAATGTGATGGGTTCATAATAAACGAAATTTCGTTTCATTTTGAAATATTTGTTGTTGTTGTTGTTGTTTTTGTAAATCACAAACGCCGGCGCATTGACATTCAGGAAAAACTTAGAAGACGAGTGCGAATTAAAGAAAAAGAGAAATAAAAATATTTAACGATTCTTTTCTTTTGTATAAATTTTGAAGTGAATTCTAAAATATAATTGAATTTCGCGTATATTTAATTTTAGTTTTTAATTATCGCAAGTTAAAAGATTTTTAGATAAAATTATTAAAAATGTTCAAAATAAATTTAAATATTTCAAACTAAAATTCATTTATTTTAAAATATGATTTTATTTTTGAAAATTATTCATTATTATAATTAATATTTGTTGATTATAAAAACATCAAAAATTTCAATTACACTTTTGTTTAAAATCACAAATAGTTTACGAAGACTAAATTCCAACTGAAAAAACTTTGATGTAAGAACAGTACTAAGGAACTAGTTTTTTCCAATCATAATTCGAATTATCTATATGCCAAAGTTTATATAAATCGAATTAAACGTTTAAGCAAAATCAGTTAAAGAGAATCAGTCCAAAATCTGTTATGTTTGTCTTGTTCTATTTTTATTATCAAAACATTATGTTATTCAAAACATTGGAACATGAATCGACGTATTGAAAATTTGATAAAGTTCATTAATATATATTATTAGTTTTGATTATGCCACCTTAAGACATGGTTGACCTACAACCATATTATGGTTGTGAATAATGGCAAACCCAAATTATTGACCATAACATGGTTGATATACAACAACAAATTATGGTTGTGCCAAAATAAAATATAGTTATTGCACTACTGTTGATTATAAAATGATTATTGGACAATCTAACAATGTCTTGGCTATAAAAATAAATTAAAGTAATATTTTGAAACAATAAAAAATGTTTTGTTCAAATTTACAAAATGTTTATGTTTGTGAAAAAAAAAATTTTAAAATAATATTTTGTTCTATTGCAACAGAGACTTTATGAACAATAAAATGTTTTTTACTTAAAAATATTTCTAAGCATTATTGCGACCAACATATTATTGTTTAATTTATTGGCATTTACATTGCAGCAACAAAATTATTCTGAAAAGAAATTGACATTTTGGCGATAATTTTCTTCTAAAAAGAATGTATAGTGAGCATTATTTTTTGCATTTATAATTGTATTAATGAAGAGTATAATAATTATTCGAAAGATCTAATATTTAGGCCCCATACGTTGTTCAGTGACTTTGAGTCTCTTGTCAATAATTTCTCCAGTGGCATTCAAAGTATTTTCTAATTTTTTTTTACCTCAAATTACATTATCTCCAAACATTGTTACTTAACCTTTCAAAAACACAAAATTATTCCGATCTGCCAAACCATTCAAATTGAGTTCATATCGGCTCCGATTTTTTTCAAATAGACTTTAAAATATATTTTTAATGATTTTCAAAAACTTTAAAAAAAATATTTACAGTATGGGACTCAAATAATAGAATCTATACATTCCACAGAGGGCAGAATCCGCCCATGGAGATCCAGTGGTCTCCGTGCTGAAGTAACAGATTTATTTTTAATAAATCGAATCAGGCGCATTGTGTATTATATTAAAATTATTTGCTCGATCATTTAGAATAATAACATAAAAATTTCTTTCAAATTTTTTTCTTTCTTGGACCCATTCTCTAGGTCATACTAATTCTAGATTAAACGGATTTATCAATATCGTTTGTTGTTGTTCTAAGCACTGAAGATATTAAGAAGTTATAGACCGATATTCATTAGAATAAAAACAAAGACTTTTAATGAAAATGAAAGTACAATTAATATTATCGATATTTGTACAGAATCTATTTGTACAGAATCTTCCTTTAGGAAACAGTTTGTTTTAAATATGGTGGGTATTTACGTATATAAAATTCCCGATATTTATAGCATTCTATTCATCCCCTGTTAATCAATTTATTCTTTGGTAAATTTATTAATAAAAATATTTATTTTATTTATTATTCAATTTCGAAAAAAAAACAAAATTTTATTTATTCATCATTATCGGATTCTGATTTGTTGGTTAAACAATAAATTATGAATTTTAAATGATGAATATCCTTCTCTCTTTTGTTCTTAAGAGAAAGCTAACTCCTTCAAGGAATCTTTCGTAGGAGATGTTAAATAAGGGATTAATAAATATTAACAATTTACATAAAATACTTGATTTAATTTAATTTAATTAGATTTGTTTATTTTTCTTATCAATATTTCTTGCTTGAGTATATTGTTTATCACTCTTCCTGTCTTTCCTCTTTGCCTCTCTCTCTTTGTTGCTAATGATGGTAAATTATTTATCCTTCCATCCTGCTGTTAATAAAAACAAAAAAAAAAACAAGTGGAAGAGAAAAACTAAGGAAGGTGGTTGTGGAGAGAGTATAATTAAGTGTAAGAGAGGGAGGTGGAGATGGAGTATTTGGATTATGAAATGTTATAGAAATAACAACTGTTTCATTATTTACATTTGGTAAATTTAATGTATTCATATTTGTCACCCGAATGCATAAATATGATGATTATAATGATGTTTATATTGTTGCTGTTGTTGTTTACACATGTTCAAAATAAAATTCATAACCATCAAATACCAGTCACTCAGTTACAGAGAGAGTTCCTTACAGAGAGAGTTATTTCTTCCTTTAGATAAACATCTAATCAATCAAATTAATTTAGAACAGAATAATTTAGATTTCAATTCAGTTTATTTGTTTGTTGTTTTTTACAACATGCAACACTACAACTGCTAAAGGAGAGCATACTAAATTTGTGATTGCGTTTGGAACAGCAAGTGTTACAGACAATGCTGGACAATTTGAAATTCTGATTGATTTAATTTTGTCCATCAGTCGGTCTGAAATTATAGCGTCCAAACCATTATTCCGAATTTTGTGTAATTCATTTTGATTATTTTTTTTAGCTTTCTAAGGTTTTAATTGTAATTTTGAATCTTTTTCGGAAATGTTTTTATAATAATGCTAATTTCTTGCCAGAACAAGTGGTCCATCTCCGTTTATCACAATTTCGGAAACCTTTTTTGCGCTCTTTAATTCTCTTATTGTCCTTATACAACTCGAGGGCTTGTGACCATAGTAACATCGAAACAAGTCAATATTTTCTACCGAATGTGTTGGGAGCCCATTTTTCACCATAACTTGAAAAATAGATACTGTTTTAGACTTCAACAATTTCACTTACATATTTTTTTAAAGGGACCATAAGGTTTATTAAATTTCGGCTTAATTCAATATTTTCTCATTTGCGTTTTCTTTAAAATTCGTCTATGAGTTTTCATATTTTCTTGTTCTCCATCACTTCTATTTTTGTATGATTTAAAAAAAAAGAAACATTTAAAAAATTTATATTCTATTGTTTATTAATAAATAAACAGTTTAATTCATTTGAGGCTTAAGTTAATGTTAATGCGATTATAAAGATAAATACAGTGACACAAAAATTATTTGAATAAAAATTTTAAGAAAAAGTGAGGTGAATTTTGAAAATAACGAATGAAAATAAAAGCACCCTCCTTTTTTGTATGTGTTAGTGAGTTAAAAAATATGTAAAATACATTTGTAAATATTTAAAATTTATATAAATAATAATTGTTATATAAGAATGAGAATGTAAATGTGACCTTAATAAAATTAAAAAATAACAGAATTGTGGAAGAAATACGTCAAAACCCCTGTACAAGACTGGTATAAAAATTTGTCTCGATATGGAAAATACTTGAAATACGGTTTTAAGTCTCTAGTAAATATCGATTTGTATGTATATTCAGAAATAGTTTTTGTTGTACTTTTTGAAATTTATTAACAAAAAGTACTTTTTGTTAAATGTAGCATTTCGTAAATATAAAATAAAGAATTTAAAAACTTTAACAGATAATAAACGATTCTATGATATTATATCAAATTTTTACATCCGAGGGTCCCTTTTTTAATTTTCAGAAAAATAATAATAAATATGAATGCTATAATCGGCTGTGTTGAATGTTATACAACATCCAACATTGGAATGATTTAACATAAAAGAGTTTCATCGATTTAATGGGGATTTATACTTATATGTAGCTCCTATAGCGCAGTGAGAGCCGATATTTATGAAATTAGTTTATTAAGTCTCATAAAAATTTTGCATATTTTAATCTATAACGTTTTTTCTAGTGATTCGATATATCGACAATTTTTGGCACAATTATGAATTATGTTTAGCTTTATTATTGGGGGGTGGTGTAATATAAGACTATACAAAATAGAGATGTTTAATCCTAATTAACATCATGTTAATTACGATCATGTGTGACAAATGTTCTTGAAATTTGTTAAGTGAATTTGGACTTCCACAAGACTTATTTGTATCGAATTTTGAGAAAATATTCAGTGGTGACATTTACATAGAAACTACGAGAAATATTAGACCGATCCTCGCTAATACCAATTCCATCGATATGTTTTTAAAATTACACTACATGCTTTTACAGTCAGCCGAGTGTACCGACCTTTTACCTACGATGATTTAGATTACAAATATATGGTTCCTTATTTGTAATAACTTTTTAGTTAGATTCCACTCTCTTGTAAATGATTTCCGAAATTATGTCTTATTTGGGAGTTGTTGTCAATTAATATGTGATCTTTACTGTAACTTATGACCTGTAAGCAGGTCATAAGTTACATAAAATAATAAATTTTGGTTGAATTAACTTAAAATGTGCTTAAGTGATTTAATGATCGATATTTTAGAAATGGAACGTACGTATTTAATTAGATAAACCAAAACAATTATTTGTGCCAAAAAAATATTTAAAATATTTTTATAACTGTGAGTTTCTTGAGTCTAAAACACCATTCCAAGAGGGCATTTATATAAGAGGTACCTGTTATATAGGCTTTGGAAAATATATATAAAATTTCATCGAGACTTTTTCAAAATTTGCTTAATATTTTCACAAAGTTGCATGGACGGCCACCCTCTCAAAGGTGAAGAAATATTTTTCTGGGCATTGCAAATGTCCGCTGGTGGTGTAAATTTCAAGCTGTTTATAATCTAAATTTCATCAGATTAAAAACGGTAATTATACTAATTTAATCTTATTTGCTCCCTGTAAAATCTCTCTACTTTTTAACTTTTACTTATTCATTATTACTAAAATTTTAATCAATATAATTAAATTTTCATCAATTTAACATTTAAATGATAAATTTTATTTCCTTTTTTAAATTAATTACAAATACCAGGTCAATCATAGACTACACACACCTTTTAAATATTTTCCTTCCAACTTAAGGTTAAATTTTTTTTATTTCGAAAAAATGTTCTCAAACTAAACGATCGTTGATGATTTTGAGCATAAATGAATACTCTGGTAACATCCCCTACAAATAATAATAAAATTTATATTAAAATTAAAATATTTAAATAAAAAAGTAAAAGAATAAAAATAAAAAACATAATTCTATAACAAATTAACAAACGTGACTATTAAATGGTTAAAATGAATATAAATAATGATTTTGTAATTAAAAAGAATCGTTTGTTCGTTCGAATGATCGTTCATTGCAGACGTTTCCAGTTTACTATAATTTTTTGTTTAGTTCTCAGTTTTTTTGTTTCAAATAAAAACCTCATTACAAACTGATGATGAGGTGTTATAAGATTAATTGTTGTTATAACAACAAATACGAGGGCTACTTTATCGAATGATAAGCAAACTTAATGATGTTTAAAGAGTGAGAATTTGTTAATTACTAACTGACTGACTGACTTTGGCAAGTGAGTCTATTAAGACCAAGAAAAAAATGAAAAATGAAAAAAAAATAGTTTGAGTTTGAAAGAGGGACTAAAGTGAGCGGTAACATAAAAACCACATTGCATTGTTATGCCATTTATTAAAACACACATTCAGTAGCGATCTCGAAATAATGAGAGAAATTTAAAGGGCCTTTAATATTAAGGAACTTGTGTGGTTTTGAAAAAACAAACTGCTAACGATGATTTGAGTGATTGATGATTTTGATACAGATGACAACAGATGGGCTGATCAGTCGAAAAATTTTATTGTTGAAGTATTGGAAGGCTTAATCGTCGAAGGTTCTTGTCCAAATCAAGGAAAATAGGTTGCATTGGAGTTGATGCCAAAAAATGTTTAAAACATCTTGTAACAGTTCGACTGTAACTGGTTGTTTTCTCTTTAAGAAAAAATTTTAGGTTGGTACAACTATCTCTGGGTTGGCAATCTTTAACCAAGAGTGAGATATTTCCAACATGCATTTCAAAAATCCTGCATTCAAATTTTGAAGTACATGTGGGACATAATGCTTGAACGCAACAATAGAAAAGTCATACATTGAATGCATCTTTAGTGCTAAAAGTCTCATGCAAAGCAGAATTGGATCTTCCAATCGTAATGAACCGACTCCCAATCGACCAATGATTGCCAACTTTACAACACCTGCATCAATCAAAAGTTGTTTCCCCTGGAAAGGATCTCCAACAACAGCCGAACTTTGTCAACAACTTTGAAGCAAAATATCCATGATGCCATGTTAACCTTTTGTATTTGATGGGATCTAAAGTCACTTTTGTATAATTTATTGCACAGGTGATGAAATTCTTTAAATGGAACAACCAATAACAAGGCCGGTCAATTGTTGAAGAGCAAGAAGCCTCAGCAACGGCACTCTTAGACTTCTATTGTTGACTAATTATTTAAGTTATAGAGTTACATGTGGGATGAATCAAAATCTAGACAGTCTTCGTGGAGTTCCGTGTTTGCTTGTAATTTACACCAAAAAAACTGGGAGAAGGTATCACTTTCAATATGCTCTTGCATATACAGACAAAGTAAATTCCGAATTGCTACCTGCATCCATAAATGGGGACGTTAATGTGCACATTGAACTCACTCGCAGTTAAAACCACCATGAGGTTAGGCCAAATTGTCAGATGACCACATTGATCTCAAATACATTTGTCTTCCAAAACCACCATCAAAGCGTGTTTTGATAATCTCTTCTTGAATTTCATTGATGAAAAGCGGTGACTGGATACAATTCTGCCCTAACGCAACTATTATTATTTGATGAATTGCGAAATTTTATTATTTGATGAATTACGAAACTTCTTATCTTATGACAGATATAGAGGATCGATTTTGCTCGTTTTAAATAGAAAACGAAATAAATTCTTTATGGAGAGTATAAATAGTATCCTTACTTTGTGGTCCACGTTAGTCATAGAAAGTTAATTAATTAACGGAGCACGCTTACACTATTTACTGGGGTATGTGTGATGTCCTCGTTGGACATAAAGTGTGATCTTCCAATAACATATTATTTCTCATTTATATGTAGATCCACTATTTAGGGCCCTATTTTTGGGCCCTTTGTCTTAAAGCTTCACCAAACAATAGCCAAACACTTAGATGAGAAGTTGTTAAATTTTAAACTAACGATCACTGCAAACATTTATACCAAAAACAACAACAACAAATTATAATGAAGAAATTTATATTAAAAGAGAAAACAACAACGATTGTCATCGAAATTGTTGTCGTTGTGGTTGACTTCTTTTTCTTTATTGTTGTCGTTGTCATCTCAACACCATCAAATCATCATTAAAACAACAACAACAACTAAAACTGCAGCTAAATGAACTGATGACGCCTAATGAAATGTCAAACTAAGCGCCAAATACCTTAATTCTTTTGTTTTTGCCTTTTTTTCATGCTGCTGCTAACGTTTTGTTGTTTTAATGTTGATGATGATTATTTAATGAAAAATAAAAAAAACAAACAAAAACAATTGTAGTTGAGTTGTTAGTTGTTCAAATTGCTGTTGTTGCTGCATTTGTAATTGTTGTTGCGTTGTTGCTCCTGTTAGTGTTTATTTGTTTGGTATTTATGTTATTTATGCATAATTCTCTTTTCCTCTATTTCTCTCTTTTTCTTTTATCGATTTGTTTTTAACCTAAAGCTTGTTATTATTAATGTTTATTTTCTTGTTTTTGTTTTTCGGTGGTGTTTTGTTTTTTCCCTACAACATAACAACAAGAACAATTACTACAACAAAAATGTAATTACAAAGACGTTTGTTAAAAGTTTTGTTGTTGATATTTTAGTTGACGTTTTACACAGAGAAAACAAATTGCCATTAACGCCTCTAACGATTTATTGTAATTCGTCGATGTTGTTGTTTTAGTTGTAGTTTGCCTCTACCCATTGTGCATGTTATAAAGTAAGTAGTTACATTGTTGTTGTTATTATTATTGGTGGTTATTACATTAGTGTTGCCACCGTTTCAACGGCATGTGCGACATAAATACTTGATTATTGTCTCCTCAGAAAAATAATACGAAAAAAGTTGCAAATAATTTGTTGCAAATAGTCAGTCAGAGTTACTTAGTTGTAATATTTATTTTTTCTAGGGAATGTCACCTATTAAATACCTTGGAAAGAAAGAAACATCATTTAAATATATAAAAAAAGAAACTAAACGACAAATTGGCACAACGTCTTACGAAGATGATAAATAAATAAAGGAGAGAAACGCGTCTTCAGGGAGTGAAGCAGAGAGAAAAAAAATAAAGAAAGAAATAAAATAAAATAAAAAGTTGATTTTCTTAATATCATCTCATCTAACTTCTCATCAAAGGTGACCACATACAACAAGTCATTAAGATCTTTTACTTTATATTTTTTTCTTCCTGTAACTTTCGCAGCTTTTAAAGTGGCTCTTAATTCACCTTTCATTTGATTTGGTAAGTCACTTCATTTTCGTCATACACCGCCTGGGAGTCATTTAGCAACAGTGGGTAAAATGAAGAAAAATTTTCTTAAATGTTTGAAGAAATTTTGGAACTGTAAAGTAGCATATAAAATTATAAATATGGTATTATGGAGGGTAAATATCTGTCATTATAACACAGTATTCAGTGTAAACACAATTTTTTCAATCAATATTATATATTGTTGCGGGAAAGTCTGTAAGCTTTCATTAATTTGCAAAAAAAATACAGAAAGTTATTGATTTGCTCGAGAAGTATTTCGACCCAGATAACAAGATCTAAAGGTCATAGAAAAAGTTACTAACTTATTCGTGAAATGATTTTGACTTATAAAACAAGATCTGTAGAACAAGAAAAGCTTGCATTATCATTTGGCGACACAGATGGTGAAGTCGAAAGAAAGTTTTGCTTTACGAGGTATTTAAATTGAATTATGTGATCTCAAAGGACTTGTGCCGAATGTAGTTTATTTGTTAAAATAGAACAGGCAATGAAAAACAATTTAATAATAATCCGTCATTGTAGCTCCTGGACACTTGTTGCACGATCGAATAAAATCTATTAGAAAAATAGTGGATGAAAAGGTTTGGCTCACTTGATTTAAAGTCAGTCCACTTTTAACTTGGTTTGACTGACTTTATTTCAATCAATCCAGAACGCCCTTACTAGAAAAAAGTAAGCCTCAACTATCCGATCAGATCGGATTCGAGTAGATTAGATCCTAAATTGTCAAGTTGGAAAAACTTCGCAAAGTTTTTGGAATACGACAGAATGAAAATAATTTAACAAAATTTCCTCTCATTTTATACCCGGATTTTTTTGATACGATACACTGCCATAAGTAACAATTTTATTAACACTTGTTGATAGGAATCCAAAGGAAACACATTTTAGAGTATTCAGAAATATGTTAAAGAAAAATTTCAGCATTAAAATCTCTGAAATTATAGTTCTAAGCTCTAATTTCATTACCAGTTGTTGAATGAGAACTAAAGGAGGTCGGGTTATAAAATTTGATATTCTTTTCTTCATTCCGTTTTCGGTTTCCAATTTAACTTAGCAGAGAGTACGGGAATGTAAGAATAAAAACGAGCTAGAAAAATTATCCCAGTAAAGTCTTCAATTGATTCAATTTTCCTAGGTATATTTTAAAAATCTTAAACACCCAACTTGATCACTGGGAAACCACATTCTCTGTGCGATTTTGAAATAGATGTAATTCCTGAAATCCTACTGCAGATTAATTAATCATGAATTTCCATCTTATCGAAACTGTTCTTCAATATATTCTATTTCGGTATTAGTTTCGGTAGATATTTATTGGAAACACATCGACAGGAATTCTTTAATGTAATCCACATTGATGTCTCATAGTCAACCAACTCCTGGTGTAAAAACTTCATGTTCCATTCGTTGTTTTACAGGAAAATCACTAAATTAGTTTTGGTGAATTTAAAAAGTTGTTTTAAATTTTTATTTAAAAATAAAATGATGAAACGTCCATCACACAAACACATCACTTTATACAATTTGTCCTGGATATAATTAAAGGTGTCTTGAAACGATGTAAAAAAAGCCTCCAAATACATTAAAATACGTTTCACTTTTTACTCTTAAATTTTTTGTACCTTTTCTATTCTTCTATCCCACTGTATTTATTTTATACATTCCATATTTATGAAAATTAAAAGAAAAGAAAAAAATTATACCGCCAAACACCGACAAGCGCTATTAATTAGATAAATATCTTGAAAAATTGTTGTACCGTAATTAGATTTGGTTTTTTCTTGCTCTTTTTAGTTTTCTTTTTTTGTTGTTGTTTTTTACTTATTTTACATTATTACAGCCCCACATTACATTCCGCATATTACTATTTGTAATATTTGTTATTGTAAATGTTCGTAAAAGAATACAAAGTATGACACAGTGTGTCGTCATAGGCATTCGTATTCATGTGAGAACGTTTGTAAGAAGTGTTAAAACAAAACAGTAAGTTTATATACACACTCACACTGACAAGAGTGATTAATCATTGAAACCTAAGCATTCAAAAGGACAGACAGACATAGAGCCAGCCAACGAGCCAGTCAGCTATTCCAAATTGATGGTTGGTTCAACAGCCAAGTGAGTTTTAAGCGAGCAAAATAAGCATTTAGTTAGGCAGGTTGTCATCCAACGGCATTTTATGAAAAGAAATGGAATCTAACAGCAGTAATTACATGTCATATCAAAACAAATGCACTCGAAATGTTATTTATCATATTTGCTCAGACTCATACTCATACCGAAAGAAAGAGCCAACTAACCAACCAACCATTTACAACATGCCATTTCATCATTTAATCCCAGTTAAATACTTTTTTCAAAAAAAAAAGCAAAATAATAATAAAAATGAAATAATATTGTTGATAGAAAATATTTTACTCATGTCAAGTAATTATTCCAATCAACCAAACACTTTTAGTTGTTCACCATAATTGAGAGAGAAAAACGGTATTTCTAGATTTCAACTAGGAATTCAAACAATTTTCAATGATTTTTTCTCTAACATTTTCAGTCTAAATATCTTGTGAACAAGATAAAAAACACCAAGATTAATTAGACGATTTTTTCAGTTATAGTTTTTTTTGCGATTTGCTATTACGGAGTGAGATTGAAAAATGCTTAACATACGTATATGTTTATAAAAACGGAACCACTACTAACATTATTTTAAATTGAAATTATTATTACAATTTACCAACAAAAAGAACTGGTGAAGAAATTTTGAACCTTTTTCGGATACCTTCCCATTAACGTTTAAATAGAGCTTTCTGTCATTTTGTCACATCACATCCCCGTTATGTGTATGTGTCGAACTACATTTGGACACCTTTTTCTACTCTTCAATTCCCTTTTTACAAGAGTCCAATAACCCTCCACTAGCCCAAGTTCCCGGCTGTTTGGAGAATTGGAGGCTCTTTTGTTACAGATTTTACATTTATGTGACAGGATTGCAACACAGACAAAGAATAAGTGGGCATATTATGAAGTCTTATGAATGAAAGCAGCCACTTTTATTAACACTCCTTAATGTAAATTTCGGTAATTATGCAGCCCGTTGTAAAAATGATTGTCTTCTTTTGTCGCAACTGCATATTGCTTGACATATCAAGAACTTTTTGGGGAAGTTTGACTGTTTTTGGATCCAAAACTTTTCTTCATCATTCCATCGAGCATTAGCAACTGATGTGTTGCAAACTCTTCTGAAAATGCTTTCTATTCTTTTGGCATCATGTTGACCATTCCTTGTACCTGAACCAAGTTTTCTATTAACCCGAAACTGCCTAATAACATTGGAAACATTTTGTAACACTTTTCGGGTCACTCATTTTAGTCAGATTAACAATATATTCATTTGTTGACATTAAACATAATGACTGACATGTTTTCAAAGGTAACTTGACCAAGAAAATAGCAAATAGTACTCGGGTTAAAAGTTTAAATGACAAATTTAAGTTAAGAATTTTTCGATCACACTCGTTAGATAAACTATTTTCTTGGCTAACGAGTCTCTTTTTTATTAAGTTTCTTATGAAGTCATTCTATATGACCATAACATCATGGGGAAGTGGCTAAACACTCTCTGTTATAGTTTCCAATTCGATAAAATAATTCCCAATAAACGTAATCTGATATCCGGTTAATATGATTTTTCTCTTTTCTATATTCTAGTCAAAAACAAAAACAAATAAAAAAAAAATATGATAGAAAAAATCTAGTTAAATTCAATGCCTTTTTTCGTTACTGATTTGGAATAAGACACCACCACCTTTTGTGTAAAGATCCGATTATCTCTGCCTTTTTGGTAGGAGAAACATAAATAAAAAAAATATTTTTTTATTAAAGATTGAAAGAAAAGTAGAAATAGAAACAGAAGAAATTAATCATCAATCAATTTCTAACCATAATCAACTTTATACTCTCATCTTCTCTTTATTTTTTCGAAATAAAATGAAAAAAATAGACAGAACGCAGATACAAATTATAAATAGATATTTCATCTAGAAGATACTGCGATTACGATTTACTCAGGTTTCTGGGGGTTCATGTGGGTTAATATCTTAATCATTGAATCTTATGCATGCTGGCACAATAATTTATTAATTTTTTTAAATGAATTTTTATTAAATTTAATAATTAAATCTTTACAACGAAGAAAAAATGATCAAATAAGAAAACTTTGCCCAAAAATTACCGAACTATGGAAAATTGTTAAAAACTTATTTTCAATTTCAGATTGATGAAACATTTTGCATAAACTCCAAATTTATAAATTTTGAATAAAATTTAAATTTTATTTAAATTTCAATTCGATAAATTTTAATTTTAAAGATCATTTCTGATCATTCATATAAAGTCCTATATTTCTTCAGCGATGGTATTTCACAGTAGCATAATTATTTAAAATATTTTTTGGACTCTCGTTATCGTTCTTTACATATTCCAAAATTTATATTTGCTTAGTAAAGGGGGTACCACTCTCCTGGATCTATCCGTCCTATGTTCTGTGCAGTAAAACAGTTCCTTGAGGAAGTTGTTGGGAACACATTTGATAACTTTTAGTAATATTTGCATTTTAATCAAATTTCCAATATTGAAGGATATTTTCGACAAATTTTCTATATTGGGTGAACTATTGATAAATATTTAAGGAAATATAGATTTTTTAATTACAAAATTTTAGGATCTTTTCCCAATTTCGTTTTTAATGTTACCCGATTTAAAAGAAATTTTTGATAAATTTTTTTGTTTTTAGCAATATTTACTATTTTAGGATATGTTTGATGAATTTCCTATTTTAGGAAATTTTTAATGAATTTTCTTTTTTTTAATATTTTTTCAAATTTTTCATAAAATTTCCGTTTGTAGGAAATTTTTTATAAAATTCGTATTTTTAAGAAATTTTTGATGAATTTTTCATTTTAGGAAATTTTCGTTTTTAGGAAATTTTCGATGAATTTTAGGAAATTTTCGATGAATTTTCGATTTTAGGAAATTTTTGATGAATTTTCGATTTTAGGGAATTTTCGATGAATTTTAGAAAATTTTCGATTTTAGGAAATTTTTGATGAATTTTCGATTTCAGGGAATTTTCGATGAATTTTCGATTTTAGGAAATTGTCGATGAATTTTCGATTTTAGAAATTTTTCGATGAATTTTCTATAAATCCTTTATTTATAGGAAATTTTTTTATAAATTTTCCGCTTCATAGAAATCCGTAATAATTTTATTTCCAAAAGATTTTCTTCTGTATTGGATCATGCATAATTTGGCTTAAGAAATTCAGCTTCAACAGGCGTGAAACCCAATAATTATAGATCTCATGAAATTTTTTGAAATTAATTTCAAACAGGGAGTTAAAGTTTAAATTTACATTTCACCATTTAAAATGAAGTCAATACATATCATGATATTTCGCTTGACTCTCCATTATAATTCAAATTACCGATTTATTATTTTTATAAAACTTCCATCAAATATTCCATTAATATATATTTATCATTCACAAATCATTAGTATTGATCATTAATTAAAGATCATCTCCTATTTATTAGTTAAAATCTGTAAATTAGCGTAAATTTATTAAATACATTTCACTTAAAGAAATCAAAACATAATGTTTATTAAATTATAAATATTTGTAATTTATTTTACATAAATACGTACATTTTTATTTACGTAATGTATGTTTACATATTTACTTACACATGTGTACAAATATCAAATATGTTTCATTTTGGTTAGAAAAAGTACATTATTTCATTTGTTGTAAATGCGTATGTTTATGTCAATGTTACTTTCATTCGATATGAAATTGTGCTGAAAATAAAGTCAAAACCACTCCCCCTCTCTATTGTGTCCTCTTCAAATGTTTAACTAACTTCATTTATGCACGTTTGCATTCATATGTTTCCTTTTCCTATTTATTTCGTTTTTAGTTCCATTTTTTTTTTGGTGATATTTTGCTCGTTATTTTAACTAAAATAACTTTTCCAACAGTGTCAACCATTAACTCCCTTTTTCTGTTGTTGTATGAATGTAACTTTTTTTTTATATTTCTCAGGATGCTTAAAAAGTCATATTCCGCCATCACGTTATTACACAACTTGTGTTAAGGGTCTCATTTTGTACATAAAGCATTCATTTATGTTCAGATACTTATATGACATTAAATTCACATGTATATAAGGAGTGAGGTTAAAAAATTCTTAACAAACGTTTTGCTGCAGTTAGACTGTTTCCAATGTTATTAAATAGAACTTGGTTAGCCAGAAGAAGCCAACAAATATATAACATTTCCAAAAGATCTCCCACCACATCCGGCAGGAAGGCAGCCCGATTCGTACAAAAGTTAAAGCTAGTACAGGTTTATAAATATACAAGGCTCAAAAAATTCCCAAAGCACGGAAATTAAAGTTAAGTTTTCTAAAAAATATTTATGCTACATAATTTCCACAAACTTTCTGGCTTGTGTTGGTGATGATTGATGTAATGTTAAAGAAAAGTTTAGGACCTTAAAACAGTCAAATTTCTCCAAGAACTTTTTGGTATAGCAAGCAATATGCAGTTGCGGCCGAAAAACCCAATCATTTGTCACAACGAGCTTTTTAAATACCGACTTTACATCAAGGAATGTTTACAAAAAAGGCTACTTCCATTCATAAGACCTCATAATGTGTGCACTTTGTTTTGGCCTGCCTTGGCATCCTGGTAAACAAGCCGTTTAGTGGCATAAAAATAGTTATGTGGCATTTGAACCAAGAGAAGAAAATTCTCCAAATTGCTCGGAGCTAAAAACTGTGGAGAGATATTGGGCTCTTATTAAAAGAAAATTGAAGAGCACAAAAAGGTGTGATAAATTTTAAATGGAGTTGGACAACCTGTTCGAGCAAAGTGACTAAAATTACAATCAAATAGAAAAAAATCAAAAGCTGAAAGTTTAGTGGTTTTATTTTTATTAAAATATATGTCTGTTAAGAATTTTTCAATCTCACTCCTGTATATGTATATGTATATTTAAATACATATGTATTCTTAATTGTAAGTATGTTTAAATTATGAAAATACAATTAGAATTAAGCAACTCATACCAGGCAACAACAAGAACAACCTCCTCTCATATTCTGAGAAAGAAGAACAAAAAAATGTTTCCAAATGTTACAAAATACTGTTAACATCCTCATCATCCTGATTGTCGTCCTCATCGTCACATCACATGAGTATTACGCCTTCCCTTTTCTGTATTGTATTGTGTTCTATAATGAAATTAAAAAATCAGTTACTGTTGCTAATTGAAAAGAATCTTATTTCTTACGTACTCTGTTCGTTGTTGTTGCTGTTGTTGGTTTTCTGAATTGAATTGTGTTAAGTGTATAATAGTGTGTATGTGTGTGTATGTTTGTTTGCACATTAAATCATTAGTAAAACATTTTTCATAATTGTCAAATACTCAAAGTAAAACCAAATAACGAACCATCGAATCAACCTTCCAACCATTCATCCATCCATCCATTTATTGAATGAACCATTTACAATTGTTACCATTTTTTTACCCTCTGGGATGACTATTTTTCTATTATATTCAGAATCTCTATACTATAGATTCATATTCTGGTAACCATAATTGGAAACCGTTTTCATTGTGTATTCTATTATGTACGAGTGTGTGTATGTGTTTGTATCTATGAATGTGTTGTTGTATTTTGTAGCAAATGACGCTTTCAGGAGTTCATATTTCAAACACCTTTTTTTCATCATTTTGTCAAATTCTATAAATTTGATCAAATTTGAACATTTTTTCTTGGGGTTTTGAAATGATTTGTTTGATAAAAATCTCCAGATATCAAATATAAAACTGTACTTTTGTTTTTATTTCAATAAATTTATAGGAAAAGTGATAGAAATCTAGACAACTTTTTATCAAGATTTTGTGATCTTATAAAATAATGGTTTTTATTTTATTATCACCTGGTTGGATGAAGTTAGAATTTTGTGTTTAAAGTTTACAAATTTAATTGAGCTGAAGAAATTCTTAATTTCAGAACAGATGAATTGTAAAATATGTTGAATAGTTTTGTCCAGATCTATCTTTCCTGTCTTAATTCTACTTAGAAATTTGCATATTTCTACAAATATAAGTAATGACAAACAAAACTTACAAAAATAAACATTCGAATATTTTTTAATTTCTCTTCGGAAGCCATATTAAATTTTTCAGACCTTTTTATCTTCCTTCCCGAATAATGTATTTTTTGGAAAGGTAATGGAAATAAAAGTGTATATCTGAAAAAAGCAGATGACCCCAATAATTGTTTTTTAATAAATCTGTCATTATTAACAATTTGAGAAAAGCATTATTGATTCGGTAAAGGGACCACAGAATGGTGTCGTGGGTAAGAGCTGTAGAGACTTAAGATTAAGAAGTTTTTAACAAAGAACCAATTTTTGGTTCTTCATTTGATTGGAATAAATAACTTATAGCCGTCGGAAAAAATTAGTCGTAAACTTTCTAACTAAGAAAATTTCTAAAACATTTTCTCATAAAGAAAATTTTTAAAATAGAAAAAATTTAATTTTCTAAATAAAAAAATATCAGACAATTTTTTAAATTAAGAAAATTTATCAAAACTTGAAAATTGTGTGCATTAAAATTTCTGAATGAAATAAATAAAGAAAATTTATTGAAAATGTTTTGAATAAAGAGATTTATTGACATTTTTCTAAATCTCAAAAATTTATCGAAATATTTCAAAATAAACAAATTTTATTGAAACAAAAAAAATTCTTAATAAAGAGATTTATTGCTTTTTTAATTTAATTTATTTTATTTATTTTTTTTTTTTTAATTTATCGACATTTTTCTAAATTACGAAAACTTATGAAATTTTATTCAAATTTCGAAATTTTTAAATTTCCAAAATTTATCGAAATATTTTTAGATTAACAAAATTTATCGAAAATTTTGAAAATAAAAAACATTTATCGAAAATTTTCTAAATGAAGAAAATTTATCGAAAAATTTCAATTAAAGAAAAGTTTATCGAAAATTTTCAATTAAAGAAAAGTTTATCGAAAATTTTCTAATTATACAAAATGTATCCAAAATTTGCTATTAAAGAAATTTATCCTTAATTTTTGCAAATAAAGAAAATTTATCCTCTAAATACAGAAAAGTTATCAAAAATTTTATAAATAGCGAAAATTATTGGAAAATTTTCTAAATTTCGAAAATTTATCGAATATTACTAAAGAAACAAATTTATCGAAAATTTTCTAAATGAAGAAAATTTATCGAAAATTTCTAAATAAAAAAAATTTTTGTAAATTTTCTAAATAAAAAAAGTTGTTCGAAAATTTTGTAAATAACTGAAATTTATCAGATTTTTTTCAAAATAAAAAAATATCGAAAAGTGTTTAAATTAAAAATATATATAAAACATTTTCTAAATAAAGAAAATTTTTCGAAAATTTTCTAAATGAAAAAATAAAATCCCCAATTTTTTCAAATAAAATTTAAAATTTCTTTTCAATTCGAAAAAAAAAAAATAAAAAAATTGTTTTCCCCAGAAAAACAAAATTAATTCCCATATTAAAACAAATATTGTTCCATAATTTTTCCCATGAAATTTTTATTTCTTGAAAAAGTTTTACCGAAAAATGTGTCGTCTATAATTAGTTTTTTTTTCCAATATAATTTT
Source organism: Cochliomyia hominivorax (assembly GCA_004302925.2). Classification (NCBI taxonomy): domain Eukaryota; kingdom Metazoa; phylum Arthropoda; class Insecta; order Diptera; family Calliphoridae; genus Cochliomyia; species Cochliomyia hominivorax. The sequence goes on from PYHX02000494.1 coordinate 84,708,457, forward strand.
TTGTTGGCCAATTTTTATTTAAAAGCCAAGATAATGTGGGAATAATTTTAAAACAAATATTTAATTATATTTATTTAAGGTCTCGTTTAAATAATTTTTTTTCTATTTATTTTAAGTGAATGATGACATTTCGTTTTTATTTTCGAATTCTTTACTAAATAAATTTTTGTATTTCAATTTATGGCTGCCACAGAGACAGACGGAGTGTCAACCAACCGAAAATAACCAGACAAACTGTCAACCAACCAACCAGACTGTCATATTAAACAACTAAAATAGTCAACTATATAAAACAACAACAACAATATAGAATATTTTTATAGTTTAGTTTATTCTATTAGAAATTAGTTGTTTTTAGTATTCGTCAGATGGACGTTTAGTTCGTTTATTTTGCTGCCGTTGTTTCCAACAACCAACAAACAAAACAACAAATGTTTTTACGTAACATTATACATTTCATTCCTGCTCAGATATTTAGATATTTTTATATAAACGAACTATTTAAGTCAACTAGATGTTTTGTATCTTCATGTATCAGCATCATCCATCTAAGTAACTAAAATGCCATCTAGTCAGACATCTATCTAAACATAGATACTTATGTATGTGTTTGTATGTATAATGTCGCTAACTATTCTCATATGCATCGCAAAAACTATAGATATGATTGAATATAGAGATTACAGGGATTCAACAATATGCAATAAGTACAGTGAGTGAAATAATTTAACACCCAAATTTGACCTCTTTGCGACAATGTGTCAAACAGAAGAAGAATTTGCTTCGTAATGGAATAAAGGTCCACATCAAATTGGTTTATTGAAAATAATTTTAAAATCATTTGATGCAAAATCTTCAAGATTAACTCAGTACTCAGACTATTTGGTGCAATTGATTAAATATAAAGCAAGTTCACGAGTTACAGTGCAATAATCGGTTAGGACTGATCATGTCCTACAGACATCTCACTTGAATCTTGTAAATGATCTCGTATTCTATAAATCGATATTTTATCGACATTTTTCTATAAATCGATAATTTTATCAAAAATTTTCTATAAATGGATTATTTATCGAGAATTTTCTACAAATCGAGATTTTATCAACAATTTTCTTTTATTAAATTATTTATTCTCTCCAAATCGATTAGTTTTTAAAATTTTGTCGAAACCGATTAATTATCTCTTATATTCTGTAAGTCCTATACAAATTTTTTGATTCTTTGAAAATTTGTACTGATCATAATTCAGTCCATTCTGGCTGTACAAATCTTAAATGAATGTTATATTAGTTAGTTCAGTGGATAGTTTCTTACTGACATCTTACTTGGATTTGGTGTGTTACCCGGGACATTCGTAAGCTCTCCGACCTATAGCAGGTAAATTATACCAGCTTATACCTGAAAGGAATGTAGAGAGTTTTCGTAAGTTTACCCTGCAATAGGTTACAAGCTCCAAGACTATTCTCTCATAGCTCTTCCAGAGCTTGTACAAGCTTCAAGAGTATTATCTGAAAGCCCTACTGTCATGGCTACTTCAAGTCAAAAAGTCATTCGAGCATTACGTTCAATTTTATGCGAAGTGTCCGGTTAATACCGAAACCAAAACTCTTACCTGTCCTCTGTAGAAACCAAACAGCTGGTTGGTTATGTGGACGTCATACAAGTACCATGTAATAAAAACTGTTTGACATGTGTTCTCATAGATCTATTAGTTACAAAAACCAAAGATGCTTAATTTAGTTATAATATTTCTATAACTATGAGTTTTCTCTCCGATTCTGGGAGGACATTTGAAATATTGAACCGATCATCACCAATTTCAATGTAATTTGGCCTTGGCCAAAAAAAAATCATACAAAATTCATCGAAATATTTCTAATATTGTGAATTGTAAAGTGCGACCAAGTGATTCTGAGTCGATCAGGGTATATTTTAAGGTTTATTTTTTGAGAACATTTGAACAAACGCATAATGACGCTATCAGATACTGGTGTAGGGTAAAATATATGCAAAATAAAAAAGTGTCATGCGGAAATTCTACCAAGAATCGGTTGCAAACATTTGAACTATAAAAGTTATCACTCGAATACATGACAGAGATATGCTGCGACAACCGAGTCCGACAATAAAAACTTCGCAATTTCAAAGTCAAATTTTTTTTATATTTTTGACGTTAACTTTAACAGACCGTTGTTATTGTCGACTTTATAAATGCCGATATTGACATCTAAGAATGTTTTGGAAAAATCCGTTAACGTTAATATATTTTTAGAAGATTTGTGGAAAGAAAAGTGAGGAAGCAAAAAAGTTGGTCTAAAACAAGATTTTGAAAGTCTTTCATAATCGTTTTATATCAATTCGAAACTTTTTGAACTCTCATTTAAATTTAAAAAGGTTTTCTGCAAACGGATCCAAATAAGGACAAGATTAGTTCATATCGGACATTTATTATCAACTTAAATTTTAATTAAGCGTCTTGTAAAATTTATGGAACACATTGGTGCTGATGCCACATTGAAACAACAAAACATCTTAAAATTTATTTTTATCTCAAAATTTACCTCTCTCAAAATAACTTTTATTACCCACTGTATTCGTTATTAATAATATTGAAAAATTCTATTTGTAAAATCACATAATGTGTCATTTAATAATCGTTGTACATGCAACTATAACAACAATAACAAAATATGAAATATAACAACAAAATGAATGAAAGAAAGGAAAAAAAGAATAAAGAAAAAAGAAACATGTTACAACAATAACAACATTAAATTATATTTATATACTAAAAGTGAATTCATATTCGTACTCATGTTTACAGAATGAATGTTTGTATAGATGGATGGATGGATTGTTGGATGGATGATTGTATATCGTGTTTTCAATTGTGTGTATTGTTGTGTGAATGTTTTCCTCTCCTTATTACACCATTTGCCAGCACCAACCTCATCATCATAATCATGTACATTGCAATTGTCGTCACCATCCATCCAACCATCTATCTATCCAAAACCCAACCATCCATCCATCCATCATTCGCACAACATGAATGCAATACAGAGTAACAACAACAATAACAAAATGTCGCCATTATGTATCACATCACATCCTGTACAAGTACACGCCACTCCATTCTATTCGTTTACACCAGACAATAATAATAACAACAACAACAGCAACACAATCAATAGTTGTTGGTAGATATAGAGTCAGTTTTTATATCTTACTTACAGTTGGACGGACGGACAAAAGGACAGACAGACATTCGTACACTTTGTAATGATGCCTCTTGAATTTGTGCACGTTTATTTGTCATGGATGGAAATAGTACTTGTTATGGATGGATATTTTTGCCTCAGTTCCTCTAGTCTCTTGTTACAACACGACACTATACATCGCAACACTATAACGATACAATAGGGCAGAATTTAATTAAAAATCTATTAACTGAGTAATCTTTGCACTTTTTTTCTATAAATCGAAAATTTTCTCCAAATCAAGAATTTATCGAAAATTTTCTCTAAACCGAGAATTCATCGAAAATTATCTCTTAATGTGGAAATTTATCGAAAATTATCTCTAAATCGAGAATTTATTGAAAATTTTCTCAAAATCGGGAATGTATCGAAAATTTTTTCTAAATCAAGAATTTATCGAAAATTTTCTTTAAATTGAGAATTAATCGAAAATTTTTACCAAATCAAGAATTTATCGAAAATTTTCTCTTAACCGAGAATTCATCGAAAATTTTCTCGAAAATTTTCTCTAAATCGAGAATTCATCGAAAATTTTCTCTAAATCGAGAATTCATCGAAAATTTTCTCTAAATCGAGAATTCATCGAAAATTTTCTCTAAATCGAGAATTCATCGAAAATTTTCTCTAAATCGAGAATTCATCGAAAATTTTCTCTAAATCGAGAATTCATCGAAAATTTTCTCTAAATCGAGAATTCATCGAAAATTTTCTCTAAATCGAGAATTCATCGAAAATTTTCTCTAAATCGAGAATTCATCGAAAATTATCTCTTAATGTGGAAATTTATCGAAAATTATCTCAAAATCGGGAATTTATCGAAAATTTTTTCTTAATCAAGAATTAATCGAAAATTTTCTCTTAATGTGGGAATTTATCGAAAATTATCTCTAAATCGAGAATTTATTCAAAATTTTATCAAAATCGGGAATTTATCGAAATTTTTTTCTAAATCAAGAATTAATCGAAAATGTTCTCTTAATGTGGGAATTTATCGAAAATTATCTCTAAATCGAGAATTTATTGAAAATTTTCTCAAAATCGGGAATTTATCGAAAATTTTCTCTAAATTGAGAATTAATCGAAAATTTTCTCTTAATGTGGGAATTTATCGAAAATTATCTCTAAATCGAGAATTATTGAAAATTTTCTCAAAATCGGGAATGTATCGAAAATTTTTTCTAAATCAAGAATTTATCGAAAATTTTCTTTAAATTGAGAATTAATCGAAAATTTTCTCTAAATTGAGAATTAATCGAAAATTTTCTCTAAATTGAGAATTAATCGAAAATTTTCTCTAAATTGAGAATTAATCGAAAATTTTCTCTAAATTGAGAATTAATCGAAAATTTTCTCTAAATTGAGAATTTATCGAAAATTTTCTCTAAATTGAGAATTTATCAAGAATTTCCTCCGAATCGGGATTTTATCGAAAATTTTCTCTAATTAATTTATATATTTTCTCGAAATTGATATTTTAAAAATGTTTGCCAAAATCGATCTCTTAATTTTGTATCGAAACTTTCTAAAAATCGATTTTTAGATTTATAAAATAATAAGAATTTTTTGATTCTGCCCCACTGTGAGTGGATTTTTAATACGAATTGAGGAAAAAGCAGGAAAAAACATTAAATTAACGAAAAAAAAATCGTGTAAAAAAATCAAAAAATATAAAATGAATTCTTCTCAATTGAATTCGTTAACGAAAATGTCGTTTCTGGTTTCTTCCCTTTTTTTTTTGTATTTTTTACAACAATTTCAATTGTTATATATTTTCCGATTGTATTTTATATCTGTGAAGGGAGACTGAGAAATGAATAGACTCCATTAGATGTATAAATGGAATGGATTGGGTGAATTGGATGCATTCATTCGAATGGGGTTATTTTATTATTATTTTTATTATTTTTGTTGTTATTGTTGTTGTTGCAACTAAGTATTATGAAACTGAAATGAACGATATTTATGAGATAATAATGTCATTAAAAATTCTTGTTAATTTGCAAAAATAATAATAATTCTATTTAGAACTTAAATACATAAAAATATAAAGAGAGAGAATGAACAATTTTCTTATTTATGGAGAAGTTTTTGTTGTTGTTTATGATGTTGATGATGTTGATGACAATTTTCATCATTTTCAGAATTGATAATGAGCTGAATTATTGTTAATAATTCAATTGAATTTTATTGCACTCGTATTAAAGTCAATTACATTTGGGGTCATTTTTATGCAACTTGAGAGGAATTTACTTCACTTGAATTATGTTTCTTAATATAAATTTACCAAAATTAATGTTAATTTTCTTCATTTTTAAATTAACAGATTTTATGGATTAGAAAATAGTTGTTATTTAAATTTTTATTTACTAATTTTTATAATGGGCTTTTTGATTTTTTACTAATTTGTTCACCTAAACGCGTCTATTTTTTAAAACTCTTTAAATATTTGGCAAAACTATAATAATTTGAAAAAATAAAATTATTTATTTTATAATTAAAAGCTTAAAATACTTTGTCACGCATAATTAAGATGCATTTGAACACTTATTTTACCTAAAACAAAACAAATATAAGTTAAGTAATTTCATTCAGAACTGAACATGAATTAAATTAGGGGACTCACTTTTTTTCTATAAACATAAAATAATCCCATAAAAATCATCCCATAAAAATCATAATAAATCATATTTGAGAAACTACTATTTTCATGGTAAACAATTATTGTTATCGGTGACATGTTATTGTAGCTACAATAAAATTATTGTTAATAAATTAGCAATTATATGTTTGTCACAATATATTTAGAAATATGGCCAACTGGCATATTTGCTCTCTCTCTTCTTCTGATATTAAATAGCTCATCAGCACCAGATTACTTCTGAAGCATCGTACTCAAGCTCTCTCTTTAAAAATGCCATAAAGGTTTTCTATAGGATTGAAATCCGGATACTGAGATGGCCGATCGAACACTTTAACCTCATTAACTGATAACTAATATTTCACTTACTTCTAACAATTTTGAAACACCCATCAAAGTGATATTTCAAACTCAACATTATGTAATATATGGCGGGACAAATTGTACTAGAGAATGAAATGGTCCATTTTAGTTTGAATTTCGATAACATTACCGACTTCACTGTTCTAAAAACACCACTTGTCTTTGATAGGTCTCGGATTTAATAGCTTTTATTTGTTCTTCGTAGTTGATATACTCCAGAATTAAATTGCTTGAATTTAGATTCACGAACAGTTAGTCTTGGCACCGGTATTTTTTGAATCCTTAAGCGAAAATTTGAATTAAAATACGTATTTTAAATTCATCATGTTTACTTTTTCACTTAAATAATCGCCCCGTCATTGTAAGAGCCGTCCGGCAGAAGATACTTTTTGAGTTTTTACTTTACATTTGTAGTTACATATTAAATATAATTAAACGATAATTCCAACTTTGGGTTATAATTAACCAACTTTGGATAGGGTTTATGGGAAGATTTTTGCCCCAATTTCGTCCAAATTTAGTACACAAAATGTCTTTGTAAAACAATGAAAAAATTCTAAAGTTCAGTTTAAAAAAGTAATTTTATCACATGACCTCCTCTAGATATAGTCAAAACACCCCTAACGATTCAAAAGTTACAAAATTATTTCCAAAAGATCGATTTAGACACGCTGTGTGATATGAACTTTAATTTCTGATTGTTTAAAAATATATCTCACATTTATTCAAAAATATCTTAGAAACACATCTTCTATTTCTAAAAAAATTCTATTCTGTTTTGAGAAGTTGAGAACAATTTATTAATTACAAATTGCATCATAACGCTTGTTTGCGGTAAGATCGTTATAACTTCAAAAGATATGTTTCAACTTAAAATGGAATAGTTAGTGCACAAGCTATCATATCAGATGACCAACTATTAAAAATTTCCAACAAAATCACAACTAAACAAATTTACTAATTTACTATTTCCTATGATTTTCCAAATAAGAACTAACATCGAAAAATTCTTAACATAAATATATGTTGATAAAAACGAAACCACTTAAATTACAGTTTTAATTTTGAATTTTTTATTTGATTGAAAATTTTATTATAATTTACAAAAATATATTTTTATAGTTTAAATCACAAGTGATGAATAGGTAGCTCGAACAGGTAGTCCATATCCGTTCAAAATCTATCATACTTTTGGACATCATCTTCAATAATCATCTCCCAGGAGAATTTGTCTCTTTGGTACCGATACCACTTTATTGTTCTTGTACCACTCAAGGACTTGTTTACCATAGAGACGGGACATTTATCATATGAGTAGCCATTTTAAAAGCATTTATTGACGTACATTTCGGTATTTATAGGGTTTTATAGGGTTGCGACAAGCATCAGCAATATAAAATGTTTGACCAGGAAGTTGTGTAATCTAGCAGATCATAGGTTTCGTCATCAATTATGCACCAATAATATTTGTTTATAAAACTTGACTTCAATCTCCGTGTTCTATTTTCTGGCCTCTAAAAATTTTTCGTACCAAATAGTTCGATCACAGAGCTCACCGCTCTTTTTTCCTAACGGATATGTTGGGAGCTTTTTTGAAAATGTTTTCAATTTTTGGCTTTAGAAACATCATATGAACCATTCTTTTTTCCTGGACCAGGTTTTTTTTATCAATGGACAAGTTCTGTCGGTAATGTTCAATAACATTTTAACAGTTTTGCTTGGCTTACTTTTGTGGGACCAGGTTGGGTTTTGTTGAAAATATTTAACAATTATAGTACGTATTTTCTTCTATTAACTCATTTTAATCAGATCAACAAGATAAAACAAAGGTAATTTGATAAAAAAAATCAAATAATATATTTGGGTTTAAATGTTTTAATGAAAACGTGTGTTAAGAATTTTTCGATCTCAGTCTTTAAATAAAACCAAATTTGCCGTCATAACTAAAAAATTTAAGGATTTGACTTAACATCAGTTGTAAATAAAGTGTTATTCATAGAAATAAAAAAATAAAAATACATGACTCCAATTAAATAATTAATTATTATGGAAAACAAAACGTTAATTCTTATGCGCATCGGTTCCTCAAATTAAGGTATTTTTTACAAACGTGTGAATTATCTTCATTTTTTAGTTTTCATTGATGAATTTAAAAAAACTTCAAAATTTGATCTTTCGACTTATGACCATCTTCCAGCAAACGAACGTCTTGTGTTTTTTTTAGAAACGCAAATTTATTTTATTTTTGATATCTCTCACTTCTCTATGAAATTTCACAAATTATTTTAAAAAATTCACAAAATGCGGGTATTTTTAAGAGTGAGTCCTTAAATTGAGTCTTTAATCTCCCTTTTTTTTGGAAATTTAAAACTAAATATTATCGATATAAAAGTCAAAAATATTTCAAAATAATAATTTCAACAACTTTAAATAAAAATGTATTTAAATCAAAATATGAAATTTCAAGTGTCTGACTTTTATTTCGAAAGTCAACAACAATAACAGCAACAACAACAACAATAAGAAGCAAACGATAGACATTTGTAGAAAGAACTCACGTTGCAATGCGCTCATTTATTTCGTAAAGTGAATAAATATGAATGAACGAGTGATTGAGTGAGTGTTTTTATAGATATCAAACTGTGTGGTGGCAGGCAACAGTAGCACGCCTCATGCAACACCACTATACTACCACTTACACTCACTCTCATTCACACAAAATGAAAAAAAAGATACAATGAAATTAACCATGATTTCTTTTTTCGTTATTTTGTATTGTAAACTTTATTTGTGGAGGACTGACTAAAACTAAACTAAAAATCAAAGTTGTGGCACGTTTGCTAAAAAAAAATATATGTTACACAAAATAAATATTTTGAAGTTGTAAGTAGATGAAGGTGACTGATATTGTAGTTGTGTAACATATAGTTGTACTATTTTTACTCACTTGTAAAGACGTGATCAATAATTACAATTTGAAAAGAGAGAAAATATTGTTATTATAAAGAGTACAAGGGCGTTACTTTTGTAAATATAAAATATGACACACCCACCCTTTACAAATACACACACTCGCACACACACACAGATTTGCATAAATACTTACACACTCTTATATAAATAGAAAAGTGTAAAGTAAATGATTATGTAGATAGAAAAAATATATACAACAACAACAACAACAAAAAGCTTTTGTATTTTGGTTCTATTAGATAAATAAAATAAATAAAGAAAAAAGAATCGAATGGCAATATTGTTGCCTTTCATATGAGTCTGAAAACTAAAGTTGCTTCGTCATTGCTGTTGTTGTTATTTTTTGTTTGAGAAGGGGGAGTTCAATACACCTCCTACTTCACCTATTTGGTTCCTCCAACTTATTTTATGATTTCCTATTTCATCATTCATTGTTGGTATCACAATGTTTGCTATTGTTGCCATTCTACTACTGTACAGTGGCCTTATAACGCTTTTTTGACAATAATTCTGTTATAGTGGAAGTACTGAATATTTTTTAATGAAATTTTACACACATATTTTAGAAGTGTTTTCCAATTGGTTTTCAACAGTACAAGTTCCTAGTGGGTCCAGGGGACAGGTAATGCACCTGCAAAGTTGGTTATGTCAGTATGAAAAATTAAAAAAATCAAAATTATATTTACGAAAATAATTAGATCTTTTGAATAGTTTTTAAAAAAATTTTGTTTAAAGTGCAATTTTGGGTATTTTGGAATAAAAAAATGGGAATCTGTTTACATGTATTTTATTAAGGAAAGTTATACTCTTCATATTATACTCTAGTTTCTATTAAATAGTTTTATTTATATAGATTTTATTTAGGGACAAATATTAAAATTTCAAAATTGTAAAAATATTTGAGTGTTTGAAATTTTTGTTAATTTGTTACAGATCATTCTATAATTTCTATTATTTCCCATATAACTAACTACCTTTACAATGATAACTAATATTTATATAGAAACCTTATACAATTAATAAAAATTACTTGTTACTTGGTCCCCTCCAGCAGAATTTTTACATTAAAAAACCCTACCACGTTTTTAGAAAAAAATCACAAAAACCAGTTTTTATTTCAAAAACATATATAACTTTTTATCAGATCGGATATGGGTTAATGGTTCTTTTATAAAAATTGTTTAGAGTTTTGTATAAAATCTAGACAAATTATTTTTTTAAAATTTGATCAACCTTATTGAGCCCATCATTTCATTCTTGGGGTGAACATTTTCGGAAATTGATCCAAAACAAAGTCTCGCAGAGCCACAAAAAGTTTTTACTCTTTCAAAACAATTCAAAAATATTCAGTATTTTCAATGTTACGGAATTCTTTCAAAAAAACGTTTTAGGACCACTGTCTACTGTAAATATACAAACACACATACACATGTTGTAAGTACCAAAATATGCGTTAATGTACGTAAATGGATCGATGAATGGATGGATGAATGGCTGACTCGAATAGTTGGTTGCCTTGTTAGATGTGGATGATACTTGTTGTACATACATACAAACATACAATTACATTTAAAGTTTTTTACATTTGGTTTGGTATTTATATTTGTGTGTATGTGTGCGTATACATGTGAGTACTTTAAAATTCAAGTATCCACTTGAGTGTGTGAGTTAAGAAGCATCTTTTTTATTTTATTTTATTTATTTTTTTCTTGCAACATTTTTGTTATCAACGTTACAGAGTTACAGTAGCAATTACAACAAAAACATTTGTATCATCATCAGCCGTATAGTTAATATCTCAGCCATTTTAAATAATCGATTCATTATAAATCATGTTTTTTTTTTGTTTTTGTGTTTTCTTTGTCAATATCATTGAATTTAATTGTTCAATTTCGATGAAAGTATTAGAGTCTTTTTTATAATACAGGAAATGAGATGAGATGTTTCTCATTAAGGTTATGATATTTTTTATCAGATTGATTTCAGACTTCTAAAATATTATTTGTTGGATTTTATTCAGGGCTGGAAATCGAAATTTATTTCACAAAATTCCTATCAATAATGTTTGATTCACTTGGATTTTAGTCAAAATATTTCAATTAAGAATTGAGATCTTAAGAGAATTTACTTATCGATTTGTAAAATTTTGAAAGTTTAAACTAAAAATTAGAATTTCAATTTCTAATCAATATAGTCCACCAAACGCGAGTGGTAATACGGACATTCGACTATACATATTTAACGAAATTATGGAAATATCCAAAAGCTACAGTTGCTAAAGTTTAAGTTCAATGATAAGAAAAAACTTCAAATAATACATCATGATACAAGCATGAACAATTGTGATTCGAACTACACACAATACACGTGGCCAATTTTTTTTTTTCGGAAATAATTCCGAGTAGTTAAATTCGTATGTGGTCAGAGGCGTGGTTGGTGTCTCTCCAAAAGTGAGCCAGTTCGACAAAAAGTTTAAAAGTTTTATGAAGAAATCTTAACGGAAATACATGAACTAGAAGCAATGATCTGATTCTTTTTACATATGTGAGGTAAACACCCAAAATATTTTTTCAACCAGACAGCCCTTGTAAAAACACGGTGGTCATTTCAGTGAAAAAAAAACACAATTTTTAGACATGATTTATAAGGATTTAGATTTTGGGTACTTTCGCACATTAAAGTGGGAGTATTCTTAATTCTCTGATTCATTGCTAAGTTTTTACATTGAAATTCCAAATAAATATCGTTATTCGTTTCGATTTTATTAAAATTTTGATATTAATTTAATTTTTAAAAAGCAGAAACAAATCTAAATTTTATATTTTCATTAATTTTGGAAGTTAAATGAGAATTCACTTACTTTTTCTTTAAAAATTGTGAGGCCTTGAATTCTAACGTGTTCATTGATACCAAATACTTGTGTAAGAGAAGCTAAAAATCCAAACTAAACTAGACTTCCCCAAGTCAAATTTATTTTCGAAAACACTTCAGCTTCAACAATGTGAATAATTTAATAAAGATATAACTAATGGTTCAACAGTTACGAAATTTTTTTCAAAAAAATATATCTGAATCGACGTGTTTTTGTGAAACGTAATTATTTAAAAAATTAAAGCCACTTGCAGTGATTTTTCGGAAGTGGGAGTTATATGGATATTGTCTTTAATACTTTGAATTAAATTAACAAATATCCATCCATATTAATTATAGTTCACATTTTAAATACTTTTTCGATTTATTGCCATTATATTCGTATATATTTATCCACATTTGATTATATAATTCAGTCCACTATTGAGTTTAAGGCTTTTTGTTTTTAAATTTTATCTCTTTCAATCAGTTGATCTCTCTTTAACAGTGCAACTATATAATTTCTATAACAATCTAACTATATTTCATATTTTATATCATTTCAGGACCAAATCTTGCTTACAACTAACCAGAAAAATCAGTATCATCTGTCCAGCTTTTGAAATTTAATCAAATACGATCCACCTCAAAGGAAGTGAGACAATCCGTAAGAGACTTAAAAACTTTCGCACAAGATCAGAAAACTTTACCAAGAAACTTTTGGTCAGCGATTTTCAACCCAAATGTGGTCCAAGATAACATATAATTATAATTTATAAGTAAATAGTTTTGAAAGAATAATAAAAACCTGTTTAATTTGCATTTCTATATTAGTCAGGTCGCTAAAGTTATATTTTTTCAATTTTAGCCAAGTCATATTTTTCACAAAAAAATTACAAAAAATTTTGTAAAATATCAGGCGCCCATAATCAGTTAAAAAACAATAGGTGACTTCTGAGTCAGTGACTTTTAAACTTGAGCAAAGTAAGCTTTTTAGCCAGGTCGCATTTCCAGTCACTCTTAAACTTTTTAGCAAAGTTTTTCTTAAGAAAATTGCCAAAATCTTGTGAAATACCAGACGCCCAGAATCAGCAAAATTTTAGCAAGTAATTTTTGAGTCAGCGACTTTCAAACTTTAGCAAAGTCACATTTATAGTGACTTTAAAAATAAGCAGAATTCAGAAAAATCATAAATATTTTATTAAATATTTATGATTTCACTAAAATTTGTTTGAAACTTAACTTTTTTACATTTTTCTAGAATAAAAATGTAATAGAATTTGTGGTAAATAATTAAATTTTATTTGTTTTGTATAAATTACATATAAATATAAATATAAATATAAATATAAATATAAATATAATATAAATATAAATATAAATATAAATATAAATATAAATATAAATATAAATATAAATATTAATATTAATATTAATATAAATATAAATATAAATATAAATATAAATATAAATATAAATATAAATATAAATATAAATATAAATATAAATATAAATATAAATATAAATATAAATATAAATATAAATATAAATATAAATATAAATATAAATATAATGGTAAAACTAAATACAATAATAAATTTAATTAATTTTAAATTAAACTTAAAATAAATGCTGATTTAAGTCGAGAATTTGTATTTAAATTCTGGGAACAAATTGTGTGGGATTTACAAAATATTTTTAGAATTTTGAACTTTAAATAATTCAGAGCGTAATTCTCAAACGTTTCCTAAAAAGTCAGAGAACAATATATAAGACATTTACATGTAAAAACTCGAAGTTTATATTTAAAGATCACACATGATCTGAAAGCTAAAGAATTAAACTAATTCAATTTTGTACGGGAAAAAGTAATAAATCAATCAAATCAAAACGATACCATCAAAATTTGTATAGTTTTTTAAACAAATACAAGTTACACAAATCAAATTTAGTTGACGAAATTCGTTCTTTAGCCTTCACTGATATTCTCCATGAAGTGATTGAACGTATAAGAGAGTGTCCACTGGCAGTTTCCAAAGAAGATTTGTTTGTTTTTTAAGTTTTTATGAAAGAAATCTTAAATCTTTTTAAGCAAAGCAGTTTAAAGAATTGCAAAATTTACTATTCAATATCTTGTTTCTTAAGGCGATACGACTGCACTGTGTCCGATTCAAAACGTTTGCTATATATACTCGAATATGTACAATATTCAATGTGTGTTATTAGATAGGTTCCACAAAACTCTATGCTTTTTTGGGGATTTAACGAAAATATTTCTATTTGCTGAAAAATCCTCCAACTAAACTCTAAACCGATTATGAGAACCGCATATAATTAAAGCTTTTAGCGTATTTAGCTATTGTTATTTTAACCACCCTAATATACATGTATATCTAAGTTTTAATGTAATAAATCCATGTATCTACGGATCTGTTGGTTATAAAATGCGTTTTATTAAATTCCAATTTTTTTATGACTTTTTCCGTATTTTTTTGTTATTGTTGTTACTGTTGTCATGTTCTCATGTTATGCTCTCCATTATTCTGAGTAGTTGATTTTATTATATATTTTATTGTTGTTGTTGTTGTTGCTGTTGATGTCACTGTTGTTGGATACAGTATTCTGTTGTCGAGTGGCTGCTGTTGACATTTTGTATAAATTTTAATTGAGTTTTACACAATAAAAATTGTGTTTGCTTAACTTGCCACTTTAGGTTTCACTCACTTACTCCCTCTCTTTCTCTCTCACTGTCTGTCTGTCTGTCTTTTTGGTCGTTTCAGTACATGAATACAATTACATTTTGATATAAAATGCAATACACATGTATATACACATATACATATGTATCTACTCCCTATATATGCTGTTTCCAATGAATCGTGGCCAGATTAATTACAACATACTGACAGTATAATCGTAAATGGGTGTTTTTTTTTGTTTCACTGTAAAAATAATGCAAAATATCAGATTGTGAAAAGTAAAAGAGAGAAATTGAATAAAAAATAGGCAGCAAAAATACAAAAGATATTCATTAATCTGGCTACTAAAACTAGAATGTTATTTAACTATAAACCAAAAATGTATCTATATAAATATAGATACACATATACATATACTTATGCATGTACATATAAATGTTTGTGTGTAGATATGAATTTGTATCTGGATATAGACATCTGTGCACTTGTTTAAATTACCTAACAAATTTGACATGTGAAGATATAAATATTTTGAATTGATGTTTAAATTATATTTATACTCTAAAAAATACCGTTATTAAATTAATTTTAAAGATTAAAGTGACATTTACTGAAAATGTCCTTATGAATAAACTTTACTTTCAATCGTCCAAGTTTGTTGAATTTTTGGAAACAAATTTATGTGAAATTGGAAATTCATAAGTTATTTTCGTTGAAGTGATTTAATGTCTTTGTATTGGACAATTAATAAGGTTACTGACTGACTCATTGTCGTACAACTCAAACGTCTTAAGTTAGAAACACGAAATTCGAAATGTTTCTTTACCAAAATAAATCCTCTAAGTCTGAATTTTTAGAAATCGGAATTTAAGAATTAACAATTAAGAAATTTACAGTGTATCAAACAAGATCATGAAATTAAGAACAAAATTTAGCTACGAAAAATTATAGAACGCCCTTCGTATACATTCAAACTTATAAAGCAAAGTTTTTTCTTAAGAATAAATTTTGGGTCAGTGACTTTCAAACTTTAGCAAAGTTACATTTCATGTTAAACTTTGAGTGACTTTAAAAATTCAGCAGACAAGCACAATATGAAATTTCATACACCCAAATATTAATGAACAGCCCTCGTATAAATAGCTCTTCTGATATACTTAAGATTACAGTACCACAATATGACATATATGTGATATTTATGCGTTTCAAAAAATTATAGACTGATTCTCGTAAAATTTCGAATATATATTTCTGCTTATATTTTTTTCTTTTGGCCAAATATTATTATGTTACCAAGTGGAGTTTTGTCTATTTTAAGCCGAAAAAATCGGTTCAGTTAACTAAACGATAGTTAAAGACAGATATTTAATATGACCAACTTTTGCGCATTTATCGGTATCTCTTTAAAAATGATCAAAATCGATTCTGTAAAAAAGTCAGCCATATTTATAGTTGTCACTTCACACATGTTTATGGTTCACACATGTATTGGTGATTCGGCACACTCGAATTAGACTTGTTTCTTATTTAAATTTCGGTTTAGTGAAATAATTTATTTATTTTTTTTATTTTCGCTAAAATTAAACAAAATGAAAGTTTAAATTTAATTACAGAATTCGTTATGGTAAATTTACCACAAAATTTTATTTAAATTTACATTCATAAAATAACTTAATTTTTGAATGTAAACTAGTGAAAATAAGTTCAATTACCTTTATATTAACTAGAAAATATTACTTTTAGATTTTAGGCCAAAATGGAATTGATTTTACAAAAAAAATTATATATTTTTGTGTAACTAATTAGAATTACAGAAATTGTAATTATAAAAAAATATTTATCTTAAATAGAACTTTCGAAATTTTGGAATTAGTTATATTTAACTACATTACGATATATTCCCTTTCTCTTAGAATGCAGTCAGATATCACAGCCTAATACGTTAACTCACTTCATTGTCCCCATAGGGTAACGTAGAAAGACCGCAAGTCATTAACCACCGATCCGTTCATAATAATATATTCGCTTGAGTTTAGAGGATGTCTCAGATATCGGTCTATATCTTTTATTATACTTTAATTATTTTTTAATGTTAAATAGGAAACTTCTCTGGGCAAACAGTAAAATATTCTCGATATAATTTAGATGTTGTCTCAAATATCGGCCTATAACTTGTTTCACAAAAAAATTAAATTTCACTACAACTTTCAATTTTAACGAAAATATTAGAAATTTTGTATAAAAAATTGAATATTTTCACTAAAATTTGAAATTTTCATAAAAATTTCGCTAATATTTGATATTTTCACTAAGATTTGATATTCACTAGAATTTCAATTTTAATAAAAAATTGAAATTTTTAAACTGAAGAATTTTAATTTCCTCTCCCTGGATGATCTCGCGAAAATTGACAGGAAATGCATTTATTGCAAATTTTATTAAAATTTTTTACAAGATTATGAACTGTCATTTCGTTTACAATAATTTCGGAGACATCGTTAAATCGATTTCAGAAAGGCAATTGAAACCAAGTTGTTTTTTCAAAGAATATATTTGCTGCATAATTGATGACGTTCTGGAAGATTTTTTAGCAACTTCCTATTAAAAAATTTTATGTTACTGATGCTCGAGAGATTGTTGAAGAAACGTTTAGGATTTAAAAGCAGTCAAACTTTGCCAAAAGGTTCTTGTTATGGTAAGCAATATGCTGTTGTGACAAATGAAGCCAATCTTTTGTTACAACGGGTTATAAAATACCGAAATTTGTATTAAAGAATGTTTACAAAAAACCTGCTTCCGTTCATAAGACTTCATAATGTGTCCACTTATATTTGGCCTGATTTATCATTCCGTCTCTATGATCTTGTGTGGTATAAAAACGATAATGTAGTATATTTACCAAAAGAGGCAAATCGTTTCGGAGCTAAGACACGTGGAGAAATATTGGGCTCTTGTAAAAAGAGAATTAAAGAACACAAAAAAAATTTCGATAAGTGCTATAGATTGTGTTTGGGCAAAGTGACAGAAAGCACTAAAGTTTAATGGTTTCGCTTTTATTAAAAATATGAATGTTAGTAACTATCCGATCTCACTCCTAATTTTTATAAATGCACTTCGGATAAAAAAAGTTTGACTTCTCTGGCTTATTTAAACTTGGTAGTACTTTTTATTTTACTTAGTTTATCATTGACACAAACCTTTAAAAGAAGAAGTCGATAATGCAGTGATAATGTTGTTTCCACATAAAAAAGGCACAACAGTGTTTTGACGGGTACAATTTGAAATCACAAAAGAAGAAACATTAGAGGGCAACAAATTCCAAGCACTTGAAGTTTAGCTTCTTTCAGCTGTTTAATTCATCTCAATCAAAACATTTTAAAAATTCTTCCATAAAACTCTTAAATGTTTTTTTCTGTTTACTTTTAATAAAAGTTTTTCTCATTTTATTTCTACAAAAAATCTCACAGTGTGTATTTTTTATTTTTATTATTAATTATTTCAGTTAGTGATTTTTTTATCTACAATTTTTAATTAATTATTTTTTATATTTTTGCTAAAGAAAAACAAATTTTTTTATTATTATTTTTATTTATTTTTTTGTAACAATTTTATATTCTATATAATTATTTTTTTTTAATTTCTTTATTTATTAATTTTCTTCTTTTTTTTGTAATAAAAAAGAAAATATTTTATTATTGTTTCGTTATAAATTTTCAACAACAAAATTTATTTTAATTAAAAATAATTATGAATTAGAAAAAAAAAAACAAATTTAAAATAAAAAATCTTAATTATTAATAAAAATAAGAAACAACAAGCCAATTAAAATTAATTCAATTAATTAAGAAAGTAATTAAAATTATTTTACAGTATTATTAAATAAACTAATTTAATTAAAATATTAATTATCAATAATTAATTATTAAAAATAAATTTTTATGATATTTTCGGCATGAACTTTTGTTAAATTTATGTGAAAAAATTATTGCAACTTTTTTAAAAAAAAAATTAATGATAAACCAATTTTGTTTTATAATTTAAATTGAATTACAAATTACACCTCTACGTAATGATTTTTTTATAAAATTATATTAACAATAATATTTAATATTATTAACGTATTTTTAATTCATGCATTTTTAACAAAATTTAACTAATTAAGAATATGAACAAATTTTAAAATAATAAATTTTTTTTAATTAATTTTCCGTTTTTATAAAAATTAAAAAAAAAAATTTGGTAAAATTTTAGGATTTTTATAATTTTAAATATTTTTTTTAATAAATTTAAATTTTCCTTTTCTTTTCTTAAATCATTTTATCAAAATGATAACTAGCAGACAATTTTCAGGGCGTTATGGATCCTTTATGTCCTACATTTTTTCAGTGACCAAATTTAAAAACTTTCACTGTTATAGTTCTATAGATATTCGAAAATCAATATTTTTATTGTAAAGGGGGTACCCCTTTCCCAGGTCCTATCCGTTCTTCGTCTTGTCCAGTAAAATAGTTCCTTGAGGAAGTTGTTGGGACCAAATTTGAGAACTCCCGATATTCGATAACCCACATTTGCTTTGTATGGGGGGTACCCCTCCCCCTGGTTCTATCGGAATTTTTACAGATATTTTTTTTAATTTTCACTAAAATTTGAAATTTACGAAAAAAATACACATAATTGAGTCCGATATGATTTCTTCTTAGCGTTAAACACGGATTGACAATTTTTATATACTCTTTTCATCACTTATGGATGAATATACAAATTAGCGAAATGGGAATGGAAAAGGTAAAAAAGCACAAAATGAAAAATAATTTTAAAAATCGAATCGAATATTTAATAAAAAAAAATTTTCTTAAATTTCTTTGTAATCGAAAATTTTTGAATTTTAAAATAAAATCCAAAAATTTTACCAAATTCTTTCTCTATTTTTCGGTAAATCACCTTAACTTAATTTATTGTTATTATTTTATTATAATTTTGGATTTGTGGACGGATATCTTAATTTATATATTATTTTCTTTATTATTAATTATTTTTATATTTTCTTCAGTTAAATTTACTTTAATTCAAATTTTCTTTAATTAATATTTTCATTGATTTTAATTAATTGTTTTGTATTAAATGGAATTGTGTTTTTGTTATTGTTAAATAAATTTAAGATTTTATTTCAGATAAATTTATTTCAAAGTGCAAAAATTTGATTTTTTTTTATTAATAAAAAATTAATTTTCATTATTTTTTGTTAATTAAATTAAATTTATTGTTTTGTTTTTAAATTATTGCTGTTTTTACTGTGATTGGCTACTATTTCGTTAAGTTAAAGTTATTGAAAATAACTAAAATTGTGTTTTGGTTGTTTTGTATTTAATTATTGTTTATTTTATTGTTTATTTTATTTAATTATTATTTTTTTTAATTTAATTTATTTAATTAATTATTTAGTTTTTATAATAAACTCTGAAAATTATAACAATTTGTTTAAAGCCATTTGAAAAGGCCATTTTAAGTGATGTGCTTTTTTTTTTTTTGTTTTTTGATTTAAAATCTAAAAAATTATTATTTTTTTCTTTTTATTGTTAAAAAAAAATTATTTTCTCTTGATCTAGTATTTTGTTGTTGTTGTTATATAATTTGTATAGTACAATTTTTGGGTAATTTTTCTTATAATGCAAGTAAATATATTTTGTTAACAATTTATTTAAATAATTGTAGTTGAATTCTAATAATTCAATAACAAGATTTATTTTTATAATATTTTTTTATATTTTTTTATTATTATTTTTTTAATTAATAATAATATAACAAACTTTATACTAACTACTAAGTTAATAATAATAATTATTTCTTTTTATAAGTTTTCAATAAATTTTGTAATTTTACAAATTTATTTTAATTTCAACTTGTTTTCTACTTTAAAAAGAAAAAATTTCATAAAATTGTATTTAAAATTTCTAAAATTTATTTTAACAATTTAAAATTTAATATTTAACAAATTATTAAACAAGAGTTTACAGTGAAGAATAAAACTATTGGCACAGCAAGTACATTTTTCTTTATTCCCAATTCTTAGCTGTTAACAAAAATGTTTGCTTGGAATTACCTTTACCAGTGTGGTAAATATTCCATTATTTACAAGGTTTTTTTCCAAAACAATTTTTCAAATTAATTATAATAAATTTAAAATCACATTTCCTCGATTTTTTTGCACAAAAGTATTGGTACACATTATAAAAATAATATTCATACATTCCAAATACTAAAGCGTTTGGATGAAGGTATAAAGCAAAAAGGTCCACTTGGTACTGAAAGTTTATATAAATATATTTCAGTACCAAGTGGACCTTTTTGCTTTATAACTTCATCCAAACGCTTTAGCATTTGAAATTTCCTATAACTTCTCCTCGCATTTTTTTCATTCTTCCTTTAAAGCCCTTTGAAGATTAGATTTAAATTGAAATAGGCCCCTTTTTGATCCGTCTGTCTAGTTTTTTCGGTATTTGAACTTTCAAACTTGACTATCATTTAAAACGATTCACTATGCTTTTAATAGTTAAACGACTTTATTTCTATCTGGGCATATAACTTGCCTTGATTGATTAGATTCGCTAGTTTTCTTTTGTTTTGGGCTCCGAAATTTCAAAAATAATGAACATACACGACAGAGTGTACCAATACTTTTGTTAAACAAAATGATGACTTTTAATAATTTATTCTATTTAAAGTATATTGTATCCAGTATTACCGATATTTTCTGGTTTTATCCAGTATTACCGATATTTTCTTCTTAAATTTGATTAGAATGACAGAAAAATTCAGATAAGAAACATAAAATGCTTGCTGTGCCAATAGTTTTGTTTTGGACTGTATTTAAAAAAAAAAACGAATTAATAATAAATTTAACATTTGTTGTTTTAATTAAATATTTAATTAATATTTTTGTTAAATTGTTGTCTCTACTAACGCTTCTAAGGAAGAAAGGTATCTACGTAGCTTTGTTTTACAAAAATATTTTTTCATAATTTTTTTTATATATAATTTTTTAATTTTCTTTTTTTTTAAGTTTAAAAACTAAAGGCTACAGTTTTGATTATTTTTTTTTTTTTGTTAAATTTTTATTTTAAAATTATTTGTTTATTATTGCTTTTTTCCTTTATTAATTATTTTAAAACTTATTAATGTATGTAATAATGTTTCTTTTTTTGTAATTTTAAAATATAAAATAAATTTTTATTTATTCATTTATTATTTTTTAATATATTTTAAATTTATACGTATTTTGTAAATGAATGTTATTTTTTTTACTTATTAAAAGAGTTAATTTTATTTATTTTTTTATTTGTTTCTAATTGGTATTTAAGGTACTTTAATTTTTTTAGAATATAAACGTCAGGATCCTATAATTATTTATAGGATCCCTGGTTTAAATGACCAGATTTTTATAGAATTTAGTTTTTAGAATTTAATTTAGTTTAGTTAACAAGACATAAATAAAGGGATGAGGTATTAGTCCCAGAATATAACTAGAACAACAACTCCCTTCTTTTCTTACTGACACAAAGAGTTTCTCAAGAGAGTCGTTATTCTGGTTGATTCTCAAAACTCATTTTTGCTTCATTACATTTTTCAATTTTAAAATTTCTCTTGATCTCTTGCACAGTGGTTTAGGCAAAAAACATATTAAAGCTTAGTTGATAGGGAAATGTGACTCCGCCATGCCTTATTCTAAAATTTCGCAGTCCATAATATTTTCCTTTATACATGTGCTAAATTTCATTAAATTTCCTGTCACAATTTCAGAAATATGCGATTATAAAAATTTTGTTATTAAGGCTTATTGGTCCAGCTAAATTTTAAAAATTTCAGGTATATCCGATATTAAAGTTTCGTACGTAAAGGAAATACCCCTCCCCTTAATCCAAAAAATGTGTAGTGCGTAACGTTTTCCACTAAAGGAAAAATTTTATTAAGCCGTTTGATTATAATCGTTGTTGAACATTTTCAGTTTCAGTTTTGTCTCAGATATCGGTCTATAACTTTTTTCTGCTGAACTTATTAAGCCGATTTTATATAGGAAACTAACTACTTAGGCGAAATTTCATTTTAACGAGCTCTGTCAATTACTGTGGATGTGAGCGCGCCCACAGCAGGCTGACGGACATGGCTAAATTGACTCAGAATTTTCTAGCTTATTTTGAATCTGATTTAAAAAGAGATGTCTTCACTTAAGTTTGTATAAAGTCCAAAACTAACAAAGCCTTCATATTTATTTGAATAATATTTTTAAATTCAAAAAATTACAGTTTCATTGATCGTGACAAATTTTTGTTTAAAGCTACGCGCACTTCGTTATATCCACAATCGAGAAAATTGTGCACAAATTTCAGCAAAGTCAATCTGTAGAATGTTCGCCCATTACGCTCAGTGAAAAACGCTGTTGTTTACGAAAGTGTGCAAACATACGATCAAACAAGACCAGTCGTTCTTGAAAATTTTACGAACATCATCGAGTTCTGAGTTTAAGCCTTTTCAACTGCACTTTTCAAGTGTTGTCAATATGTATCGAGTATTTTGATTGGATCTCCTAAATGGTATCTTAATAATAACTTGTATTGGACAGAAGTATCTTCAATCAAGATCAATCGCTGTATCCTTCAATTGAACATCTCATCAACATCTGATCGCTTTCTGAGCAGAAGCTTACAGAACTTCACATTTAAACTGTTGAATTCAAAGAAAATTATCTGCACCTAAAAAAATCAGAGCAGAGTCAAAATTAAAAAAAAATGTAGGATTCAAACTGACACTATTTGTTTCAGAAAACCATTAAAATTGCATCGGGACAGATTAGTTAGGGAAAAAATTTGGTTTGAAGTGTGAAGCCTCGAGATTGGCGTATTTGAAATGATGACATTATGTTGACAAAGTGTAGCAGTAACTTTGTCAATGGAAAGGAGTTTCATATTCTTGGACCATATCAAGAGCATTGACCATGAATCGGTGCCTGGCATTCAAACATTCAAACCGATTAAATGAATTCTATAAAAATTAGCCAAATTCTTCTCAGTTTTCCAATAATTTTGAAAATAGATTCTAGAAGTTCGATTTTCAGGATTTAGCAATTCACCATATATCTTTTTAAATGTACCAAGTGACAGTTGGGTTTTAATATTATTTATAAAATAAATCTCCGAGTCTGAGTCCATTTATATTTTTTTGGAATTCATCACAAAACTTGCCCCTTAAATATCAAAAGCGTTTAAAAAATTTTCATTAAAATTACAAAAATAATTTTGAATTTTTAAAATTTTCGGTTATTTTCCCCTTCACTTTGTCTCGCTTTGTGCCACTGTACTTTATATAACATCTTTTACTCTTGAATATGAATCTTAAAAATTTTGAAAAATGTCATGGTTAAAATCAAATATTTATATCGATCGATTTCAGATTTAAAAAAAAAATACAATTTGGACTTAAAATACGTTCATCCTTTAGTTTATCACAAGGTTATGAAAAGAAAATATATATTTAATTATTTCTTTTTGTTTGTGTTAATTAAAAAAAAAATACTTTAGTTTCAAATTAAAACTCTTTGTTAAATTAAAATGGAAATATTGTTTTGATTTTAGTTGACCCTCTTTTCAGACGATTTATAAAAAATCTCTTTGAATATTTTTTTTGTTTCATTAATATATAACATTATTATTTTTATTATTATTATTTTAATATTATTGTTTTTTTATTTTATTGTTTAACTATTTAAAGTTAAATAAGTGCATCTATTGGTTTTTGTTTGTTTGTTTGTTTGTTTGTTAACATGCAGTTTTTGTTTTGTTTTTTATTTGTTTTTCAAATTTTAACTGATAAATTTTCGTTTTTGAATATTTGAATTTTTAAAAACTAACGACTAACTATCACACTCCAATGTTTTATTTTTTATATAATTTTTTTTTTAATTCTTTTTCTTATTAATGATTTTCTTATTTTTTTTTTTAATTTTTTGTTTACTTAAAATATTGCCTTTGCCCATTTTTTGTTTTTGTTAATTATTGTTTTTTTTTTTGTTTTTGTTAAAAAGTTTTACTTACAGCTAAAATTGTTTTTAAAAATTAAAAATAATAATAAAAAAATAATTATTTAAAATCATAAATTTGAAATGCCTTTAACTCTTTAACTTTATTTTTGCTTATTTGTCTGACTAAATTTCTCATTTCTCTTTTCTCTTCTCTCCCTTTTGCCTTCTCTTTAGCTTTATTGCTTAAATTTGTTTAAGAGTAAGTTTTCTTTTACTTACAAAGAGCTTTTTGCCTCAGCTCCAGCTCCTGTTATAGATAATGGATGATTTGCATCCTTAATCATTGGTTGCTATTGATGACTCTTACTCAATAAATGAGCATTGAATTCGTAGACATTGTTAAGCTGTTCTCCGCATATGTTGCATTTCCAGGGATTACTTTCGCAGTGACAGCCCTTGTGCAGGAAATATAAGGTTTCATCGGGAAATTCGATGCCACAGAAGAGACATGTTAGTATTTGTTTACGATTTAAGACACCTGAATCACTTTCGGGACCCGTTGAGGTAATGGTACCATTACAGATGGGTGTTGAGGAGGTGGCTGCACCGCAAGTGGGCGTTAAACTGCTTTGTATCACATTATTGTTTTCCATAGAGGCAGCATTACGGGTAATACGATTATTGGCTTTGGCGCAAATGCGTCTTTTAAGATCTTCTCGTAGCAGAGACTTTAGAGGTGATACCTGTAAGGGTTCATAAGAAATAAGTGGCATCTGAAATTAATTTAGGGGGAAATTCGTTTAAATCAAAGGAATTCAATAGAATTTCAAAATTAATTAATCTTCTTAAAATTATAACTGTTTTTTTTTTCCACAATTAAACTCGTTTCATGTGTCGACTCATTAATTTCATGTTTACCTTAATCAAAGATGTTAATCTCGTATTGGGCGCTGAGAATTCCGATTCACTACTATCGCCACCATTCATGGCCTCACCATTTATATTATTTTTTAATGTTTCCTCGCTGGGAGGCTCCTGGGTTTTCAAAAATTTCATTAAAAAAATTTTCACTTATTTCTTTTTCGAAATGTTAAACTTTAAAAGAGAATAAAATAGAGAGCAGGGTGAAATTGGACTTGCCTGTTTAATGGGTATTAGACTAATGGAGGGTGTTATATGGTTCTCATGATGATGTTGTTTTGGCGATACAGATGTCATGGGTCCACAGAGAGATCCGGTCGCACTGCTGTTGCTGCTGCTACTGGTGCTTGAAGGCAACGATTTGGCATTACAATCTAGGGGATGTTCCTGTGGTGGCATACTGCTTATGGTCAATGGTACCGGTGACTGCATTATGGTATCACGATCCTTTGCTCCACCTCCACCGCCTCCCTCAGTTGTGGTACTTCCGGCCGTGTGTATGGTACTGGATGCCGATGTTGGTGATGCTGATGCTGTGTGATGATGGTGACCCTGCAAATCAAATGCACGCAAAACGCATAAGAGCACATTCTCAACGGACGAACGAGAATAGTATGAAGTAGAGGAAGTCAATGAATTTACTACAGTTTTAAGAGAATCATTAATATTGGAAGATTGCTTTACATTGAATATGGCGTTATCCGAGAGACCATTGTCGGGCAAGGTTGAGATCTCCACATGTGGCGTTAAGAAATGCATGGGTGGTGTAGCATTCTCCACGGAACGTAGCGACTCGCCGCTGTCGCTCTGGTGGCTGGGCATACTGTTGGCCGCCGCCGAAACAATGGCCGCATTCGAATTGACAACAGCAGCATTGGCAGCAGCTGCGGCCGCTGCTGCAACGGCATTTAGGCCAGTCGGCACGAAACCAGCAGCAGCAGCGGCTGCAGCTACTTGGGATGCCTGTGACTCCAGAGCGAGCAACAGCGACGATGAACCGCCCGGTCCAGGATTATCCAAATCAATGCCATGTCTAAAGTGAAGAGATGAAGTCAATAAAAAATTCGAAGCAAAATTTATATTAGAAGTACCTGTTGAAAAAATGTATTCTTAGGGATTTCATCGAACCGGCTCGATAACTGCACAAGGGGCAAGTTTTTACAAGATCATGCTGACCCACATGCTCATTTTGGAAATGAGCTCTCATGGCTATTTGCCTTTGAAAACCACGATTACAGATGGGACAATGATAGGGCAGCGTTTTTGTGTGTGTAGTGAAATGTTCAGCCAAATGATCTTTACGGAAGAATCTGGAAAAATTGTATGTTTTGATTATGATATTTTGGAATTAGATTCCATTAAAACTAACCTTTTTTGGCACACTCTGCATTCATAAGGCTTAACACCGGTATGTCTCATTTTATGGCGTCGCATATTTGCGCCATTGGAAAATTTCATATTACAAACATCGCACTCAAATACTTTACGCGATGCTGCGGCTGGTTGTTGTGAAGAATTCGATGTTGAATTTGCCGATGGACTTGTAGTACTGCCATTAGCAATTGCACTTACCACGGCACTATTCGCCGCCACCACACTGGCATGACTGTCTGTGTTATTTAAAGCACTTGAGGGTGGCGTGGCCACATTAACTGGGGTCTGTAGATTTTCTGGTTGTTCAACATCTTCGTTTTTAAGACGTGCCGCCGTATTGGCCAAACACTGTACAACATGCAAGAGCAACGAAGCTCTCGAACTGGTTTCAAAATTTTCACAGCGCTCGCAGCGGAATGTAGTCAGAGAGGGTGGTGAATTGGTATTAGTCGTTGTTAGATTTGTGGGCGATAAACTAACGTTGGCGGTAATGGGAGTATTTTGCATTTGTGTTACAACTGGTTTATTATCTGACCCATTGTCCGATGATGAAGAGGATTGTTCCTCAGAACTGTGATGTTGTTGTTGTTGTTGCTGCTGCTGTTGCTGATGATGATCCTTAAGACTGCGCAACGCATGAGCGTGTGAGGCCAAACTATTGTGATGTGATAATAAAGAAGCTGTGGTCGACATGTCTACAATGAGTCCATTATCTTTAAGCGAAATATCCATCTGACCGGCAGAGCTCATTGTGTCGGTCATTTTGCTGCAAAGAGATGTGAAGAAAATGAAGAAAAATTAGAATTTCTGGTTTAAAAAATGTTTGTTTTAAATCTGTTGCAATAAAAATGTTAATTTATTCACATTAAAGTTGGCAATAGAACAAGTGTTTTTTCTCTCTCGTCTAACATTCATTAAATTAATATTCTTGTTTATTAACGACCAGTTAAGTGCATCTCTTTAGTTGGACTTGTTAGTTGTTGCTTGTTGGCCATTTAAGCCAATTTACGTTCTGATTATTATAAACATCTTTTATCTCTTGTCTTCTGTTGTGTTTTTTGTTGTTGTTTTGTTGGTTGGTTGCATTTTGACTTTAATTCTTGCAATGATTGCGTAAATGTATTTGCAATTGCAAGTAAAACGATTTATGAAAATAAGAATGTTAGATTGAGTGTTAGTTAATTGATTTAACCTAAAACTAACAGACATTTAAATTTGTTTGTTACTAAAATATCACAGTTCAAATTTGCAACAACAAAAAAAAACCCCAAACAAATTATTAAAATGCATAAATGCAAAATTGGCCGATTGCAAGTTTTAGATTTATTTGCATTTCAAAAAATTGTTTTAATATAGCGAAACTTAAACGGAACCGGAATTGTAACAAATTTTTAGGAGTAGTGACCGATAAGAAGTTATAATACAAAGAATAATCGTTATCTTATAATATATACACTTTTAACATAACGGCTACTGATAATTATTGATTCTTGGTAGAAGCTTACGATCAACATGCGCCAATTATCTAAACTTGTGGCTGGCGGCTTGCGCGATGCAGAACGACAAAGGTTTAGAAAAGAAGAATCTAAAAGCGTTACACGTCCAGAATTGTTGTCAAATGCAAGGAGAACTTATATTATCCTCGGGGCCACACAACGAGTCGTTTCCTTGTTCATCTAAAACATTGGGACATATTCAAAATCAAAAAAATTGGATCTCATATTAATTGTAGCCGAAAGAAGTTATTCTTATTTTATCATCGTATAATTACAGCGGATTATAACCTCAAACGCATTAATCCCAAAGCCATAATATATGACACCATAGAAAATTCATTGGTGAAAACAGAAAGTTGCTTTGTTTTGTGAGATATTGAAATCGAAACAAATGATCAGGGGGGACCTGTACTGAAGTGAATCCGATTTGGTTAAAGATACCAATCAACGAAAAAAACATCCAAAATATTCCATCAAACATGAGGCCATAGCCTTCCATATAAGTTTGGTGAGGAATTGTTTCAAAAACTAGAACCGAAAGGACTTGACTATTGAGAGAAATGTCAATTCAACATCATGTTACAAAACCCAGAAATTTGATTTCCAGATTTAATATGTAGAAAAGCAAATTGGTTAACTTAATGCTCAGAATATTCGGCGTAAAAAATTTTTCCAGTGAAAGTTGAAAAGTTTGAAGAAAAAAATTACCCGACAGAAGTGCTCGATTGAAATAATTTGTTTAGCCTGATGAAATCAGAAAAATCCTTAAACGGGAAAGGAACCAAATAATTTTTGGAGACGAGAGATTTACAAAAAAAATTGATTTTATATTAGTGCTTTCGGGGGCTTAAACTAGTGGACAATTATCAAACTTTTCTGAAAAAAATCAAAAAATAAAATGCACAGAAAAGATATCTTCCAAATAACGAAGGTCTTAAAAAATAAGAGCCAAGTTTTCCGAAAAAAGAGAGTGCATCAACAGGTAAATTTATAGTATTCAGCGGGAAATTGAATTTGAATCTTGCTATTGCGAAGATCATGCTTTCTGCCTGCCAAAAGAAGCGATAATGGAATATATAATTTGTATTTTTTTGGTACTTTACTCCCTCCTCTCCCTTATCTACATCTGTCACTAAGTCATCTAATGGAATTGGAAGTAGAATGCTAATGAATCTGTTCAGAGAAGATGAAAAATGTTTAAAACGGTGATTGTGAAGGCAAATTAAACGATATTGAAATAAAATTTACTTATTTTTAAAAAAGGTGTCTAATTATGGATCTAATACATTTTTATGGTACATATTTCGTTTTGCTAGTTTTACTTTATTAATTCAAATTTTTCCCATCAAATCCAAGTCAAGAAATCGTAAAATTCCATTTCATATTCGACTCTCTATTTTAACAATTGTTTTTCACCATTTCTTTCTATAACATTTCTTCTTTTTTGTATTCTTCTTCTTCTTCTACAAATTCTTTGTTACACTTTACAATTTCATTTTTGACCCAATAATTTGTGTTTCTAAACAGAAAAGTAAAAAAGAAAACGAAAAAAAACACCAACAACAAAAACAAAACCAGATCAGTAGAAGTTTATATTAAATTGATCCGGTTTGATATAGAACAGAACCGCCAAGAATTAGGATTGCTTTCACTAATTGCCTTTTGAGGTCAATGTTATAAGTGCGCATTGCGCACCATCATGCGTTTCTTAAGAGAGTGAAATTTGTATTACATTTCTGTGCCATTTATGTCAATGGAAACACATTTTCCAAAACCATAACTGGTCATAATTTATCAATCGTTTGCACAAGAAGCCAAGAAGCGAAACAAGAAACAAACAGCAACAACAACAAAAAGAGGATTTCAGAAAAACAAAAAAAAAAAACAATTCTTAAAGTTTACAAGACCAAACAGAAATTTGACATCATAAGTGTGAGTGTGTGTAAATCTTATGTTACTCAATTCTATTTATTAGTTACCAGAAAGAAACCCATTAAAGCCAAACAAACATTAACCAAAATAGCAACAACAACAACAACAAAAACAATAACAACAAATGGCCAAAATTGCAACATAAGACATCTTTTTTTTGTTAAAGCTCAATTTTTATTTTCGAAACACGTCTATTTTCGCAATAATTTTAATAAAAAAAATCTGTTCAATAACTTCTATATGCACAAGTGCGCGCTTCACACGACTGCATCTAATGCCAAAAATAAACCGAAATAAAAAAATTCTTTAAGTTCTTCCCCCCTCGTGCCACTGAATTCAAATCCAAAAACTATAGACTTCTTTCTTGAAAAAAGATTTGGTAACCAACCACCTGATGGCATACAAAACCCAAAAGAAACCAAATATCGCAAGACAAAATGCAATAAAAAAAAAACGTCTAACAGAGTCAATGTTCAAAAGGAGCTTTGCCATATTTATTTAAGCCGACTCTAGCTGACTGACTGACTGACAGAATAACAGACAGTCTGACTTATTAACTGACTGAATCAACTAATAACTTTGCGTCTGCGGTTTTTTTTCTAGTTTCTATTTCTAACAATGTCTACTCAGAGTTGGGAAATCTTAACCAAAAAAAAGCAACAACAACAAAACTAGTTTATAACTGTCAGTGGAACAGATAGATTGCCAAAATCTAACAAATGTTTTATTTCTATATGAATGAGTGGTATTTTTTGAGTCTGTCCATTTGTCTGTATGTCTTTCAGTTTGTTTGTCTGCCTTCTGCATGCATGAATGACGTGCATACATATGTATTCATGCATGCTTAACAACACCAAAAATGTTCGATACAACTACAAGTTTGAATTGATGTTTTAATGGCAAATTGGAAACGTTTGTGCGTGTGTGGTGGGCACAAAATGTGTAATATTTTTGGATATTTTTTTAAAGCGGCGGATTAAAGATTTATTTTTACTTCTCTGAAAGAAATTGATGGTCATTTTACAATAGTTCCAGTAGGGAGTTTAGGTGGTCTATTGTAGGAAGACCGTTATAAAACTTGTATATTATCCCAAGACTATAAAGTAGGAAGTGAGAGTGTAAATTCGGAGATTATTAGTGACTTGTGCGCCCTATTGTGTATAAGTCCATTTTAAAATAATTAAAAATCCTCCCACAAATGTGTCTAAACTTAATTCGTTATATTTTATGGTGTAACAATCCCACACACACCCACACTTAAGTAATAAAATTAATCTCGTTTTTACCATAACTTTTTTCAACTGAACCGATATTGATTTAAGAATTATAATGAGTCAGATAGAGCTAAATATTATAGCAAAATTATATTTAAACAATTAACGAATGTTATTCGAAATTTTAACAATAGTTTCTCCAGATATCGGTATATATAAAAATAAGAAGACCTAATTTCCTTGAGCTCTAAGAACTAGTTTGGATGTGAATGTAATGACAACAGTAAGACGGACGTAGCCAAAAATCGACTCAGATTTTGCTTTGGTGTAATAATATATGTACTATATTTGGTCTAAGAGGATTCTTTCTTGGTGTTAAACACAAAATTACAAAGTCAATTCGACCGCTATAATAATGACGAATTTTATGCGTAAAAAATATATTTTTCCGGGAAGTTCAAAAGTTAAAGAAAATGGCTGATTAAAGTTATCGAATGTTGGTGGAAGGTTACGGCCAACACAAACACAAAACAAAATTTTGAAGGATGGTTTGACGGTTTCGCCAAAAATGTTAAAAACACTTAATAAAAAGAGATCAAGAAGAAGTTTCTTGGAAGTAATGGTTAGTGATAAGCCTTCACGCAAAAAAAAAAAACACGAAACATCAACGCCGAAAATAAATATTTATGAAGAAAAAACAATGATCTGTTTTTCCTGGATTCAAAAAGATGATGCAATTGTTGGCTTAGACGATATAATCAAAAACTGGCTTGATTAAAGTTTACGTCAAAACAGGAGCAGTTCTTCTAAAATATATATAATTAATATGTATCGTACAGGGTTTTAAATTATTCCTTCTGGAAAGTTTTTTTTAATGACAATGTTTTGCACTTGTGATGGAGGAGGATTTATAAAAAATTACAAATGGTCCTGGAATAAATTGATCAAAGATTTTGAGATCTAAATAAACTTAATTTTAAAATTATTAAACGAAAACAGAAAATCCTGTCCACTGATAAGATCAGATTCGGGAGGAAATCTGAAGAAGCCCAGATATTTAATGTTTTTTTAATAAACAAAGTGATCAGTGATCTAACTATATTGGGAATTAATAGAGTCTTAAAAGTTCCAGACATAAATAGATCGATTTTTACTCATAGAGTAAAAATCGATAGTATAGTCCCTGTTAAACATTGCACATTTTTAACAGTTTATGATCAAAATATTGACTGAATATTCGAGAATATATTAAGATAGGATCAAGTCGGACGAGCCAACAAAATTTCCTTTAGAATTTCTTATGAAGCTAAGGAAAAATGATTAAACTATACATCAATAAATGTTTTGCGATTTCTTAAAAGAGTACAATGTGCTCAATTACAACTGGTCCGATTTTTCTCAACTGTAAAGTGAACAAATGAGGATAAAACCGATAGAATAAACATTATAATTAAATATGGTGGGTATTACAAAATTGGTAAAGGGAAATTTCGAAAATTCCGTTTACATAGAAATTTAAAATTTGGAATCTTCTAAAATATTTAGAAAACAATTTCCCGAAAATGTACCCTTTTCTTGTAAGTTACATATAAAGTTCATAATAGTTCAAACTTTAAAGAAAGTTATTTTCTTATTAAAGTTGTAATTAAAAATTATTTATTTTTATTTCTTTTTAATATTTTCTTTTAATATTTCTTTTGTTCCATTTCTTTTTTCTCCATTGTTTTTATAATAAAATATTCTGAAATTAGCCTACTCCACTTTCTATCCTTTTTTTTCACCAACGACAACAACAACATCATTTTTTGCAGTTGTTTTAAAAAAATATATATATGAATATATCTGAATATATATTTGTTGTAAATGTAAATGTGTCAGAGTTTTGTGCTCATTATGATTATTTTTTTTAATTTTTAATTTTTATTTTTTATTTTTGGAACGCATCCAATTAACATTGAATATTGTGTCAAAAAAAATATATATAAAAATAAAGTTGTTTTTACAACAATAATAAAGGCAACAACTATAACAGACGAGTACACCAAAGCAACACAAACAGCAAAAACGTTACCAGCATTTGAAATTATGAAATTACAGATCAAACAACTGGCCCATGATACATAGATATGATTTATAAGTTAAAAAAGGTACTTAATACAGATACATGTGTATATATAAACATGTGAGTGTGTGGATATTTGTAAGCTACAATTAACAGTAATAAATTTGAAATAACAAACAAGTTAAAAACTATAACCGGTGAAAAACGACTTCATAACATACTATATTATAAGCCATATATCGGTCTATAGTTTATAAGACTCATACTGAAGCTTTATGTTTATTTCCATTTATGTTTTCTTAAAGACAGAGACCTTGAATCCTTAGAAAATAGGTCTTAAGTTAAAGGTCTTGAAATTTGTAATAATAAACGAACATAAATTTTCTTCATGTTTTTTTTATATTTATGTAAGTCCTGTACCTTTATAAACTAAAAATTGCAACCCAGAGAATATTTACAAGTCAAGTAACGGTCGCATCTTCATCATCTTTGTTCCAAATTATCTCAAAATACAAAGTTTTAATAATCAGCTATTCATTCGGACGGATGGACGGACATCATTATATAGACCCAGAAAATGGTTTCGAATTGATTTGTATATTTTAAGTTACCCAAGACATCAAAGTTTAGAACTTCTTAGTCCGCATACGTTATGTATACCTAAAAGGTTCAATTTTAATACATAAATATGACTTTATAAGATCTCATATAAATCGAACCAACCATTAGGAATTTTTTATTTTCATAATTTTAAATTGATGCCAGAATTAATCTTCCGAAGTGGGTCTTATATTTCATAGAACTAGTTTAAGGTTATACATCATTAATTCATGACTAATTTCCACAAAGCTTTAATATATTTTATATTTTTTTAGCTTTACTTTTTTTATTCCGCAAGATTATTTATGATTATTTTAGGTATACAATGTACCGATCATATTTTCGACTTTGTCCCAAGCAAGCCATCTCAAAATATAGTCCAAACTTCAGCTGAATGGAAGGATGAATATCACAATATAGAAAAGAAATATAAGAACTGTATCAATTTAATTCAAAACTTTATTCACAAACATCATAGTTTCCAACCAGACGCAAGGATGGACAGACATAATTACATAGACCTACAAAATAATTTAAAGTTTTTTTGTATAATTTAACATAATCAATCAATAGACCGATATTTTTTATATTCAAAACTTTATTCTCAAATTTCGTGGTAAGCCAGACAGACGGATGGATATACAGACATCATTATATCTGAATTTTTAGCTGATTTTTATTCTTTAAGACACCTATGAGAGTAGGTTTTATAAGAGGACTTAGAGCAATATGGGCGGATATTTCATAAAGATGAATTCGAAACTTTTATTAAAAACTTTTTTCGCTAATTTCAGATTTCAGACTGATGAATATATAGATTCTAAAAAGTTTTTTAGTTGATTTATATACTATAAGATACCTAAGGAGGTTAAGTTTTCTAGGAAAACTGAGTCAAGTATAGTCCGATATCTTATCAAGATTGAATTCATCTTTTATTAAAAACCTTATTCGATAATTTCATAGACAACTAGCAAAAGGGGCGGAAGGACGGATAAAATTATATAAACTCTGAAAATTATTCTTATTATTCTTAGGACCAAGTCCAATCTGAACCGGTATTTTATCAAAATAAATTCAAAACTTGTTTTAAAAACCTTAAAAGCAGATTTCATAGTCAAATAGCCAGACGGACGGATGGACAGACACTATTAAAGTGACTCCGAAAATGAACTTATATAGATTGGTATGTTTTAAGATAAAGGAAAGGGCTCTTCTTTGCAATTTTCAAAAACATTATGGGGAAGATTTTTGTTTGATGGTGTAGGGTATTAAATGTAAGCATATGTTTTTGATTCAACTAATGAATGAATAACGCTCGGACGGACATCATCAAACCAACTCAAAAATATTGAGTCTTTTCAAATATTTAAAGAAAGAAAATGGGTTCTTCTCTCCAAGTGTTACATACATTATGGGAAACATATAATTTTTATGATGCTGTAGGGTATTAAATGCAACCACATGTCTCTGATTTAACTTGTGAATGAATTTAAATTCAGTAAAAATAAATTTAAAAAAAACATAAAACACATTACGCACTTTACATTCATAACTTTTATATATGTGTGATTGTGTGTGAGTGTTAGTAGTGCAAAAACAAAAACTGGATCAAAATAAACTAGCAACAACACAAACAACATCAAATAAAAAATCAAAGAGAAAAAAAATTAATGAATGTTTTATGATTTTTTTTTTTGTGTTTAATGACTTTGTAAAAGAAAAACAAAAACAAGAGTAAAGATATAAAAGAAATAAAAGAAAAAGAAGAGGAAACAAACACCTTCCAAACAATTTAAGTGTATAAAACTTGGGAATATTTAGTTTTTAATACCCTCCAGCACTACAAGTGGTGAAGAGAGTATATTAACTTTATCATTCCGTGTGTAACGCTAAGAAGGAATTTATTTCACGATTTCATAATGTATATATATATTCTTGCATCAAGTCAAAATCTGAGTCGTAACTATGTAGCTATGTCCGTCCGTCTGCCTGTCTGTATGTTGTTGGCACTCACACATCGACAATAATTGGCAGAGCTTAATGAAATTTGGGATAAGTGGTTGTTATAGTCCTAAAACTTTCATAAATCGATTTAAAGATATAGACCGATATCGGAGACAACCTATAATTACAAGCAGAAAACTTTCTTAAAATTGTGAATCGACAGATTACAATGAAATTTTGCCATAATATTAAGCTTTATGTACTTCATTACCATTCCAAAAACTATCAAAATCGGTTTAGTTCGACTAAAAAAGTTATAGTCATGTTCCGTGTAATATTGAAAAAAAAACTTGTATATATATGTTTTATAAGTCTGTAAGTGTAAGTGGGGGTGTGTATGAATGAAACATAACGTATTTACCTAACATGCTTTTGTGGTGGAGGGTACTGAAGATTCGACATGGCCGAATGAAGCATTCTTAGTTTTTTATTCATAATAAAAAAAAGCAACAAAAAGTTAAAAGAAGAAGCTTTTTTTAATAGCAAAAAATACAAAAAAAACATAATTATTAATAGATTCATGTGTTTTGTTGTATTTTTTATTTTTTATAACTTTTTATAAGTTTTTTTTTTTTTGTATCTGGTGTTAGAGTGTCATAAATATAAATTAAACATATTAATTTATTTATTTCTATCATTTTTTTAGGTTTTACTATGATTTAAAACTTTAACACAAAGCGCATCTTAACGAAGTCATTAGGTCAAGTTTTTAAGGCCAACTAGGTCACTTTATTATAATGATCATCATCATCATCATCATCTAACACACATACACACACTAACAAATACCTCTTTTTACACTCCAGTGTTGTATTTTTTTTTAAGTAAAGAAGAAAAAATTCATCATATAAAGAAAATCAAAGTATAAAAATAAAAAAATATATATATAAATAAAGGGAAAATGATGGCACACACATACATGCAAACATTTACAAATACATACACCCAACTATATAGATGATATACAACATCATTAAAGTATTGCCAAATACCTGGGGTTTTAATATCCACAAAAGGGGAAAAATTATAATAATAATTATAATTTTTTTTATTTTATTTGCTTTTAGCATTTTTTTTGCTCTTTTTCATTAAATAAAAATATGTCGTAACCTTAAACTAAATACATTTTATTTTATTATTTTTTCATATAAAGAAGATTTATTTTTTCTTAATTTAATGTTTGTTTTATATTAAATTTATATACATATTTTTTGAAGTTTTGATCAAATTTAATATTTTATTTATCATTAAAGTTATTAGTCCTATTGGAATTTCATTAATCTAATGAATATTAATTCAGTACATTCAGTTGTATTGAAGAATATTTCAAATTGTATATTTTTGATGTTTCGCATTAAAGAATTTAGGTTATACAAACATATTCATGGTTGGACGAATATTATTACGCAGACCCCGAATATGACTTTTATGTCAGTTTTTTATTTAACGTCAAATTAATGTCAAATTGGTAATCTGATTGATATGAGTGACCAGAAACAAAATTCAATTTGATCCTACTTGCTCCTGCTCAAAAGTCTGTTTACAATATTATTAAACAGTACCAGAACTTGTCCATTTAGAGAAAACCCTTGTGTAAGTACAAGGAATGGTCCACATGATGAATCTTATGATCTTATGCAAAAAAAGCATTTTCAAAAGAACTTCAATCACATCTAATAGGAAAGCAGCCTTGTTAGCAGAGTAGTCGGATTAATTGGTACGAAAAGTTTAAGCAAATGCAGATTTAAAAACATACAAGACTCAAGAAGTTCCTAACGATAACGCTGTTAAAAATTTGAAAAGTAAAAACAGAGTTCAAAAATTGAATCAAGTTTTTTAAACAAATTCTTGCTGCATAATGGATAACGAAACATATGTTCTGGCAGATTTTAAGCAACTTCCTTGTCAATAATTTTATATTGCTGAGAGAATGTTGAAGAGAAGTTAAGGACCCCAAAGCAGTCGAAATTTCTAAAAAAAAATTCTAGGTATTGCCAAGCAATATGCTGTTGTCGCAAAAGAAGCCATTTATTATAACGAGTTCTATAAGACCGAAGTTTACAGCAAAAAATGTTTTTAAAAATGGCCGCTTCTATTCATAAGACTTCTAAATTGTTCGACTTACTTTTGACGTGACTTGGTATCCTGCCACTTTGATAAACAAGACCTTGAGTGGTAAAATAATGATAA
The DNA here is from genome assembly GCA_004302925.2 of Cochliomyia hominivorax. Lineage (NCBI taxonomy): Eukaryota > Metazoa > Arthropoda > Insecta > Diptera > Calliphoridae > Cochliomyia > Cochliomyia hominivorax. Next base: position 84,747,045 of record PYHX02000494.1, read on the forward strand.
TGCGGTATTTGCACCAATAGAGGTAAATTCTCTAAACTGCCCAAAACTAAGGTCAGTGAAGAGATATTGGGCTAATTTTTTAGAAAGCGAATTGAAGAGTAGAAAAAGGTGTCTAAAAGTGTGTTAGATTTTAGAAATTTTACTAGAAAAGCATATTTATCATGCTTTGCTTAGAAAGGCATATTTTTGCATTTTTAGCTGAAAAAAGGCAGGTTTTTGTTATTAAAGTTAAAAGTGTTAAATTTTTCATATTTTGAGATCCTCAGGACCATTTTTCATTATTTTCTTTAAGTCATATTTTATAAACTTTAAATAAATATATTGAGAACTCTTAATTAAAAGAAAGAGAAAAAGAGAGCAATATTTTCATTTCACCTCATTCAATTTCTAGGAAAATTTACAATTGAATTGAAAAACTATATATAAATCTCTCATGATATATTTTTATTTATATGAATTATCGGTTTTCTTTATACAAGAAAATTTCTATTTGATATTTTCAATATTTTCAAATGAATCATTTTTCCTCTTTAGTTTATGTTTAATCATTTATTATGGTTTAAAATAAATATTTACCATATTAAAGTTACAGTTTCTATTGTTTATGTAAAATTAAATACAAAAAAAACTAACGTTTACATGGAAACCGCAGAGTTCTAAATTTATATTTTCTATATTTAAAACAAAAACCCACAATTTTATATAAAAATTAAAATATTTTTAAAATGATTTATAAATCATTAAAACAAGAGTCAATTGTTTTACACATGTAAACAAAACAGAAATGTCAACAATTTTAATAAAAAAATGACACAATTTTCAAAAAATTTTTCTTAATTTTAAATAATTAACGATTTTGTAAATTTTTGGAAAAATTTTTGAAAAATTTAGTACCAAATTAATTCAATTTAAAGAATTTTCAAAACTTAATAACAATTTTTAGATTTAGTACAAATTATAAAATTCTATAATTCAAAAAATTATTTACAAATTAAACATACAATTAAATATTTATAACAATTTACAATATTTTATCAAAATTTGTACTAAATTTTGAAATTTGTAAAATAAGTTTAAACAATTTTTACAAATCAAAATTTTTATCAAACTTTTAAAATGTACTAAAAATTTAATTACTTAAAGATTACAAAATTTTCATAAATAATTTAGTTTTAAAATTTAAAATTTAATACAAATTACAATAATTTGTTATACTTTTAAAGTTCAAGAAATTATTTAAATAGTATAAAATTAGTACAATTTTCAAGAATGTTTATCTCATTACAATTTGATTTGTTTAATTTACTGGATTATAAATTTTGTTCAGATTTGGCAAATATTTCAAATTTATAACACATTTAAACATTTTTGTAAGATTTTAACTTAATCTCAAAATTTAGTACAGATTACTAAAATATAGTTCTAAATGCTGAAAAAAATCAAAATTTAGTACAAATTTTAGAAAAAAAAAAATATTTAAAATTATTATAAGTTTAAATGTTTATCAAAAATTCAAAATTTAGTTAAATTTTACTAAAAAATTTAAACTTTAGAACGAAATTTAAAATTTAGTACAGGTTTAAATTTATACAAACAAATTGGAATTTATTAAAAATTTAGAATAAAACTCAAAACATTGGCACAAATTAAAAAAAAATCGTAACTTAGTAAAAATTGTGTAAAATGTCAAAATTTTATTAAATTTAAAATTTAGTACACATTTATTCAACTATGAAAAGTGGTCAAAATTTATTTAAAAACTTACAATTTAATCAAATTTTCGAAATTTAATAAAAGTTTTGTAAAACTTCATAATATTAAAAGTACGAATTTCAATAATATTAAATTTTAGTACAAATTTTAAAATTATTTGAAAATATTAGAGTTAAAAATTTTCGGATTTTATTTTTCAAATTTTTGATTTATATTTATTTAAATGAAATATTGAAACTCATATATACATACATACATACATACATACATACAAACATACACACTTCCTATTTTATACAAATAGATTCAAAACTTTTTTTTAAATTTCAAAATTTTCAAAATTGTGCTTAAAATTTAAGAAAATTTAATAATTTTGTCAAAAATTTCAAAATATTGTAATAAAAATCAAAATTTTGTAGAAAAAAAATTTAAAATTTTGTGAAAATTTTGTAAAATTTTGTTCAACATTTTAAAGATTTAAAAATTTTTTGAACATTTTTAAAATTTTCAAAATTTGTTTAAAAAATTTTATCTAAATCAATATTAAAAAAAATTTAAAAGGTTTTGATTTTATAAAATTTTAAGTCTGTTCTACTGTCTATGTATGTAATGTATGTATCTTTTATATGTTGTAAGTAAATTAGGACTAGTTTTTTCTATTTTTTGTCGTTTTTTCTTTTTTAGTTGTTTTTTACGTATGTACATACATACATACACACATACATTCATAAATATTTTTTTCTATTTATGTAAATATGCAAGTATTAGTTGCTTTGTGCACAAGTAGTGAACCCTATTTATAGTGCCAAAGCAAAAACAACAGAAACAACAGGCATTGATGGGGTGATGGGTAAATCCCACATACATTTGTACACCTTGTTACAAATTATAAATGCGAACATGTGAACAACAACAACGTCGTCATCATCATCATCATCATCACAATCTTTGTCATCATTAAAATGTATGAAAAAAATAGACACACACATACACCCATACACCCATACACTAACATTTATATCTTTAGATTTTATGAAAAAATAAATTGCAACAACTTTTACAAATACAACAACAACAGCAACAACAAAAGAAGACACATATTTGTTTTTAAATGAGACTAAACGCAATATTCAGGGCTGCCATATTTAACAAAAACAAAAATAAATTAGAAACAAAAGAAGAAGAAGAGATATAGAATAAAAATAAAAACAACAAAGTAATTTACATAATTACAAAATGTCAAATGGTTGTGGGTGTAGTGAACACACACATACGAACTTACATGTAGTGAATAGTGAAGAGAATTTCATAAATTTAACAGAAGAATCTTTCCCACATTTATGCAATATATATAGCACGATTCCTGTATATACAGTGGCTCCCATAAATATTTGAGTTTATGTACATTTTACTTATAAAATAACACCGTGTAACAATTTTTATATACATGAACAGATGGATATTAATTAGATACTCAAGACCTCAATGAGAAAAATTGTGCTTACACTTTTTCCATATTGGATCCGATTTTTTTTTTAATGGTAAGTCCATAATCTCGATCCGTTAATAAGCTACACTCCACTGCTCTCGGTATATCAAATTTCTTGTACATCCAACCATTTCAATAAAAATTTAAGTTTTATTTAAAAAATCGATTATGCCCCAATTTGAAAAAGGTCAGCTGAATTGCTTCGGATATATCGGCTCTAAATCTTACAAAATTTAGAAAGTTGAAAATTCAAATAACTTGAAGACTTTTGAAACGTCACCCTTTTAAAATAAATGAAATTGGATTAAAAACCAATGTGGTTTATATTTCTTGAAGCCATATAACTCGGTCAATGGTCTCCCAATGGAAACCGAACTTTCTGCTTTCTGTTTGTGAAATTTCATATAAATTGAACCATCACAATCAAGTTACAGATTTATTTGGCAACCGGTGGAATACAATCGTCATAAAATTTCAGCGAACAAGGTTTGAGGGCCGAGGTTTTAGTAATATTGTGACAACTGTTCATCACTTTTCCCAGCAAATATAGAGTAGTGTGGATGGGCAACTTTTATTAGAGATGGCAGATAACATAATATGTTATGAAGTGTTGCCAATTGGTGAAAAAAAATTCTAATCTCTGATTTTTTAAACGTGATCAAATCACGTGATCAACGTGACTGAAGATAAAAAAATTAACGATATGACTTGGCAATAGAGACGATACTAGTACAGACCAAAATTTTGTTTTCTTAGCTTGAAATTTGTAAGTAAATTAATTGTAAAGCACGGATTTACATCACTTGTTTCACAAACGAAATTTTCTCGATCGTTAAAAGGGGAGAAAAAAATCTTCATTGAATTTATAACATTATCCGAAATACGGCGAATGTTTTATTATAATTTTTCGGATTTTCTTTGATATGGATCCAAAAAGAATGAAAATTATAAAAACTCACTAGTTTTCCAATATTAAGATATATATATATATATATATATATATATATATATATATATATATATATATATATATATATATATATATATATATATATATATATATATATATATATATATATATATATATATATATATATATATATATATTCCCAAAATATTGTTTGGCCAAAGTCCAACATAATAAAAATCTATAAATTCCTTGAATTCTAAAACGTTTAAAAAACATTTGTTTTATTTTGCCACAAAATAATAAATGCAAATTCAATATGTGAAATTTGTTACAAATCAATAAACCATCAACAACAACTACAACAACATCACCAACAACATAATCAAAACATTCAACCCATTTTGACCCTCTTCAATATAAAACAAATTTCACTTTTCATCCTAATTTTCAACACTTCAGACAAAATACACCACTCACACAAACAAACACTTACACATACATACACACACACAATATAATTTATATACGCATAAAACCATGCAAAAGCAAAACATACTCACACACATACACAATTACATTTAACATACATACATGTGAGTGAATTTTTGTTACTTTTTTTTAGGTAACAATGTTAAGCGGTCATTTCACCATGACCTGTTTTTCTGATTTTGCTTTTATTTTTTTCTGTTTTCTGCTTTTTCTTTTTTTTTGCTGTTCAACGAGTACGTACGCAAAACCCAACACTAACAACAACACCAAAAACGAAATAATTGCCAAACAGAAATAACAACAACAACAACAACAACATTAACAACCGTAGTAATGACGAGAACTAATTTTTACATCAACAGCAACAAAAATAAATGTAAGAGTAATGGGTGGCAGTGGGGAGTGTTAGGAGAGAGTCTAGGCAGAAGAGTTGTGAAGAGAATAAAGAGCAAAAAAAAAAAAAAAAAGAAGAAGACGAAGAAGAATCAAGAAATATAAAAATATACAATGGGAAAAAACCAACAAGATTAGTTGGCCACCACACATCCCACAAAGCGTCTAAATATAAAAATTTATATTGTAAGTGTGTTAGTGTGTTTGTAAATATGTATATTTAGTTACAATATTTGTTGTAACACAACAACAACAACAACACCTCTAACAACTATAATAATGTCATCATGTAGATTTTTTAAATAACATTTAACGAAAAATAGACCACGATTTTATAAAAGAGGCAACAAAATATAAATAACAAAAGTAAACAACAGCAGCAGCAACAACAACAACATGAAAGCACTTTCCACGGTATGACATACTTTAGTTACACTGCTTTCGTGTTTGTAAATGTTGTGTGTATAATGTTTGTGTGATCCCAAAGATAGAAAGTGGAACAGGAATTACCTACCTCCTCTTTTCCCCCCTCATCAACCACACACACACACAAAACACCACCAACAACAATCAACCAACCACTGACACATCAATGCCAGAGCTACAAAAACGACCATAAATAAAGTGGAAACAGCAAAAGAAGAGGAACAAAAAAAGAACTATTGAGTTGATAATACGCCAACGTTATGGCACGATGTTGCTGTTGCTGTTGTTGATGATGATGATTTCATGCTGCTGCAGATTTGTTATTTTTCATTTAGATTTTCATTGCGAAACAACATCAACACTACACTTGCCTGGCTGCCACAAAATTCTTATAAAATCAAATGAAATACAAAACACCCGCCACAAGACTAGACTCACCGCCTGTCAGTCCATCAGTCTATATGTCAGTGTGATGTTTAGTTGTTTTAGAATTACAATCTCTCTCTGAGAGGAATTTATTCTCACAAAATCAAATTACTATTTGCCACATTGTCTGCTTAAACGTCTCTCTGTCTGTCTATTTGCTTGTATTTCACTTTGTTTGTCTGTCTGTTTATTTGTCAGTCAATTACAGAAGTTGGTTTTGTGTCAGTCAGTAGTAAACAACTAAAATATGAAAAGCAGCTACAACAACAACATTTACAATAATAACAAAAAAATGGGAGCAAATTACTTAAGTCAGCGGTGTGCTTAATGCGGCCAAATTTAATAGCATTTTGTTTGCTAATATTTTCATTCTATGTTGTTTATGTTCGTGTATTTGTATTAGTAAGTATTCGTGTTAATGTTGTTGTAGTTGTTCTAGTTGGTAGAACCTACCTATTATCTGCCTACTTAACTTAAATACAAAAACATTAGTGGTGAATAGAGAGAACAAGAGAGAATCCATAATAAATAAGTTACAATAGAAAAAAGAGCGCGGGAGAGTTAAATTACAAAAACATAGAGTTGCCAAACCATTACAGAGAGTTCTCAAGAAAGCGGTAGAATTTAGAACAGTAATTTTAATTGTAAAAATATAAAAATTTTATTTTTGTTACTTTACATTGCTCACACGTTACATTTTAACAAAATTTTTGGTAAAATGTTCAATTAGAAAAAGTTATTGATAATTAAAATAATCGATAAATGTGGAAAAAATTTAGAGAAAATTTTCGATAAATTTGCGATTTAGAGATAATTTTCGATAAATTTGCGATTTAGAGAAAATTTTCGATAAATTTGCGATTTAGAGATAATTTTCGATAAGTATGCGATTTAGAGAAAATTTTCGATAAATATGCGATTTAGAGAAAATTTTCGATAAATATGCGATTTAGAGAAAATTTTCGATAAATATGCGATTTAGAGAAAATTTTCGATAAATATGCGATTTAGAGAAAATTTTCGATAAATATGCGATTTAGAGAAAATTTTCGATAAATATGCGATTTAGAGAATATTTTCGATAAAATTGCGATTTAGAGAAAATTTTCGATAAATTTGCGATTTAGAGAAAATTTTCGATAAATTTGCGATTTAGAGAAAATTTTCGATAAATTTGCGATTTAGAGAAAATTTTCGATAAATTTGCGATTTAGAGAAAATTTTCGATAAATTTGCGATTTAGAGAAAATTTTCGACAAACTCTCGTTTTATAGAAAATTTTCGATAAACTCTCGATTTATAGAAAATTTTCGATAAACTCTCGATTTATAGAAAATTTTCGATAAACTCTCGATTTATAGAAAATTTTCGATAAACTCTCGATTTATAGAAAATTTTCGATAAACTCTCGATTTATAGAAAATTTTCGATAAACTCTCGATTTATAGAAAATTTTCGATAAACTCTCGATTTATAGAAAATTTTCGATAAACTCTCGATTTATAGAAAATTTTCGATAAACTCTCGATTTATAGAAAATTTTCGATAAACTCTCGATTTATAGAAAATTTTCGATAAACTCTCGATTTATAGAAAATTTTCGATAAACTCTCGATTTATAGAAAATTTTCGATAAACTCTCGATTTATAGAAAATTTTCGATAAACTCTCGATTTATAGAAAATTTTCGATAAACTCTCGATTTACAGAAAATTTTCGATAAACTCTCGATTTATAGAAAACGTTCGATAAACTCTCGATTTATAGAAAACGTTCGATAAACTCTCGATTTATAGAAAACGTTCGATAAACTCTCGATTTATAGAAAACGTTCGATAAACTCTCGATTTATAGAAAACGTTCGATAAACTCTCGATTTATAGAAAACGTTCGATAAACTCTCGATTTATAGAAAACGTTCGATAAACTCTCGATTTATAGAAAACGTTCGATAAACTCTCGATTTATAGAAAACGTTCGATAAACTCTCGATTTATAGAAAACGTTCGATAAACTCTCGATTTATAGAAAATCTTCGATAATTTCTCGTTTTATAGAAAATATTTTCTAAATTCTCTTATTCATTCCAAAATATATATAAAAATCCATAAATGATGGTAACTTATTCCGTGTAACATACTTAATTTTACTCTCTATGTGTTGATGTCAAACTTTGGTATTTATAAATCGTTTATAATAAAACAACAACAACCACACAAATGAGAATATTATTACACACATATAAATAGGATGTTATGAACTTGTTCCCTTTGCAATCGCACAAAGAAATCTGCAAATAGCCTAAATCAAACATACGAACACACACAAACACATGAACATGAAGATTATACACTTCCAACTCCCCCACATTGTTAAACACTTTGCACAACAAAGTTCTGTATTGTTTTTGTTTTATTAAATGAATGCACTTGCAGCACATACAGTCAAGTCAGTCACTCATTTATCGCTCATGTGTAGGTTTTTTTATGTTTTTGTTCTTGTTTTTATAGTTTTTTGTTGTTGTTCCGTTGTTTACATCAAGTGCAATAGCAATTTGTTGTATAAAATTTACTCTCATTTTACGCTCTCATAACAATATTTTCATACTCTTTTTATTTATTCAATCTTTTGTTATTGTTGTTGTCCAACCATATGCGTAGCAAAGCATGTGTGACTTTGTGTGTTTTTTGTTTCTTTCAAGCAAAGAAGTAAAACAAAAACAAAATATAGTTTCAATGATGTGTGTGAGTGTGTGTATTTGAGAGTGTTCAAGTGATAGTGTTGAAGTTTTTAGAAGAGGGCGACAGGTGTATGGTGGGGTTTATTTTGTTGACCTAATTTTTCTCTTCATCAAATATTTTTGCTGTCACTTTTTTTCGTGGTTGTATGTGGTGTTTTGTTTTTGTTATTGCTGCTGCTGGTGTTGTTTTTTTTATTTTATAAATTTTGTGCTCAATTTTTTTTATTCTGTGTGAGTAAAAAAGTTTATTTGTGAATTTGTTTTTCGTGTGTGTGTGTATGTGTGTGTTCTTTTTTATTGATAGGACGGGGGAGAAAATTTTTGAAAATGTGGTAGGTTAGGTCCAACCAACACAAAATGTTTTTCACACACACATACACACATATATACGCAGTAGACACACATAAGAATAGTGCACTTAGAATGGGAATCATTACAACAAAAATACATGTGTGCACATCAAACACTCACTCACAGATACAAAATAAATAAAGTCAAATTGTGACAATCCACTGTAATCGATGCAATTTATTTATTTTGTTATTTTTGTTGTTGTTGTATTTTAATTTTGTTCTATTGAGAAATTGGGGTTTCTTTTTAATTTAAACACAAAATTTATTTATTTCTATTTTTTTCTTTCTTCTCTTCTTTGTTGTTGTTGTTATAAAAATTCTTTTAAGATTGACACACTTCCGTTTTATTATTTTCATATGATTTTTTCTCTTCTTTTTTTATTTAAATATTATTAATTTTCTTGTTTTGTTTTTATTTGGATTATTTTATTCTTTATATTTCATACCACTTTTTTCTTATTCTTTTTATTATTTTTTGGTTTAATTTAAATCCACGAAATAAAACAGAAAAAAATTTTGTATTTTTAGCTGAAGCTTTGCGAGCTTCAGTTGTTTGACGTTTGGAAGTGTAACCGACTCTGGAATGCCGATGGCCATGACGGCAGCTGTTTGCTTGCTAGTCACTCAGCCAGCCAGCCAGCCAACCAACCAGTCATCCATCCAACTTGCTTGTTTGCTTCACTATTTTGTTTGTATGTTTGCTAAATATAATAAAGTGTGGTAGATTTGTTAGTTTTCATGTTGTTTTTGTCTCTCATTTTTTACCACGTTTTTTGTTTCTTTTTATATATAAAACACACCTCGTATCGACAACTAAACATTTGTGTGTTTTCTTTTGTTATTGTTTTTGTTACAATCAGCAAACAAACAAAAATAAAAACAAAAAAGAGAACATTGCCGTCATAGCATTAGTTTTAGGAACGGACATAGTGAAATTAGGTCAACAGGTTTGGAGTGGGCTCGCATTAACGCTGCTGCTGCTGCTGCTTCTGTTATCATTAACGTTAACAGATTAATAAAGATACTGACTGACTAAATTAATAACTGATTAAATGGTGAGCATTTGAGGCAGCGTTACCAAATTAAGATCTTTTTATGTCAAATTTTTATTTATTGTAAACGTTTTTTCTTTTTGTGTTTTATTTCTTTTTTAAGCAAATTAAAATTAACATGTGGTTTTTTAGATCACTATACTGGATCAGGGTTATACATTTCCCAAATTTTTAAAAATCAAATTAATTATTTTTATTGAGAAAATAGACTTAACGTTGTAAGATTTTATGGGAAAATGTCATGTTTTGGATTAATTTTCGATAAATTCACAATTTCTCAAAAATTTTCGATAATTTCTCATTTATAGAAAATTTTCGATAAATTCACAATTTATAGAAAATTTTCGATAAATTCACAATTTATAGAAAATTTTCGATAAATTCACAATTTATAGAAAATTTTCGATAAATTCACAATTTATAGAAAATTTTCGATAAATTCACAATTTCTCGAAAATTTTCGATAAATTCACAATTTATAGAAAATTTTCGATAAATTCACAATTTATAGAAAATTTTCGATAAATTCACAATTTCTCGAAAATTTTCGAAAATTCCCAATTTCTCGAAAATTTTCGAAAAATTCCCAATTTCTCGAAAATTTTCGAAAAATTCCCAATTTCTCGAAAATTTTCGAAATATTCCCAATTTCTCGAAAATTTTCGATAAATTCACAATTTATAGAAAATTTTCGATAAATTCACAATTTATAGAAAATTTTCGATAAATTCACAATTTATAGAAAATTTTCGATAAATTCACAATTTATAGAAAATTTTCGATAAATTCACAATTTATAGAAAATTTTCGATAAATTCACAATTTATAGAAAATTTTCGATAATTCACAATTTATAGAAAATTTTCGATAAATTCACAATTTATAGAAAATTTTCGATAAATTCACAATTTATAGAAAATTTTCGATAAATTCACAATTTATAGAAAATTTTCGATAAATTCACAATTATAGAACATTTCGATAAATTCACAATTTATAGAACATTTTCGATAAATTCACAATTTATAGAAATTTTCGATAAATTCACAATTAAGAAAATTTTCGATAATTCACAATTTATAGAAAATTTTCGATAAATTCACAATTTATAGAAAATTTTCGATAAATTCACAATTTATAGAAAATTTTCGATAAATTCACAATTTATAGAAAATTTTCGATAAATTCACAATTTATAGAAAATTTTCGATAAATTCACAATTTATAGAAAATTTTCGATAAATTCCCAATTTATAGAACATTTTCGATAAATTCCCAATTTATAGAACACTTTCAATTAATTCCCAATTTATAGAACATTTTCGATAAATTTACAATTTATAGAACATTTTCGATAAATTCACAATTTGTAGAACATTTTCGATAAATTTACAATTTTTAAAACATTTTTCTATGAATTTTTTGATTTAGAAAATTTGTAATAAATTTACAATTAATGAAAAATCTTCAAATAATTTCCTATTTTATGTAACTTAAAATTGATAAAATAATATTTTCAATATAACACAACTTGATCGTATTTGGCCGAGCATTTAAAGACCTACCGTCTGATATTTCCCATGATATTAAACATTACCGGGAGAACTTGTGTTTTGAAGACCAAAAAAATATAAAGCATTTTCAAAAGAGGGAAAACACATACGGTATTTCTACCGTAACTGCCCGGTTTGCTCGGTGTTCGAGCTATTTCATACGAAAAGATAAAGCTAATGCAGATTTAAAAACATACAAAATGTTCCTGAGAGGAACGCTGTTAAAAAATAAGTAATTTACTCTTAACAGTCCTGAGCTGAGGTCAGTAGAGAGAAATTTGGCTCTTTTTTGAAATAGAATTGATGAGCATCAAAAAGGTGTCCAAAAGTGTGGTAGATTTTAAACAGACTACCTTTTCGAGCAAAAAGGCGGAAAGCACTTGAAAAACGTTTTCGAATGAAAAATATGTTTTGTGATTTTTTATAAAAATTCAATCAAATTAAAAAAAATTAAAAAAATATTTTTATTTTTTTTTTATTTTTTATACCTCCTTTTTATATAAACATGTGTATGTTAAGAATTTTTCGATTTCACTCCTTATATTTTCCTGTTACCTACTTAATTCAAAATTATGCTCAATTTAAACAAAAGTTTTCCTCTTATTTTTCTATCCAAATTTTCTTAACACCAAAGTTCTGATCAGATCCAAATAAACACAAAAAGATCTTTTATTCTATTGCAACATGTTTGTTGAAGTATTGAAGTATTGAAAATTAAGTATTTTACCTCCAACAATAAAAAGATTAATAAAAAGAAAAAATATTAAAGCGATGAGAACATTTTCAAAAAACACACAAAACAAACGAGCATCATTTCAAAAGTTCCGATCAGTTCCGATTTAAATAAATAAAGGTTTATGTGTGTGTATATCTGTGTTTATGCATTAAATGCAATATTTCTTCTAAGCGTTACAACTCAATATTATTGTGCAAATGTGAACACATACAAACACACATCACTCACACATATTCATATGATCAATTTATTCAGTTGTAGATCGTGCAAAAAAAATCTGCATTTAATAGTTGACTCAATTCGGATCGAAATTTAAAAAAAAAAAAAAACAAAAGACAGACAAAAAGTCAGATCAGTTGAGAAATCTTTAATAGAATTTTATAAATGGTGGGAAGTGCAACGGAAACAAATACATTGATAAATTTTAAGGTCTCCTTCTCCTCTCTTATACTCTTTGCTAATATGTTTTTTGTGTTTTCTTTCTTAGTGTTTTTGTTGGAATCTAATGTTGCTGCTGCTGTTGCTGGTGTTGTTGTAATGTGTTCATAATTGCCAAATATTTCTTTGGTTTAGTGTGGTTTGGTTCGTTTGGTTGGTTGATTAGTTGGCTGGTTGGTTGCTTGTTTGTTTGATTGTCGGTTGGTTGGTTCGTTGGTGTTCTTTTCCGATTCTTGTAAATATGTGTTGTATGTGTTAATATGTTGCCAACCTGTATTAAATGTTTGTAGGTTTACAAATACAAATGTTTTTTTATTTAGTTCCATTAAAAAAACACTTTACTTTTTGATGTTGAAAATATTTCGTTGTTCTTAATGGGGAAGAATGCGAATGGGAATTACTTGAAATATATTTCGAAGATCAGAGAGTTTGAAATATTTATGTTAAGGTGATAATTAGTATAATATTTCCTGAAAATTTTCTTGAGCACAGGCAATTAAATAAAATACTTTGACTTCTTAAATCATTATTTATACCATTAAAATTATAGAATAAATAAATCACTCCCAATCTCTTAGATATCTCCTGACATTTAAAATTAATGATTTCCAAAACTCACTGTAACTCCCATAGAAACAATTTAAATGGAACGAAGACTTTGAATCGATTTTCAGAATTTATTGTGTAAAGAAAATTCATGTTATCGTTGATTCAAAACTTTCAAGTATCTCGAAAGGTAACAGGTAAACTTAAGGTTTAAGTTAAAAAAATTAAGAGCACCTCAAACGAATTTTGTTTAAACCACAACCAGCACAAAACTCCCCGAAGATCTTCAAAGCAGTCCAATATGACAAAAGTTTTGCAACTGTTTCGTGTGCATTAAAGACTAAAGTCTTTAATGGAACCTCGAAGTTTTTTTATCTTTCAGATACGAAACCAAACAGTCTGAGTATTGGTTTACCTTATCGACATCTCTCTTATTTCAAGAATTATACCACAATGAAGGTCTTACAGATCCGTCGTAGAGACTTCCACGTCAAGAACGTCAAGCCCAGTGGGAGAAAAGGAGAGGATTTGAAATTTTTTTGTCCACCATTTCCTTGGATCTTCAAGTTAATGATAACATCAAGATAATCTCTCGATATTTTTATGAATTCTAATGGCATCAAGGAAATGAGAAGGATGTAAAATTAAATTGACCTCCTTTCTCCCCCCTTCTTTGGAATTTAAGAAGTTCAGTTATTATTACTCAGCATGACTTCAATGATCTTCAAGTTAATGATAATATTTGGAGGAACTCTCAGTTTTTTTGATGAATGGGAATAGTGTATTCGAACCAGCAATAGGATATTTTATACTTAAACAACACTACAGAATCAAGATAGCTAAACCTTCTATATTTTTCGTAATACTTTAACAAATTCTTTGTATTTTAAATTGCTCTCCAATCTGGTCTTCATTTACCTCAATCCCAAGTACTCGTTGTTATATAAAATGCCATAATTTAGTACATTCATAACGGTGTTTTTTCACCCATTAAGGAAAAGTTATTTGGCAACAGTAAATCCATTTCTAAAAACTTAAAATTATTGCAATAATTCCACATTTTGTCATAGGGTAACCTTCCTTATTAGTAGTTTTTGGTGTCACAATTTTTATTCTGCTGTTTTTGCCTTAAAATCCCCTTTCTCTCTCCCCCACTTCAGACACACACACACATTTAGTTAACACTCGTATCAAAGTGTTAGACTTAAACTTAGTTTTTTTTTCTATTTTGGTTTTTCTTATTTTGTTGTTTCTTTTTTTGGTGTTTTTTTTTATTAAGATAAATGAAACTTAGGAAAAACACGAGAACGTATCTTAAGAAAAGCACAAAAATGAAATACTAAAAAAAAACATTACAACTACAAAAAGTACAAGAAAAAAGGAAAAAACCAATAGAAACTATAAAATCAGTAAGAAACAGAAAAAATGTAGAATAAAAAAAACTACAATTTGCAGTCAGTTAGACTTACAGTCAAGTTAAAAAGTAAGTCACTTAGTCAGTTCATATGCCTGTCAGTCAGTCAGTCATTAAGTTTGTCAGTTATTTAGTCAAGCATGCAGACATTAACAGCCACCTGCAGCAAATGAAATCATTAAAGTTTTCTGTTTCTGTTTCTATTTCGTTTTTTCTATTTTTTTCTATTTCTTTATTTTCAAGATATTTTTCTGTGTTTCAACAAAAATATATATTTTTTTTTGTAATTTTTTTTATTACATTTTCGAGTACCAGTGAACAACGAACGGCCCACAAGGTAAGTCAGCTTATAAAATAACCCAGTTTAATACTCACTTATATACGAACTAACTTTAGTCTGTATGTTTGTATGTTTGTTGGTTTGTACTCGTTATTTGGTTTGGTTTTTTTTTAGTTATTTTTAAAGCCAAGATTTCGCAATTTTGGTAGCAGAACAAAAAAAGTGATTTTTTTCCATAAAAAAAATTAAATTTAGTAAAAAAATTGAGTAGATTTGTTAGGGTTCAAGAAGTTTATTTTTAGTTAATTTCTAATACAAAAAAAATTAATTTAAATTTTTTAGGAATTAATTTTATTAAGTAAAGTTCTTAATTAATATAGACTTTTGCAGGGTCTGCACTGTACATTTCGCAATTTCTTCACTTTCGTTTGCCAGATAATTAATAATCCCGAAGCCATAACTGACTCGATCTCTAAAGAATTGTACCACATGAGAACATAATGGACCACCCTGTAGTCTAACCTCAATGCCCAAAATTGTGACCATTTCTATAGACCAGCTCTCTATCAATCTGAGCAGAACAGATATTCATTTACTCACACAAAGACTAATGTAATGCTATTGGGCACCTCTGCTACAGACCAAACAGGGTCAATAAAAATACTGGTATTGTTCAAGAAAGCACGACAAAACACCATTCGACCTCCATTCACCAATGTATATCAC
Organism: Cochliomyia hominivorax; assembly: GCA_004302925.2. NCBI lineage: Eukaryota > Metazoa > Arthropoda > Insecta > Diptera > Calliphoridae > Cochliomyia > Cochliomyia hominivorax. Next base: position 84,762,729 of record PYHX02000494.1, read on the forward strand.
TCAAATACTAATACGAAATACTGGGATACTTGCTGAACATTTTAAACTTCATCAAAATGTACCGTGCACTTTGATTGGTTCACTTTTCATTTATTTTGTATTCAAATTATGTTCTTAATAAAAATATAGTTAGAATTTTCGTTTCAAACAATCAAACAGTCATTAAAATTTAAAAAATTCACAGATGTGATTTGGTCAAACATTTACTTTTCGTTCCAATTAATCAAAATATTTCAATTCTGGGAAAAAATATTTATTTGTTTCATTTTAATATAAAATAACATTTTTTATGAAAAATTAAATTTTTTTTGTGAAAATTAAAATTACAATTTTAGTGAAAATATAAAATTTTCAGTGAAAAATTAAATTTTGGCGAAAAATCAATTTTTTTATGAAATTAAATTTTTATTTAATAAAATTAAGTTTCAATTTAAGTGACAATTTTTAATTTTTCAGGAAAATTCGAATTAAAAAAATGATTTAAAAAAATAAAATTTAAATGAAAAATTTAATTTTATGAAATTTTAATTTTTGATGAAAAATTCGTGAATAATTTAAATTAAAAAATATTTTAAGCAAAATAGTAAAGGTTTGGTAAAAAATATCAAATTTTATTTAAAAAACTCAGTTTTTATTAAATTAAAGAAAATCACTTTAATTAAATTGTCATCTTTGAGTAAAAAAATATAATTGATAATAATAAAATAAAATTGTATTAAATATTTTAGGGAAAATCTAAATTTTTAGTAAAAATTTAAAAATTGATATTTTTAGTGAAAATTTAAATTTTTAAAGAAAATGAAAATTTTATGTATAAATTTAAGTTTTTCGTAGAAATTGATTTTTTGTAAAAATTTATTATTTTTTCTAGAATTGTTAGTGAAAAATGAAATATTTATTAAAGATTGGAATTTTAAGTATTTAAATTTTTAATAAAAATTTAAGTTTTTAGTGATTTTTTTTTTTTTTTTTTTTTTTTTTTTTTTTGTGAAAATTTATTTTTGTTGAAAATTGTTAGCGAAAAATTAAATATTTATTAAAATTGAAATTTTTAGAAAAATATCAAATTTTTAGTGAAAATTTAAATTTTTGAAATTGTGAAAATTTATTATATAAAAAATTCAAAATCCTTCAAATTTTGAAAGACCGTTTAAACAAAAATAAAAAAACAACAAATAACTTTTAACAAATTGTTTAATTCATAATAATTCTTATTTAATTATTATGAGGGGATTTTTATGAATTTTTCCCTTCGATATGAATTATTTTAAATAAAAATAATTTAAATTTTTAGTTGTACAAAGAATTCGAAATCCAAGTAAATAACACCCCCCCCAAACATTTTGTTATATAAAAATAAAAATCTATTTAAATTTATTAATTTAAATAAATGAAACAAAACTAAACAGAAAAATCCGTTTTATTTAAACTTAAACGAGATGGCAGCCCTTTTTCCTATTTAGTGATGATAGAAATTGCATCACATTCCTCTCTCTCTATGTCTCTTTGTAAATGTGTCTCTGTCTCTGTCTGCCTGTCACCCACTCTCTAATAATGATGACAATGGATGTTGATAATTTATTCCCACTTAATTTTCAATTTGAATTTTTGTTTTTATCCAATTTTTTATTCATATATTTTTTTTGTTGTTTGTTCATATTCTGATTTAAGAATTGTAAAATAAATATGTGTCACACATACACACACACACACAAACACACACATACTGACACAATGCAGGTGAATTTATTGTTTTGATTTGTTGTTGTTCTTTGTATTTTCTTAAATTACAAATCTGTTTAATTTTACAAAATTCAGCAAAAAAAAAACAATAATATTATTGTCGTTCAAGCCCAACAATGTAATACCCTACACCACAAAATTGTTTGTAAATGGTAGTTACAAGAAAATAATGAACGACCCTCGTATAATTTTACTTTATGACTTATTCTTTAGTGTATTGTACATTGATGTGAAAGTAATATTTATATGAAATTCATTCTACATTACAAGAAATTATAGATCGACCCTCTTATAATATTGCACATTGATTGTTATTTATATTGATTTGTCCAATTGTTACTACAATACCAAGTGAGTTTTATTCCCTTCTTAGTAATATTTGAATGGTGGATTGTATGAGACCTATGAAAAGCAAAAGAACGACACTCGCATAATTTGTCACATCTGTTTATAATATCAAAAGACTTACTTCTGTCAAATTTCGTTAAAATCATTTAATATTTAGGACTTTTATGGGCTTAAAACATAATTCCGGGGGGACTTTCATCAAGATATCTTAAAAATTGCGGCCTATAGACTTTGCATGGACAGCCTGCCGGACGGACAGACAGATGGATTTCGCAAGGTTTTTATGAAAATTCACATAGTGATAGTGGAAGTGTGGGCGAGCTTAAGTTTTGAACGGGGATGGAAATCCTATATCTTATTTATACTTTTCAGAAAAGTTACTTTATGGGCTTTTCTGCAAAGCAAAAAATTTCAAAAACTTAAATTTTGAGAGAACCAGAGTTTCTCAAATTCAACCTATTTTTCACAATACTCTAATTTGTCAAATTACAATACGGGAATTTAAAGAATAAAATATATTTCCTATAAAGTTTAATAAGTTCTAAAATTCTTGTAAATATAAATCATTGCTCTCCGATATCGGTTGGAAAGATATAACAAAATGTGAAAAAACTTATTTTTGGAAATTTTCGATTTTTTTTGGAAATTAGGTTTCCGATTATGTATCAAAAATTTCATATATATGAAAAAATTTCCTAAGAATGGTTGATCAGCAAACATTTATTTTAAAGATTAAAAATAAGACTAATCAATACATCTACGGCCCTTTTCCGCAAAAAGTGTGTGTTATACATTTTTGAAAAGTAATAATTTCCAATACATTGATAAATATCTTATCTACCTTTACCTTTCCATGATCCATAATTATCGAAACACTGCACTGCTCTTAGTAAATTATATTTTTTATAGCTTTTTTATAAAAACCAAAAGGTCAATATGTACACATAAATATTTATACACCAACCACCTACGCACAGTGTATCCATTTAGAAATTATTCAGTAAATTTTGAACCTTTAGAGATTTCTAAATAAAATTTTACATAATCTGAACTTAGATCTTTTTTAATTGTTTTGGAGAAACACAAGCACCTAAATGATCAGTACCCTTTAAGGTTGACCACCTTGGGTGTGTTGATTTTTCAAAAATTCGCAAAAATCCATTTATGAATTGAAAGAAAAGAAATTTTTGTATATAAAAACTCATTGTAAACTTAGAGTTTTAAAGGGTCACATACTACGCTCCTGATCATGTAGGGGCTTGAGTTCTTCCATATCAACTCAAAAAAAACCTCAGCTCTGATTGTGTGAGCTGAGGTGTGAAATAACGGCTCTAACGGTTCAAAAGTTCCTAAATTATCTCCAAAAAATTTCGATTTAGACACACTGTTCTACGTTGGTGTAGGGTATAAATTGTTTACAACACACATTCTCTTCCATACAAAAAGACACACACATACATACATGCATCCATATAAACATAAATATTAAATTTATATGTGATTTGATTTATTTTTGTTATTGTTGTTAAATAAAATAGAAACGAAATCAAATAAAAATAAATAGAATTAATTGGGTCATTCGCTTAGATTTTTACAAAAACAAAAAATAAATAAAATAAAATAAAATAAATAATTTTTTTATTTAAAAACAATTGAAAAATGTTTTTCACTCACTCACGTTTTTTGTTTGTTTTTATTTTGGAAATATAAAATCGATTATATTTGTTGTTGTTGTTTTAGAACCCTTTTAGAAGAAGAGTTAAAAAGGGTTTCTTTATGTTTTGTTTTATCTTATTTTTATGTTTGTTGTAATTTTATTTTTTTTATTTAAAATTCCGGGAATATTTTGCAGATATTTTTAAGATTTTTTCTTATTTGTTGTTGTAAGTGTGGTGGATTTTGAATAAAATTATACATTTATTACGACACGTTTTTTATTTTTTTTTTACAAATTGGACGTTTAGTTTAGTACTTTTTTTATTAAAAATGCATTTAAAAAGTATTCGTTTCTTTTTCTATTTTGTAATTTTTGTGGTTTTTATTTATTTATTTATTTCCTTTAGCGGCATAAACAATTTGATTTAGAAAAAATAATACAAAAAAAGAAAAACTTAAAAATAAAAAAAGTCAACAGTTTTTGTGGAGCAAACGGAATAAAAGCGCTCAAGACGCGTTATTTAGCAGACCTACGAACGCACTAAAAGTACCAGCGTATAAAAATCAGTTACAAACGCACGAGAATTTTCAATTTTTTTGTTTTTTTAGTTGCTGTTGGATTTTGTAATGTAAAACAACAACAACACTAGCAAAAACCAAATTTAAGAAGAAAAACAAACACACATACACACATTTATACTCTTTAAACTAACGAAGAATTATTTGAAAACGTTACGAAAATAAAGCAGAGTAGGAAAAAATGTCCAACATCAAAAAGAAGAGAAAAAAAAAAGAGTTTTAACGCCAAATTCCGCATCCGCAATGGTCGCAAAACAAAAACACACTGATTGTCAATGGTGTTGAAGCAAATAAAAATCTCTCTAATAATATTTACAACAAAAACAAAACTAAAATCAACAACAACACACACACATATATATATATATTGAATCAATGATAACTACAACGACGACGACAGCAACAGCAACAGCAACGGCGGCAACGACATCGTTAACGATGACTTCTAAGTATGGTGGGTTCAGAACAACAACAACATCAACAGCAAACCACATAAAATGCAACAACATCTACCAACAGCAACATTAACATCAACAGCAGGCCAATGGCAGCAGCATTTATTTAGCAACAATTAAACAACTAAAAGCTCACAGCAGCAACAACAATAATTTTGCTTCTTGTTAAAAGTTTTATTTCACCTCCAAATATTTTTTTCTCTTCAATAAAATGTGAATAATAAAAAAACACAGTGAAAATAAAAAATCATAAAAAATAATCATAAAACATGAATGACTTGGGAGTATTCAAAATAAGTATATAATAATTACACATTACATATTAATGTGTGTGTATGTATGTGTGTAGTAGTATCTGTGTAATATATTTCAAGTGTTAAAACCGATATTTATTTGCATTTTTGTCTTCAAATCAAAATCGGTAAAAAATTACAGGTGGGATTATTTCCGGTGATGGGATTTGGAAAAACCAAAATTAATTGTCTAAACTAATTGTCTTTAGCAAAATATATTGGGTATACAAGTTCATATTTGTATATCGTACTCCTACATTGTGTCCAAATCGATTTTTTAAGGAAATAATTCTGCAGCTTTTGACTGATCTGAGATCCTTATCTGGACAGGGCTGTAGTAGGTGGCCTCCAAAGTCAACCACCCCGGATATGTTGATTAATTTTCAAAAAATTGCAAAAAAATATGATGTTAAACCCACCGATCATTTCAGAATAATTTTCGATGTCGGTTTAGCAATGTCCGTCCGTCTAACTGACTGTCCCCATTAATTTTGTGATGAATATACAACTCTAAATTTTAAGACATCTTAAGGAATTTTGGCGGATATCATTACTTTGACCCAAGGACGATGGCTAGTTTGGAAAGAAGACTGTAACTTTTGAACCTTTGCAGATGTTTTAGTTTAACATGGTTACAGCTGAAGTGTTTTCGACTTCAGGCCCCAGGTAATCAAGGGCTTCAAATGTGGATCATCTCAGGAACACAGTCGTGAAAAATAGATTTTTTTGTAAATAAGTTTGTAACATTTGATTGGCTAGATGGATTTGCATGACATTTAACATAATAATAACAAGTGCAGCAATATAACTTTGGGAATCGGTCCTTAAAGTGGCGGATGTTTCTTTTTCTTTTGAAATATTTTTTTACTTTCGAACGGTTAAAAAAATCTTAATATAATGTGTAGCATAAGAACTTTAAAAATTGAACTCCATAGTGGCTGCAAAATGTGTTCAAATCGAAATTTTTGGTAAATAATTCTGAAAATAATGAAATTTCCATACTTTTCTATAACAATGGTTTCATATCGATTTTGGAAACGATTCTGAAGCTTTAGAATCGTTGGTAATATCTTAGTCGAATACAACATGGCATTATAGAGTTATACTCAAGTTGATTTGGAGGATTACATGCTCCCAGCTGGTCATGGGATGGTGGTAGTATTGTGATTTTTCTTCAAATTCGAAAAGGAAAAGACTGTTTTTTAAGCCAAGGAAATTTGTTTGTCCAATGTTCACATTTCCTATTGGAAATACGCAAAATTCCAACTCGTATAAAAATTTAAAAATGATTTTAATAAAACTTGACACTAATAAATCTGATGACATTATAAAACGATGTGCTAAGTTTTAGCAAGAATCGATCGCTTATTTTCATAGCCCCCCATACAATTTCCACTTTCGACTTTTAATTTGAAGGTATAAATCTTTCATATATGTCGGTATTGCAATATATTTTAATTAAATTAAGCTAAATTTAAGTAAAAATGAAAGTTCAAAATCTTACGAGGGTCGGTTCAAAATTATCTATAGCTCCCATATAGAACTCCCCCAGAAAAATAACTTTAAAACCCATAAATCCCACATAAATTAGTATCACATTTATAAGGATGTTCAAAATTTAGCGAGGTTCGGCCCATTATTTACTATAATCAATCATTTTTTCAAGGAACTTTTTACCAGGCAAAATGAGCGATGGATAGGATCAGGGGAAAAGAACACTCATACAAGGCAAATATTGATCGTCGAATATTCAAATAACAGCGAGAATTCTCTAATTTGATCCCAATACGTTTTAAGGAACTGTTTTATTACACAAAATGAAGAACGGATAGGACCAGGGGAAGAGGTAGCCTCTATACAAAGAAAATATTGAATTCCTAAGGATATTTCTTACTGGCCAAAATGTAAGATGGATAGAACCATGGAGAGGGGTACCACACACACACACACACATAATTTATAAGAGCGGCAAAGCGTACTTGGTCTTAGCTAATATTAATAAATAAAGTTCGATTTTTTTTGGAATAAATATCTTGAAATTAATACGATGAATTTTTTTACAAATTCCGATTTATTTCGGTTCTCATTTTTCATAAATTTACTAAGTTCCAATTTAATTGTTTTTGAAATTCAAAAAGAAGTACCATTTTCATTACGTCCGCTAAACGTCTCCGTCTCCACATAATTAATGCTGCTGTTAACAGCAAATGTGAGATTATGTTGCGCTGTCGCTATTTCGTTTTGCTTTGATTTGCGTTCTGCTGTTTGCAGTAAGTGTTTCCCTCAAAATGCTTGATGATAGTTTATTTCATTGTTGTTGTTGTTGTTTTTCATTTTCATACAAACACACATACATACATACGTACATTATTTATTTGTAGATATGTATGTACTACGTTTTTCTCAAGGCCTACAGATTTAGGCCAAAAATCTCAAGTGATCTAAACCAACCAAACAAGAGTCTGTCTGTCCGTCTATCTTTCGTTTTGTATTTATTTCACATGTTCGTTCGTTTGTTTGGTTGGCGCTCGTTTTTTTTCTTTTCGTACGTTCATTGATTCCAATTTTTTATTTTAATGTTGAGTTGTTGTTGTCAACTACTTACCTAGTGAGCGAGTCGACCGACCAATTTACAACAAGCCCACGAAACAAATATTTCTTTTTTAATTTTAACAGAATAGAAAAACCAACAACAACAACGACAAATTACAGGCAAAAGCAAAAAAAAACATTATTTAAAACTCAGTGTAGCGATAATAATGAAAGAGCGCAAATGAAATCGTATATGAACATCGATATATTGAGAAATCCATACAGTTGAAGACAGTGGAGAGTTAAATAGAGTAAGAAAATATGATTACACTTGTTACTCTATGAGCGGATGGAAATTGGGAGATTAAGATTAAAAGATTTGTTGATCGGCGATCTTAAATTTGGGAAATGTTTGGTTAGTTCTGTGTAATCAGGATGATTTGGGTAAAATCTTACAGTTTTGGGTCCGAGTAATGTTTATTATACCCTACGATGAGGAATTGTGCGTTTTTCCAGAAGTTTGTAATGGGCAGAATAAATAATGCTACTTTTAAGACTTTTAAGTATACAGTTCGACTCGGAATAAGTATTTTTAGCGATGTCCATCCGTCTGGCTGGTTATCCTTGTAAACCTTGTGAACAAAATGCATATCTTGTTAAAACATGGCATATGCTATTATTTTGATAATGATGGATCCAATATTTCACATAGTCCCCATTCAAATGCTCCTCCCGAAATAGGGGTTTAAGATCATAGAATTCTAAATGTAAAGCGATTTTAACGAAATCTAGAACAAAAAAAGTCCTATAATATTCTTAAATTATCTGTCATATTATACGAGAATCGGTGCTTTATTCTCATAGATCACATACAATCACCTTCCAGATATCACATTGTACATACTTTGGTATTATAATAAGAATTGGTCAAATTAGAATAAACATAAGCAAACAATGATGTGAGAAATTTTACGAGGGTCGTTCGGAATTTTATTTTTAAATATTTAAATATATTTATAAAATTATAGAATTTTCAATTATCAAAAAAAAAATATTAATTTGAAAAATGTAAAACTTTTACTAAAATTTGAAAATTTTTCTAAATTTTAAAATTTTCAAAATTTTAAATTTGTCCAAAATTTAACTTTTATTAAAATTTTTATTTAAAACATATTTTTTTTTTAATTTTTACTAAAAAATTGAAATTTTTAATTTTCAAAAAAAAAAAAAAAATCCCATATTTTATTAAAATTTTAAAATTCTAATAAATCTTTATTTCTTTTAAATATTCTCTTTTTTGAATTCAATAAATTGTACAATTTTTACTAAAAATTTAATTTGTTAAGTTTTTTAATTTTTACTAAAATGTTCACTTTTAACAATAATTAAAATGTTAAAATTTTTATTAAAATATTACTTTTTTGCTTAGTCAAAATTTTTCCTAAATTAAATTTTTACTAAATTTCGTTTATTTTTCATTTTTTTCAATTTGGCTTAGGGACGATTTTCAAAATTTTATTATTTTTCTTAAATTTTGCTTTTCGTCAAATTTTTAATTTTTTTTTTTTCAAAATTTTTAAGTTTTTCATATTTTTTAAATATTACATTTCGTTAATTTTTAATAATTTGAAAAAAAAACAAACACTTTTGCATACATAAGTTTTTATTAAAAATTCCATAGAGTACTGACTAAAAAATCTCTGTTAAACAAATCTAAGTTTTCAAGACCTATGAAATTTACAAACTGTCTATGTAGTTTATTCTGTTATTAACAGTAGCAGTGGGTTCTAATTTTAGTATCTGCAATAATTCCATATTACTCACTGTATATAAAGTACAGACAGAAAAAAAAATGAGACAAAATTGTGTATTATTTAATTTAAATAGATCGGCGGATATAACAATATGTTGTTGTAAAAGCGAAAAAAACAAGAATAATTTACACTCAGAAAATATAAAAATATATAAATTCCGTTATTTTTTAAATTTATTGATCAGTGCATTTCTACACAACTATTCATAAATTACTTCTGCTTATTTACAAAAACTCAGGGTTGTATATCAGTTATTCACCACACCAGAGTTGTATTTCGAATGTACTACTTTATATAAAATTATTTGTTTATATTTAGTGTTTTTAATTGCAATGAGTAAGTCTGTTACAGTAGTGTAGTTTTATTAAAGAAAAAACACACACAGACGCAAAAAAATTTAATATGTAAACAAAAACGTATTTTTAGTTAAATTGAATATTGTGTTTTTATTTTCAATTTCAGAATTTATAATTTTCCTTTTTCGTATTATTGCAAATGGTATTACGGCGTTGGAAAAAACATCGTCTTTGATTTAAAACTAACAAAAAGCGCGCCGTCGACTTTGAACTAATCGGTTTGTTTCTCTGACCTACATCTTTAACAAACAAAAACAATGAAAAGCAGCACACACACTTGAAATTTATGTGACAAAATGATATGAAGAGTGAAGGTGGTAAATTTTACTGCTCAACCCACTAAATAGTTGACCCTTTTTTGCAAATTATATGTCATCATTAATGGATTTTTTTATAACACAGGAAACTTTAATAATTATTACAGATAAATGTTTTGTTTTGGTCTTTAATGTAAATTCATAAAATTTCAATAAATATATGTTTTAACTCACTTTTAATACAGCATTATTAATATTTATAAAATATATTGTTAACGGTAACAAACTTAATATTTCTTTTATTTATTATTACATGTTTCCTTTTTTATCACTAAGAGTTTGTAACAACTTTGACAGTTAGTTTATATAGAGAGATAATAGATGAACGATAACTATTGGTTAACAAAATTATCGATAACAAATAAGAATATAAAATCTATTTTTTATGAAAGAAATAAAATTGAATTTGAACTTTCCGATAAATATTATCAAGAACTTATTTCAATAATTAAATATTTAATTTTTTTATTGATAATAAAAAGGGTTTTTTGTTAACAGTGTTGTAGTTTTACTTTAGTACTTCACAGAGTTGCAATTTGCCTAAGTTATTCACCATTACAGGGTTGTGTTTGATGAGTAGTTAAAATGTGTAGTTATTTGTAGACATTTTCTTGACAACACTGTATTCAACACAATCTCACATTTTGCTTTCGTGTGCGTTGTGTGACTCTTTGTGTGAAATACAAAAACTAAAATGGCGACGTCAGTAGAGTGATGGAATTGAGGAATTTTTTCAATTGTGTTGATTTTTTATATTCATATTCTATATATTGGTGGATATTTTAACCCAATTACAACAATAAATCTAAAAACACAAACAAATAATACCAAATAAAAATATATATCAAACAATTTCAGTGCAAATGCCTAAAACAAAAAGTGAAATAAATAATAAAAAAGCAAATAAAAAACCTATTGAAAAAAGTGAAAAAAGTTACGCTAAAGAAAAAATAAAAATGGCGCCCGCGACGTCTTGACTTTCTTTTTTTTTTATTAATTTGTATAAAATGCGATTTTGCATAAAAATTTACATATTTTGTAAATATTTCCATTAAAAAACATGTTAAAAACACAAACGATTGAACTGTGAAAATCTTATTCAACAGAATATCGTGTAAAAGTTATAGAAAATTTGGAAAAAAGCAAAAATAAAAGTTAAAAGCGAAATTACTGTGGCCGTTGCTTTTTTAGTTCGTTCATTTCAGTTTCATTATTTCTACTTTTTTTTAATTTTTCATTCATACGTTCGTGTACGTGCGTGTGTGTAATTGTAAAGTTTTTTTTTTTATAAATAAATAAAAGGCCTTGAGGATGTGTGCTGCTCAAAGTAATCCAACACAAAGTTTTGGTCCTTATGCCTGGGGTTTTGCTGATAATACTCGAGGTGCCGAGTCCGTATTGGAAATTTCACCCAATATAAACTACACCGTGAGCGGGGAATCTGTAAGTAAAGAAATTCAAATTCCTTTTTTCCAATTTGTTCATACAATATGTTTTTATTTGAATTTTTCATTTTGTTTTCTATTCATTTTCATTTAGTTTTTTTCGAATTATTTGTTTTTTTTTTCTTAAAATTTTTATGAATTTTTATTCTATTCTGTCTGTGTTATGATATTCTGTGTTCAGTTCAGTGTCCAAAAGAGTAAGAAAAAAAATGGGGCTTAATTTGTGGTGTCCACAATACAAAACAAAAATATAATAAAAAAAGTATAGAAATGAAGAAATAGAAACAGAAAAAAGTAATAAAAAAGTCCACAATACTAATAAAAAAATAAAATTATAAGACTGTACTTGTGATAGTCGTGGTAGTGTTTCTCTTCGTTAGTCGTGGTCGCTGGTTGCTTGTTTGGTTGATTGTGTGTGCCTGTGCTGTGCTGTCTCAATATAAAAAAAAACGACAACACAACACGAACACTACTCTGACAATCTATTCGTTTGTATGTATGAATGTTTTGTTGTTGGTATGTTTGATTTGAAGAAAGCGCGCGCGTGATGATGTATGAGAATGATTATGTATGGATGTTTGTTTAGTTAAAGTTTTTATTTTTGTAGTTGAATTTTTGAAGGGGGAAGCGAGGAGGAGATAAAGTATTGTGTAAAATAAATATATGCATACATATTCAAAACGAATATGTGTAAATGTAAATACATGCATTCATACATACACACATATGTATACAAATATGAAGAAAATAAAATATATTGTTTTGTATTGTGTTGATACACAATATTTTTGTTATTTTTCTTGTTTTCTTCTTGTATTTTTATTTATGCTTTTGATGTTTTTTGTTGATAAATTGATTAAAATAGGAAAAAATGAAATGTCAAATTGTAAACATTATAATTGTTTACATAAAAGTGAACGATATATTTCATTCTTTTTTCTAATTTTAATTTTAATTAGGAATTTTAAAAATTAGTTTCCTCTTGTACCCAAGAATAGTTTTATCTATTTTAAAGCTTTTTTGAATTCCAAATTTATTGAAGCAAATTTCCAATTATTGCTAATTAGTGTTAATTTTTAAATAAATACTCGATAATTGCTTAAATAGCCTGTTAGATTTCAATAATAAAAATTCGTTATAGTCGAAATCGAAAATCTTTGTTATATAAATTCTATTCTTGTTACAACAAATAAAAAATTAACGTAATTTTTTTGGTCAATATAGAAGTTGATAATCCAATGTGGATATCAGTTAACAGGGGTGGATTTCTTATTAGAATATAGAATGTTACAAACAATACTTTCATTAGTTTAGTAATTTATAAAGAAAATACAAATTTTAATTTGTATTGCTGGCAAAGACCGACCAGACTTTAATTTTTTTGGTTTTGTGATCGAATTTTACTTTTATATTGAATTTTCTAAAAATGTGGACAAAAGAAAGACTCTCGTCGTTAATGAGACCGGTCGCAAATCTTTTTAAATGCACTTGAATTTAATTTATTGGGGAGAATATAATTAAAACCAGGCTGGCTTCGAAATCGTCATAATTTCTGTTATTACCAGATGTAATATTTTTTTTAAGTCAGAGAAAATAGAATTAGCTTAATTTTTTATAACATCCTTCTTCAGTGGCAATCTTCATTTATTTCGGTCATGTATCCAAATTTAAAGAATATGGAATTTCTTGCTATATTTTCTTACAAATATAATACAAAGAAAAATTAATTCGCCTTATTTCACTCAATTTAAAAACTTAACGTACAGGTGATAATCAATGTTACCATGATGTTAAATCCATAATGCTGCAGTTAAAAATTTAACTGTTTCTAGCTATGAAAATCGAACCGATGCTAATCAGGGTCAAAACTGCGCAAATCGGGCCGACGCTCTAGTGTTAAATAAATGCTACGGTCATACAAAACGACATTCTTATTACATTATTTAATGAAATGTAGTCCTTAAAACGAGAATCCATTAAACAAAAATTTCGAAATTTTTTTCCAATAATTATAATTCGATAAACATTTTCTGATGGACAAAAACTAAAACAAAGTTTTCGATCAAATAAAGTTATATATATGACTCATGGTCTTATTGTTGTTTTTCAATGAAAATATTTTTATATATCGCTGATTTGCTGCAAGATAGTCATAATAAAAAATCATTTTAAGGAAATATATACTTTTAATTGTTGACAGAATCATATTTTTTGGATTCATGAATAAAACTTGAAATTTGGGTAGTTTTTCAATCACTTGCAACCGAAGCGGACCTGTCAATTAATTATCTAACTGTCACAATATATTTTTGCATTTTTTTTCGCTCAGATTTATGAAAAATTTGTTTAGGAATATTGATTCTTTGATGAAACAGCATATTAGCTAAGAAGTGAGATCAGAAAGCTTTTAACATGTTGAACCATTCCTGCAACAAAGTGTTTCTAATTTCTGAGAGTTAAGTGAATTAATAACGAAATTATCTTGAACTTCTTCAGAGTTTATTAATAAAAATGAGAGATTTTAACAAAACCAGGAATTTTTTAATGGAATTTTACTTTTTTTCTATTCTGTAAAATTATAATTTTATTTTCAATTTTAAAAGTTTATTATAATTTATTTGCGTTAGTTTAATTTCTATATATAAATCAATATATTTATTTAGTTTTGCATAACAATATAAATTTAAATGATAATTTCAAACAAAAGATATAGATATTTATTATCTAAAACAAACTAAAATAAGAATATTAAATTATTTCCTTATTTAATTAAGAACATAAAAATTAAATTTCTAAGAGTTCCAATGTTCCAAAAATAACTTCCTCAAATCATGCAAAACCTTGCTATAACCAGAAGAGGATGAAATATAGTTTTGGCGGGAAAATTGAAAATATAATAAATTCCATTTATGTCATTTACCCCAACAAGTTATAAAACAGATTGTAAAATGTTATTGTAGTGTAAACTTAGTAAAAATATTTGCATTATAACTCCTTTATCCCCTTTTGAGCACTGTTGTTGTTTTTTTTGTCATCAACAATTGTTTGTTGTACGAATAATAAAGAATGAACACATAACCAAACACAGATTAGAAAACTAAAAATTAATTCGTAACAAATAAAAAAGAAATTCATTTAAAAACATTTTTTAGAACCATATAAATATTTATAAATAAATAAAAAAATAATAATAATTAAATATATAAAACAATATTTTTGTTGTTGTTTTTTTGAAAAATAATTTGTTATTCATCATACTAATTCTAAATGTTGCAATTCATCTTCTATGATTATAATAGCATTATAATTTTCAGATGCCATATTTGTTATCCACTGATGGATCATTAACAGTGCAAAAAGATGTTAAAGGAGCATTAGCTGGCAATAAAAGTGTTGTACGGCGTATGGTATTGGTCAATGACCCTTTTACATCTGGAGCTCAAAGGTGAGCAAGAATCTAAAATTTTTTTCTTTCTAATAAAAAAAAACAAAACCCTTAAATGAAAACTAAAAATTCCATTTTAATTGAGTATAAATTTATATAAAGTGGCATTTCCATTAAATGTTATTTTCTCTCTCTCTATCTCTTCATTTATCTCTCACTCTCCTGTTATTAATCCTTAATTAGAGTAATCACTGGTGCTGCCGCAGCCTCTTCAGTTGTTAAGAAACCGGATCAACAACAAGTTTTAAACTTAAATTGTGACAAAAATTGTAAGTTGTTTCTTAAAGAGAAGAATTTCATTATTCTTTTTTTTTTAATTATTCGCGCGAATATTAAATTCTCTTAACTTTTTTAGATCTTCTTGTCGATCAAACAGATCAGTCCCATTTATCGAATGGTATTGTAGATTCCAAAACTCAAACAATATTAACAACAGCTGCAGCCGCCAATAAAGCACATTTTAGTCCTATTGGTCCCATACATTTAACGGCCGAGGAATGTAATGAAATATTAATGAAACGTGCTTTGGCTGCTACACATCCACAAACGATAACCTCGAATGATGGTCATAATACAACTACAAGTAAGGCCTACATAAAATTAATAATTTCTCTAACCCACCCACTCTTTTCCAACTCACCCCACTTCAATCTAACAAAATAAAAATTAATTTTTTTTTTTTGAAGACATTTAATGAGATTTTGAAAGTTAATTTGTTTCTTACTCTTCTCTATTTCACATTTTTCCGATATTTTAATTGTATTTGTCAAATATTGGTCATGCAATGTTAGGTGACATATTGCCTGGCATATCAGTGCAAGTACAAAAAGTAATACAAGGTCTAGAAGACAACGATGATTCGCAGGGTAATGCACCAAATTTAAAATTAGAACCTGGAACATTGGAACTCTCACCGAAAACAGAATTACAAGACACCATGCATTTTCAAGATGTAAGAATTAATTTAATAATATTTTTTCAATTTTGAAATTTTCAAAATGGAACAAAAAATTATTACAATTCTTTTCTAATTATTTGTTTGTTTGTTTGTTTGTTTGTTTATAACAGGCCGATGCCACCATTAAAAAGGAACGGCCCTACAGTTGTGATGAGTGTGGCAAATCATTTTTATTGAAACATCATTTAACTACTCATGCAAGAGTACATACAGGTGGGTGATTGTTGATATTTAAATTAAATAAAAATATATTTTTACATTAAATTTTATAATTATAGGGGAGCGTCCCCATATATGCACACATTGTGGCAAAAGTTTTGCTCACAAACACTGTCTAAATACCCACTTGCTATTACACTCCACCGATCGCCCCTACCAGTGCACAGAGTGTAAAAAGAGTTTTACACTGAAGCACCATTTGTTAACCCATTCGAGGGTACACTCACGTGATCGACCATTTGTTTGTCAGGAATGTGGGCGAGCATTCCCCTTGAAACGTCACTTGGTGACCCACAGTAAATATCATGCTGGTGAACGACCGTTTGTTTGTGATGAATGTGGCGAAAGTTTTGCCCAAGAGAATCATCTTATCATGCATTCACGGTAAGTTTCAATACATTTAATCTCAAAAAAGTTTAATTTGCAATTGAAATTCATCTGGTATTTTTAAAATTACAGTTTTCATGGTTCTGTAAACCCATTTGTATGTCAGGATTGTGGTGTTACTTTTCCTCGTAAATTTCAATTGGTCAATCATGCTCGTATACATGGTAAAGTACCACATTCCTGTACAGTATGCGGCAAAGAATTTCTACAAAAGAGAACATTAATGGCACATATGCGGTAAGTTTTGAAAATTAATCTAAAAAGTAAAAATCCTATTTTCTTCCTATTTGGTTGTTGCAGTATACATACTGGTGATCTACCGTTCCCGTGTATAACTTGCGGTGAAGGTTTTAGTACAAGACCGGATTTAAATCAGCATGTACGCTCTACCCATGGCGGTCAGAATAATTCAAATACCGCATCAGTGCCGTCCAATTCGATAATTTCACAGCAGCAGCCAACACAAACAATACAAGTAATTATGATTACAAATATATTTAGTTTTTTGTTTATTAATTTACAATTTTACAAAAACTTGTAGCAAGTACACCAAACCCAAGCCCATTCTACACATCAACAACAACAGCAAGGGCATCAAGTTCAAAATAATCATCCACAAACCATAACGGTCGTGAGTAATCCCAATAATTCGGCATTGCTAACGGTGACCGCAAATGATGCCAATAATTCATCTAGACCACAATTTGGTTGCCGGTAAGTTGTTGAAAATATTCTAATTTTGAGAATTGAATTAACAATTTTCTTATTGTATAAAATTAGGGAATGCGGAAGTGCCTTTAATAGTCGCGAAGCTTTAGCTCTCCACCTGCGTTTACATACCGGTGATAAAAGTCTTATGACCGATTTATGTGCTTTAACCGCCGCCTTGCCTACACATTTATTAAGCACAACCGGTATGAGTTCTGGTGCCACTGTTGTGGCTGCCAATCCCAATATAATAGCCCAAAACCAAATGCCAGTTCAAATCATATCATCAACGGGTCAAGTTGTTTCACAAACAACACTGGTGCAGGCCGCCGCAACGACTCATCCGCAGACACTTGTTCCCGGTATGCCATCGGTTGGTTTACAGCAGCAGCAACAACATTTACAAAATGGTGCTGCCCATCAGCAACATCAGCAGCAACAACAGCAGCAACAACAGCAACAACAACAGCAGCAACAACAGCAAACACAACAAACACCCACCAAACCTAAAACACATTTCTGTGCTAGTTGTGGCAAAGGTTTTGCCGCCAAACACGGTCTCATGCAACACAATCGTCGTCATCCGAATGGCGGTTGTACGGTACGCACACATGTGTGCGAATGTGGCAAAGCATTCTTCCAAAAGAATCATTTAATGCTGCATCAACGTCAGCATTTGGAAACGAAACCACCCATTTCGCAGCAACAGGTGTGTTGAACCTCTCACTCACAATCACTCTCTCAAATCAAACTCTCTAAAAACAATTGAGAAATAATCTTATAAAAAAGGTTGTAGTTGTGCAACGTAAGTGTTGAGATATTTAAATCCATTTTTTCTTCTCTATATAAACACACATGCATAAATAATTTTGATTTTCTGTTTTATCTAATTTTTTATTTATTCTCTACCGATCAATTCAGATATTTTCTTACGTCTTTTTTTTTTCTCACTTTAGTTTTTCTATGATTTTCAATTCAATTAATTATACGATTTTTATTTTGAAATACTTTTCAAAGTTCTTTTTATTTTTTATTTTTTTTTTCAATCAAAATATTTAATATTTAATGATTTTTATGGTAGAATTTTGATCTCAATTTATTTTATTAATGGAGTTTTTATTATTCATATAAATTGGTGTTGGGTTTTTCATATATATTTTTTTTTATTTTTATGTTTATTCATTTATGAGGTTAAAATAATTAAAAATTGGAATACATTTATAGTTTTTTTTTAAGTTTGAAAAGGTGTAATTTTTTTGGGACAATTTAAAATTTGTCTCAAAAAAAAAATCATATTTAAAGTTAAAACATTTGTAATAAATATCCTTTTACCTTTTTCTCTCTAATGCACATACCACAACCTCAACAATCCTTTATTATTTATCCTCCTTTGTTGCCACAGTATTGTTTTGTTTTTGTTTTTTTCGTTTAAAAGTTTCATTACATTTTTGGTTTTTTTCACGTTTTTAATTTTTTTATTATTCAATTCATTAGTTAGAGAAACAAAATTCATTTTATTTAAGAAATTATTAATTTATGCATAAGACTTGTTTAACTACAACAATACAAGCAGCTTGATTTTATTCTTCGACAGGATGGTAATCAGCAGCAGCAACAGCAACAACAGCAGCAACATGTGCAACAACAGGCACAACAACAACAACAACTGGCCCAACAACAGCAGCAAAATCAACAACAACAGCAACAACAAAACCAGCAACACCAACAGCAACAACAGCAGCAGCAACAACAACAACAACAAATGACCACAAGAGAAGTAATGATTGGTAATCAAGCTGTGCATGTGCAAGTATTAGGTGGATCCCCAAATACAGCACAACTTATTAAATATGAAATAAATATACCACAAGAGAATCAAAATATTGAATAAAACAAAAGAGAGCACCAATCCCCCCTTCCCTGCCCCAGCCATATCCAAGAAAAGGAAATAAAGACATCATCATTATTATCATTATCATTATCATCAACATTAAAACAGGCAATACAAATTATTATATAACACTCAACTACAACACTACACTACAGTGCCACACTGTAGAAAACACTAGAGCTAGAGCACTAAGTGCACTCTTGCACATATTAACGCCACCATTCTCAATATCATAAAAGAGAGTGAAAAAGAAAGTTTGTTTTGAAAGCATTTACTCTTGAGATGAAATTGATAATCATTGAAACAAGGATAACAAATTGAAAGTGTTGTATAGCGTATGTATTTATTTTTTGTAAATATACAATTTAATTTTTGTATTGTATTTTGACCGATCATATCGCAATTACATATTTTGCTCTCCTAGTTTTTTTTAACATTCGAATTTCATTACTTCTCTCGCTTTCTGTTGTTCTCTTAAACTCCTTTTTATGGTAAATTATTATTAAACATTATTGTTGTTGTTTTTGTTTTATTTTATTTAATTTTTTTTATTTTTTTTATTTTTTTTTAACAAAAATTATTGACACATTTTTTTAAAGAAAAAAAAAAACTACAAGAAAAACAAAAAAAAAAGCAAATTAATCCAACATCAAATTTAGTTTTTTTTTAATAATATTTCCTTTTGAAAAAATATTTTTACATACAAACATATACATAAATACATACTTATATAATAACTATAAGCAGCCGTAGCCGTTAAATTTAAATTAGGTTAAAATTTGTTTTTTTTTTCTTCGCAATTAGTTTGTATATAGTTTAGTTAATAATATTTTTTATTAATTAATTAATTTCAATGGAAAAGAAATCTTAAGTTTATTTTTTCATGAGAAAGAAAAAAAAATTCGTTGGATTCATTATAATTTTGTTCCTAATTTTATTTGTATTTAAGAAAGAGAAAAATAAGGAAACTGAATTTAAATGAAATTATTTTGTTTAATAAATTTTTAAGATTAGAAAGAGTTTGAGGAAAAGAATAGGAAATTTAATATAGATTTTGCATTGGAAAAGTTTCTTAAAAAACAATAAAAAAAAAAATTATCGGGTTGTTAATATCTGTGTACACCATCTTTCCAAAATTTCCCACAGTTTCTAACTGATCAGGTGTTATAAAAGTCAATAGTGAAAACATCTTTAGACTCATTTTTGTACTTGTAGAATAATTTCCCTGTATTAGATTAGTGAGTCATTTAAACGTATAAAAACATGTTTAATGGTGTTCTCACCAGACAGTTTGTCAGCAATCATAAAACATATCAAAATATAATAATTAATATCCATCTCATGACAACTACATTTCCATAATTCAGCAACTGTAGCTGTGTTGTATTATACATTGTGGAAAAGTTGAAATATGGACTTGGAATCATTTTATAATTCGATTCAACGACGTCCATCCATCTGACTTTGTAAACTAAATGCAAGACACAGTTTTGAAGATATCTTAATGAAAAGATGGCATGTGCCAAAGATTGTAAACTCAACAACAAGAGTTTTTTCTCCAGGGAACAGCGAAACTGTTACAACAAATGCGATTACTTTGCTGACTATAAGGAGGTGTCCTTATTGTTGATTTCTACGTCTCTATTTGTAGTTATTTGTGCAAAAGTTATTATACAACAAAAGTTGTGTAATAATATTCAATGAGAGTCGATCAAAAAGTTTTCATGCCTGCTAAGTGGTGTAGGATATTTGAAGTCGTTCTTTGACTATTACATTCTTGTTTAGAAATGTTTAATTTTTAAATACATGGGCTTGACCGTAAAAGTCGACTATTAATACCCTACACCACATTGTTGGTTATAAATTAATGAACGACCCTCGTTTAAATTTATTTTCTATATTTGTCAAAGGTCCCAAACAATTCCCTTTCAAATATCACTTTGAAAAGAGAAACATTTTGATCGAACGAAATTTTATGAGAGTTGGATCACAATATCTTCTGGCTCCTATGGAATCCCTTTCAGAGAAAAATGTTATTTTAAAACATATAAATTTCACATAAATCTTAGTGCCACAATAACTTAATGCACACTAAAGCATAAATGAGAAAATTAAATTATACGAGGGTCGTTCATTAATTTAAGTAACTATAATTTATAAGTAAACTTCTTATCAGTTTTTTTTTTCTAAAATTGGTGTATTTTTTTTATTTTAACTTAAATGATTCGAAAACTCTCTTCATTTCGATGACATTTGAAAAAGATTTTAAAAGTTCAAATTCAAACAAAATTATAATGAATCTTTGTTATTTTTAATTAACTGATAAAATTAAAAAATAACAAATTAAAAGAAAAGAACTTACAAAAATTTGCTAAATGTATTTTTTTTAATGGTAGTTAATAAGTCATAATCATGTTTAAACAAAATGAAACAAAAAACAAAATTTATCATTTAATTTTATGTTAGAAAATATTATTTATATAATATTTTATTATTATAATTTTATTTTTGTAAATGTTAGGTCTTAAAGCATTAAACAACAAAAATATTATTAAAATTATTTTTACATAATTTTTCATTTATCTTTTTTTTCGTTCGTAATAAATACACTTCACAGTTTTACTAACTTTCCCAAACAAAAAAATTTTCTTTTCCAAAAAAAAAAAACGTTATTTTTTTCAATAAAAATCTTCCCAATATATTTTTTTGAAAAATACAAAAATAATAATTTAAAAAATGTGTGATGTGTTGGTCGCATCTAAAACTACAACCTTTTTTTAAGCTTCAAAAAATTATGTAAAATAATTAAATAAAAAAATCATAATCAACAAAATAAATGTAAAATAAAATGTTTTTTATTTTATATATTTTTTTTTAATTTTCGGGTTTACTTAAGATTGTGTAATTGTAAAAATAAATAAAACAAAAATTAATGTTTAACAATATTAAATAAGATTGAGTAAGCAAAGAACATCCTTTAAAAAAAGCAGGTTTTTTTCTAAAAGAATTAATATTTTATTTCTTTGTTTGTTATATAAAAAAAACAAGTAAGAATGTTATATTCGGCTATGCCGAATATTCAATACCCTCCACCAACAAATACATGTGAAGTTAATGATTCCAACGTACACACAAACACATACACTCACAAACGTATACAATATAAAAAAGTTTTTGTTAAATATAACACAGGAAACCTTAATTTTTGGCTAAAACATTTTTTTTCTACTGAATCGTTTGTAATGATTTTTGGAATGGTAATAAAGTACATATAGTGTACTGAATTAAAAGATTGCCTCAGATATTGGTCTATAGTTTTTAATCTATTAAACCGATTTTGTTGGTTTTAAATAGGAAACTTCTCAGGACAATTACAAATACTCAGGCCAAATTTCATTGAGCTCTGTTAATTATTGTGAATATGAGTTTGCCAAACAATAGACAGACAGAAGGACATAGCTAAATCGACTCAGATTATGATTTGATGCAGGTATATGTATATATATTATGGGGTCTGAGATGATTCCTTCTTAGCAATATACACGGAATGACAAAGTTAATATACCCTCTTTATCACTTGTGGTGGTGGGGGGTATAATTAAATAAAAAACAACAAACAGATTAATGGTGAATTTTCCACCCACTATTAACTTTAGCTTTATTGGCAATTTTTCAAAAAATGACTGCTGTTTATATTTGAATAAAAGTTTCTTTATTTTTTTCTTATTTTATTTTTAACTACTTTAATTGTATTTCATCTGTATTTAGTATTTAAGACCAAAATTACAAAACAAAAGAAAAAAATAAGTTTTGCAAAAAATCATTAAAAATCATATAAAATTTTTTTTTAAATTAAATATAGTCTGTATAAAGAGAATAAATTTAAAGATAAAAATAAAACAAAAATTAATTTGTTTGTAATTTGTAATTATTCCTGTTTTTATTTTTAATATAGTGTGTATAACAGTTTATAAGTGATTTTAAATTAAAATTTTAAAAAACACTTTTTAAAATTAATTATTTTTATTATAATTCCAATTTTACAGTTTGTTTGTTTTTATTTCTTTTATTGTTTTGCTTATTTTCTTTTTTAAGAAAAGAAACATTTTTAGATTTTAAAATTCATGTTTATATAAAAAAGTATAACAAAAAAAACATTAACATATACATGTCTTTTAAAAAGAACACACACACACAGGTACTAAACAAAATAAAATACACATAATAATTAATTTAACAATAATATTAACAAAAACAAAACAAAATATATATTAATAAAAAAAATAAATAAAAAATAAACAGAAAACAAAACTTAGTTTTACAAAAATTAAAAAAATAATAATAATTGAAGAAAAATGTTATTTATATACATAAACACAAACACATACATTCATATATAAATTAAATTAAACGAAAAATCTTTAACATAAAATTTCCAGAGATAAAAGAGAAAATTTAAAGATTAGAGAGCTGCTATTTGCAATAAAAAAGGGACAATTCCGAAGCAACCATTCCGATCGATTTTGTGTTTCTTCGGTTTCGTTTGATTTTGCTTATTTAGAAAACTATAAAACAATTTGAATTGTAAAATAATTTAAAAAACATTTAAAAACATTTTATTTTTTAAAATTTTATTAACTTTAATTGTTTAGTTTTATTTCGAAAAACTTTTTCTGTCTGGTTAATTATTTTCCAACGAAACAGAGTAAAATGTTTGCCCATAAAAGTTGGCAATTATGATTAAAAACTTTATTTATTTTATTGATAAAAAATATATATAAAATAAATATAAAATAAAGGCATTATGGGAACGAAAATAGATGCTATAAGCGATCAACTTAAATTCAAAATGTCTTAGTTACAAAATTAAAAACTTAAATTAAGGGCAATGATAGTTTTTAAAGCAGGGTGCAGCACATAATGTTAACTTGTATATTAGATTCCCTTCTAATATTATTTTTCTAACAGTATGAACATCTGCGTGTTGTATATGATTTTGCCTTTGTATTTGATACTAAATCAGGAAAATGCTTTCCAAGTAATCGTTAAGGTGTAGTTAAAACTGAATGATTAAGTTAAGAGGTATTTGATGAATCCTGAGAATATAGTTCAACTGTATTTTCGATATATTCCTGCTTAAGTGAAATTTTAATTCCTTCCATTAACGTTTTTATAGTGTTTTTTTGCATTTTGCTCGAACAGATTGTCTATCACGCTTTTGAAAACTTTTTAATTCTCTTTTAACAAGAGTCCAATATCTCCCTACTGGCCTCAACTCTGGAAAGGTTGAAGGTATAAATATTACACTATTGTTCATGTACCGCTCAAGGGCTTGTTTACCTTAGTTACAGGATGTCAGGTCAGGCCAAAAATAAGTGAACACTTATGAAGTCTGAAAGAAATGGAGCCTTTTTGGTAAACATTACTTCATGTAACAAACGATTGGCTTCTTTTGACCCAACTGTATATTGTTTGCCATATCGAGAACTTTTTGGAACATTTCAACTGCTTTTGGGACCTATAAATTTCTTCAATAAATAGGATGTTTCAATTTTGAAACATCCGGTATGTTCCGGTGTATAACTTTAGTACGCACTTTTTTCTGATCACTCATTTTAATCAGATTTGTCATTAAACAAAATAACTCTTATTTAAAGGTCACTTGATCAAAAAATATCAAATAATACTTGAGGTAACAGTTTAAATGAAAAACTTGTGTTAAGAACTTTTCAATCTCAGTCCTTATAACTACATCTAAAACAAAGTGATTCAATTTTCTAAGAGTCTGCTATACTATAACTATATTTTCTCTAAGTGTGGGCGTATTTTCAATAAATTGATATTCTTATTCTTGAATCACATTCAAAAATCTCATAAACACTTCACTTTAATTAACTCTTGCCACTGCCATTTACATTTGCCAAATGTTGGTCGTAATAGCTCGGATCTATTATAATTTTTGTAATGTCATGAAATGGTTTGTCCCAGAGTATATGATTTGCATATCTTACATCCATACAATACATACATTTTACATTCATTTTCGATATTCTAATACTCTTATGCAAAAATAAAAAGTGCGATTATCAGATAGCGGAGACCAAATGTTTCATATCCTCTTCATAATGTCTCATATTTAACCCATTTTGGAACACTACCTGATGCCGTTGAAATAGAGGAATGAAATTTGTTAAGGCGCATATTTTAGTTATCATCTTTACGAATTGGATCTTTATAAAGTGTAGTTTCCGAAATAGAAATTCGGTTTTATCACAATTAAGCAATGTAAAACATTAAGTTTGTAATCCGATTTAACATTATTGTTTCGTCTTTAAAAATATATTTTATTTATGAGATAAAATTTCATTTATTAAAATTTTTTTTGAATTATTCATTTTTCTATTCGCTCTGAAGAGGGTGAGGAGGTTCTGGATTTTATTTATTAAATCTGATTCGACATATAACAAATTAATTACGATTAGTGAAACGCAACATTATTTCAAAATGGCTTTAATAATTTTTTTCCTATAATTTTTATTGCAAATTAAGATCTCTTAATCGTTTTCTAGAAGAAAATTTCAGAAACCTTTTCCAATAATTCCACATAAACTTTGAATATAAGAGAAATACAAAAACACCACAGAGCTAATGCAAATGTGCCTCTAAAAGCACGATTTGAATATGAAAAAAATCATACGTTATATAAATTGTAAAATAATGAAAATTTAAATAAAAATTTAAGGAAATGAAAACTACAAACAAAAGAGGAAAGCAAATTTGATGAAAATGAAAAAAGAACGTAAAATAAGAAAAAAATATTTAAAATAAAAAAAAAAACGTTGTGTATAAAGAAAAAAATAGTTTTCTAGTTAAGCATTACAAATAAATATTAAAAAGAAAAAAGAATAAAATATAATTTAATAAGAAAATGATTAAAAGTTTTAAAAAATACGAAAAGAAAAACAAATAACCGAATATAAATATATATATTTTAATATAAGCTCAACATGAAAAAAAGAAATAAAGAAAGAAAAAAAAACGAAATAAAGTAATAAAAAACAAGAAAACAAAAATGGAATTTCTAAAGGAAACAAGAAGATTTCAAGAGACCTAAACGGACATAGAATTTTGTAGGAAACTATTCTCCATTGAAGGGTAAGTGTTGTTGTTTATTATTATTATTGGATTTTTATAAATTGAATACTGCATGAAAGAAAAAACACAGCTTTCTGTCACATGAACTTCATAAAAATCACAGTACCTTAAAAAACTTCTATGGAATTGTCAATATTTATTCAATTTTTTGTTTTTAAAATTATATTTTTCTGAAAAATCAAATAATTGGAAATAAATTTTATTTATTTTTTTAATAGGAATTATATGGTTTTAATATTCAAGATTCCAAGATAAATATAACGAATTTTTCTACAATCAAGAAAATGTTTATAAAATATGAAATTCTAAAATGGTTAAGAGAAATTTGGAAATTTTATTATTTAAATAAAATAATAAGATTTCGAATTATTGCACAAAATCCTAAACGACTTAGTATGATTGTATTAAGCAATTATATGATCCATAAGTAATTCTGGTCCAGTTTGAGATTAACTAAAAAATTAAACCAAATAAATTAATAGAAAAAATCCAGAATTTGTAAACAAATAACAAGATTTGAAGAGACTTAAAGGGACATAGATTTTTTTTTGGACGAAGTAGGAAAATATTCTCCAGGAAGAGGTAAGTGATGTTTATTATTACTATTATTATCGACATGATATCGAATATTCCATAATAGAAACGCAGCCAAGTGTCACATGAATTTGATAGAAGTTTGGATAAGAACGCCTTTATTTTGGATAAGAAACCTTTATTAATTCGCAAGTATTTCATTTTAATTTTAAAGTACTTTTATGGAATTGTCGATATATTTTCAATTTTTGTTTTTAAACTATATTTTTTAATTTAAAATCATATAAATCACTTGTGATAAAATTTTGAATCTTTTTTTGAAAACCCTTAACGTTTTTAAATGCTTCCTGTCACTATGCTCGAACGGGCAGTATAACATCATTTAAAATCCACCACACTTTTTGACACTTGCTTGTGCTCTTCAATTCTCTTTTTAAAAGAGTTAAACATCTCTTGGCTTCGGGCAGTTCGGAAGATTTGCTCTTGTTACAAAAACTACAGTAATGTTGTTGTACCACACAAGGGCTTGTCTACCTTAGTGACACAAAATAAGTGGATACATTATGAAATCTTGTGAATGGAATGGTACTAATGTAATAAAATATTGACTTCTACTACCGCAACTGCTTGCGATCCCAGGAACTTTTTGGGAAATTTTGACTGATTTTGAGTCCTAAACTTTTCTTTTTTGACCAAGAAGTTGCAAAGAATCTGCCAGAACATATATTTCGTCATCCACTATGCAGCAAGCATTTTTTTTTTGGAAAGTTTATTTCAATTTCTCTCTGTTTTGGCCTCTGAATTTTAAGCAGCGATCATGTCTGGCACTTTTGGAGACATGTATATTTTTAAGCCTGCATTAGCTTTAACATTTCGTACCAAATAGTCTAAGCACTGAGCTAACAGAGATGCTTTCCTAGCGGATGTGTTGGAAGCTCCTTTTATCTGAAAAGTTCTCTTTGTATTGTTAAATAACACTGGAAACAGTTTGACGACAGACCTTTGAATGTTTGCTCAACTATTTATAGGACCAAGTGGGGTTTTGTGGAAAATATTTGAGTACGCACTTTTTCGGGTCACTAATTTTAATCAGGTGAATGATATATTCATTTGTTTGACATTAAACTTAATAACTGACCTCTTTTACAAAGTTAACCTGATCCAAAATAATAATAATAATAATACTTGGGTTAAAAGTTTTAATAAAAAACGTGTGTTAAGAATTTTTCGATGACACACCTTTTATGTTATTTTAGATAAATTAATTAATTCGTACTCGACAAATAATCCGAATTTTTCTAAATTTTCTTTTAATTTTTATTCTTTTTAATTTTTATTAATAAAAATTATTAATTTGTGATTAATAATCGTGATGACTTATTTGCATATTAAACAAAATAAGAGAGTTTAAATTGAATTTCTCAATGTTGTACTAAAAAATATTTGTGAGCGTAAAAGAAAAAAATCCAATAAAGAGATTTTCAGAACAGATTAATCATATTAATCATATTCTTAAAATAGATTATTGGATCAAACATATTAAACTAATTGATAATTTTGTTTTTAATGAAAAGTATCTGTGGCTTTGTGGTCTAATTAGATCTGAAGTATTAATGAACCAAAATGGAAAATCTTTTGGCAAATAAATTTTATGGATGTTTTTATTCAGTTAATGAGGGGTTTATTTAATTCACATTGATTTCATTCGATTGACGAACTCTTAATCAGGAAACTGACAAAAGAATCGTTCCAATTGATTTTGAAAATCTTATTGGGATTGATAGAAGCAGTGTTGCCAATAGAATAGTGACTAAAAAATTTATTGAAAAATTTAAGGCAAAATTTCATTACAATTTGTAATTTATAATTGAAAATTTTACGAATGACCTTCTCTTGAATTTAAAGTCTGTGTCAGATATCGGTCTATATCATTTAAAATACTAAGCTGATTTTTTTAATAAGAATCTTCTAAAGACAATAACAAATACTAAGGCCAAATTTCATTGAACTCTGTCAATTATTGTGGATGTGAAAGTGCCAACAACAGATAGACGAACAAGCAAAACCGACTTAGATTTTGATATATCAAAACCGATTTAGATTTTGATATATCAAAACCGATTTAGATTTTGATATATCAAAACCGATTTAGATTTTGATATATCAAAACCGATTTAGATTTTGATATATCAAAACCGATTTAGATTTTGATATATCAAAACCGATTTAGATTTTGATATATCAAAACCGATTTAGATTTTGATATATCAAAACCGATTTAGATTTTGATATATCAAAACCGATTTAGATTTTGATATATCAAAACCGATTTAGATTTTGATATATCAAAACCGATTTAGATTTTGATATATCAAAACCGATTTAGATTTTGATATATCAAAACCGATTTAGATTTTGATATATCAAAACCGATTTAGATTTTGATATATCAAAACCGATTTAGATTTTGATATATCAAAACCGATTTAGATTTTGATATATCAAAACCGATTATATATATATATATATATATATATATATATATATATATATATATATATATATATATATATATATATATATATATATATATATATATATATATATATATATATATATATATATATATATATATATATATATATATATATATATATATATATATATATATATATATATACATTATGGGGAATCAGACAATTCCACTTGTAGTGATGGATGGTGTTAAAATAATATCATTTATAATTTCGTCAAATATAATCGAATTTATTAGTCTTCCTTTTGATATTTTTAATTGAACCTTTAAAAAAAATATTCTTAATTAATTGTAAAAAATTTCCTTTAGACTCGAGTCTGAAAATGGCTAAATTTAGAAACTCAATGGCAAAATTGTCAACACTGAATAGAGGACAGATAAAAATGAAATGTGGTGTAGATTTAACAGGAAAAGAGGAGCGATAAAAAATGTAAGGTTCTTTTCATAAAAGCAATAGACAGCGATGGACTAATCAAACATGTTTGGATGTAGAATTTATAAAAAATTTAAATTTAATTTAAATTTAAAAATTAAAAAAAGTTTTTATATTTAAAAAATTTTAAACGAACAAAGTTAATTTATTTAAACCGACTTTAATTCATACAAATATTTGTAATGACTCAAATATTTAATGTTAAACTTTATTAATAAAAAGATTTAATAAACGTTTTGTTTTCTGAATTGTGGGTTGAATATTTTGCGAAATAAACAAGTTTAAATATTTAAATTCAAATTAATTTAAAATAACAAGAATTTTAATTATAAAAAATTATACTTTTTTATCAAATAAAAATGATAAATTATTTCTAGTTTTTAGTAGATTTTAACTAAAATTCAGAAAAATTGTTAGAATTTAAATTAAAAATAGTTTGCAAATATTTTTTTATTAGGAGTGAGATCGACAAATTCTTAACATACATATATGTCAATAAAAACGAAACCACTAAACTTACAGTATTAAGTTCTTATTACAATTAAAACAAAAATATATTTTTATAGTTTAAATCACAAGTGATGAAATTTTGAGCCTTTTTCGGAAACCCTTCTAAAAACATGTAGAGCTTTCTGCCACTTTGCTTGAACAGCTATCCCACTACAACACTTTTGGATACCTTTTTGTGCTCTTCAATTCTGTTTTAACAAGAGCTCTTCTCTGGCCTTAGCTTAGGGCACGTTGTATATAAATACCACATTATTATCTATATATCACTCAAGGACTTGTTTACCATTATAAAAGGATTCCAAGTCAAACCAAAATAAGTGAACACAATATAAAGAGTTATGAATGAAAGTAAGCATTCATTGATTTAAATTTGCGATATTTATAGAACCTGTTGCTACAAATGATTTTGCTTGCCACACTAAGAACTTTTTGGGAAATTGTGGCTGCTTTTGGGTCCTAAATTTTTCCTCAATATTCCTCCGGGCATTAGCAGGAAGTTGCCAAGAAAATTGCCAGAACATACGTTTCCTCATCCTTTATGCAGCAGGAATATTTTTTTAGAGATTTTGACTTTAAGTTTTGTGCTCTGTTGTAGGCTTTTAATTTTGAGCCTTGTATGTTTTTAAACCTGCATTAACTTGAACTTATCGTCCGAGAACTGAGATAACCAAGTTTTTTTGTAACCGGATGTATTGAGTGCACTTTTGAAAATAATATATTATTTTTAGCTTAAGAAACATCATGTGTACCAGTCTGCCTACCTGAACCGGATTTTCATCCAACGGATAGGTTCTCCTGTTACTGTTCAATAACATTGGAAACAGTTTAACGGCTTGGCCATTTTTTGTTGAACCAACCAAAAATATATATTTTTTGGAAATTGTTGTAATAACTTCAATTAATTAAAATATTAAAACTGTAAGTTTAGTGGTTTCGATTTCGATTTTTCGAAATCACACCTTATTCTAAACCATTTAGAGGGATTGTACATGTGGATGAAATATTTTTGTAATCCATAAGCAATTTTTTCCTACTTGAGATTAATTCTGAAATTTGAGCTTGTTATTATTGAAAAATGTTCAATAAAATGTTTATAAATCGTATGAATGTGATATAATATTATTTTGACTATAAAATAAAAATGGTAAATTTTCAACATTTAATATAAATTGCAGATCAGACTGATGAGTGTTAATAACGGATTTACTACTAACGATTTAATTTAAAATAATTATTAACTTTAATTATTTGAATTTGCCTTTGATGCAAAATTTTAGACTCTTCTAGTGTTCTCTTTGATCTCTATTTTTATCATATTTTTTTTTTAATGATCTGTAATAATAAATTATTGTTGATGTTGTAGAAAGTAATAAATTCTCAAATTCCATTTTATTTATATTCTCTTATTCAAAATGTTAATTTAAATAAATTATAAATAAATATTTGCAAATAGAATTAATTAAAATGCAATTGTTTTCTTGCTTTTCCTGTTATTATTCAGTCATTTACATGAATAAATAATTTATTTAAAAAAAACAAATCTAAAATTCGTTAGTGTCATCGTCTATTAATTATAATTTATTATTCATATATTTTTTACACACACACACACATACATACCTTATTGTTTTTTATTAACAAAAACAACAATTTCAATTAAATTTTTAAATAAATTTTCTAAATTTTTATTTAAAATTCACTTAAATATAAATAATAATGAATCACTTCATATGAAATCGAAAGTCTGTCTAAAAGTCAGAGTCACTTAAAAAAAAAAAAAAACAAAAAAAAAAAAACAAAGAAAATAAAAAAGAATTTATTTAAATTTAAGCAAATTATTATTATTGTCCATTTAAAGATGATTTGATTGTTTTTGTTTTTTCATTTTATTTATTTAATAAGCAGACCCGACAAACTTCGTCTTGCCAAAAAAATTGTTAGGGCGTTGGTGGCCCTTAGCAAACATTAGTGTTGGACCTCTCGTTTTACGATTTGTCTTGTAAAGCAGATCCTTGAGAATGTGTTTAGGGCCAAATTTGAGAACTCTCGGTGTTATAGTTCTATATATATTTTCAATAACCAATATTTGTTTTATGTGGGAGAAACTCCAGTAACCCTCCCTCTAGTTTTATCCATCCTCCGTTTTGTTCAGTAAAACAGTTCCTTGAAAAAGTTATTGGACTAAATTTGAGAACTCTCGGTATTATATTTCTTTAGATATTAATGATCAATAATTCTCATCTGTCCTACGTTTTGTCCAGTTACTTAAGAACGTAGTTATAACAAAATTTGAGTATTCTCGGTGTCATTCGATCTTCGATCATCAATATTTACTTTGCATGGGCGGTAAACCTCCTCCTGGTGCTATTGGAGTCTATACATTACATTAATACATACATACATACATACATACATACATACATACATACATACATCCATCCATACATACATACATCCATACATACATGCATACATAAACACATTCTATTTTATATGTGGATTTTTTGTTTTTAATTTGATTTAATTATTTTTGAACAACAAATGTAAAACAACATGTTTGATGATGATGATGATGATGTTTAACTCTCAGAAATAGAAAAGAATAATAAACGAAATGACTCCCCTACAACGTTTAAGTATTAATAAGTTAATTCCTTATTTAGTAAAATTAATAATAATAATTAATACTGTTTTTCTTAATTGTTAAAACTTTTTTTAGGAGGGGAAAATTGTATGGTTGAATGGATAATTGATGTTTTGTTTTTGTTATAGGGGTTTATTGTGTTATAGATTCTTATCATTATTAAGTGTTTGAACAGTGTTGTTAATTGAAATTAAATTCAATTTAAAATTTCAGAAACGAAATTATTCGAAAAGTTTATAAAGTTAAATGAAATTAAAGAAATGAAATCAAGACACGACGTGAATGGAAAGTTTAGTTTTTAGTTTTATATTAATAAAAAATAAGTAAGAATATTAATATCGACCATATGATACCCTACACCAAGATGGCATGATTACTGCGTTTTGTTTCATCTGACCCACATTGCTATCAAAAATCTCATGTAGAAAATTTCACAATACTATTTCTTCAGAAGCACTTAAAAATGATATGCGAAAGTGTACTTAAAAATAGTGTTTGGAAGAGAGTTTGTTTTGGAGCTAAGGTAGCATTTATTTGAGCAAAATAAGCTTGAAATATGCTTTACTCTGTGCTCAAAATATTACATGTGACTATATTCTTCGAGATGTCAATATAAAGCGATCGCTATAATGACAAACTGACTGATATCAATGACAAGAATAGTGATTCTGATTTAATCGGTAGTGCATTTTTAACTTCTGCACAAACACATAAACCCAAAACTACCTACGATGATATAGAATCTAATAAAAAACATATTATTCCAATTTTGAAAATTTATACTTTTTTTATCTGAAATATATAGTGTCCGACGCTAGTAATTTTTTAAAGCAGAAAAAATGGTCGAGTTGAAAAATTAAGAAATGAGATCGAAAACCACTAAACTTACAGTTTTGCTTTCGTTTTATTTCATTGAAATTATTATTACAATTTATAAACAAAAAAAATATTTTCATAGTTTTAATCATTAGAGATGAAATTTTGAACCCTTTTTCGGAACACTTGTATTAAAACTTCAATTCTCTTTTACAAGATCCCAATATCTCGACTCTGGTCTTAGCTCCGGGCAATTTGGAGGATTTGCTTCTTTTAGCGCAACTGCATGTTGCTTGAAATACCAATAAATTTTTGACTGCTTTTGGATCCTAAACTTTTTTTCAATTTTCTCTCGAACATCAGCCACGTCAAATTTATACCCAGGAAGTTGTGAAAAATCTGCCAGAAAATTTCGTCATCCATTATGCAGAAGGAATATTTTCAATTCCTCGAACACGGGGCTAACCGGGTGCTTTTCTACCCGATCTGTAGGTATCAGTTTTGAAAGTGGATTCTATTAATTGGCTTTAGAAACATCACGTGGACTATTCCTTCCAACTGAACGAGGGTTTCTATTTACTAACAAGTTCTCACAGTATTGTTTAATAACATTGGAAACAGTTGACAGCAGACTTTTGAATGCTTGTTCACAATTTGTAAGACCAAGTTGGGGTTTTTTTGAAAATATTTAATAATTTCAGTTCGCACTTTTTTCTGGTCACTCATTTTACTCAGAATACAAGTTTCATTGTCAAACAGGTGTTATGAACTCACGTATTACTATCGTAATTTTTAGGTTAAGTTAAATTTATTGATCATGAATATTATAATTTGTAATTCTTTTCGATTGTTCAAATGTTTCGTTTATCAAAACTTTTCAAATTAAACTTTCACATTTTCCATCTCTGAAGTCCAATACCAGAAGTCAATTGAGTGTGTGTATGCGTCTTCTCCAAAACGATTATAAACTAAATTAAATAATTCTCCTCATTTTCTTCTCTTTATTTTCGTTTTTTATTTTTATTTTGGTTCCTTGAGTTGTGGTGGTGGGGCTCTACAATCTATTTTGTGTTTAACTTAATACTCGTTCACGTTGTTTACATGACGTCATTTTTCAAGAGCTTCTTTCTTTATTCTCAAGCTAAATTGATAAAGTAAATGAAAAATAAGCTAAAAAAAATACAATAATAAAAATAAAATTAAACAGTCCGTAAATTTTTACTACTTGTCCAGATAAACCTGATTTTGTTTAGAGATATAAAATCGCTTATTCGGTTTTGCTTGTTTGTATCCATTAGATGCGTGTTTGTTTGTATTAGTTTTCGTTCTGATCGTTAGACACTGAACGTAAATTTATTTTAATAATTATTTATTTATTTATTAAATTTTTTTCTCCTCTTAGTAGTAGTAGTTGTTGTTGTTTATTTATGAGAAAAATATAATAATTGTAATAGAATTCATATATTCTTATACTTTAAGATTTAAATTGTTTGATTGAAATGAATATTTTATTTATATTAAGTGTTACGTGCATAACATGTAGCTAATTTCTTTAAACAGTGGGACTTTTGAGAGAAAATTTTTGAATTTTTTTTAAGTTATTTTGATTTTATTTTTAAGGTTCTGTTTTTTAAATATTCAAATTTTCATTCAAACATTTAATTTCGGAAATGTGATATAAATCTTTTCTGAATACTTCCATCATATGAAGAAAACTTTCGCAGTCACTGGAACATAATCTGTGAAATTTTTTATATAACAATATGTTCGATAACCTCAATATGATTTATAACTGAATTGAAGAGATTGTAATATAAATATTTTTCCCAAATTATAAAGTCAGCTGATCCGATTGTTATATTTATTTATATTAACTCTCATTAATTTTTAATATTTATACCCTACACCACCGAAAGTGGTATTATGCAGAAGTTTAAACGTACAAAAAGTAAACTTAAAATATTTCGATCACTTTCTGGCTGCCTGTCAATGTCGCCATTTTCGAAATATCCCGATAAAATTTAGTAAAGATGATCTTTTGGGACAAGGACGAAGTCTATTTAAACTAAACATTTCAGATAACTTTCAGATAAGATAAGACCCACTGACGATAATCACTTTAAATTTATAATTTTTCATGTTTAAGTCATGGGGTAGGGTAGGGTAGTTTCGGCTCTTAGCTGACTATAACAAATTCTGATGTAATTGCAGATCTAAGTCAGTCGGTGCTTTTTATTATATTTTGTCTTGATTCAGTTTCTTCTTAATCATTTCTGTTTCTGCTAATTACAGACACGCAATTGATTGGTCCGCTGTGGTTAAGTTCTAGGATGACGCCCTCTTTGTGTAATGTAATTACGGGAAATCATTATTTTTCTCAAGAGATGGCAGTATAATCAGGAAAGGAGGTGATACCACATCATTTTTAAAATTCTAAAAAAAAAAAAAACATTTTAAAATTTTGTTCGATGATATGAAAGTGATGGATAAAGAAGCGCTTAAACCACCGCAAAACAACTATTTTTATTTCAGGTTAGAGATTTAAATTTCAGATTAAGATTTTGCCCTAAGATTTTTACGACACATTTTTTGTTTTTATTATTTTATTTATTTGAAAGGAATCATGCTGTATCAATGAAGTCCACATTCGAACTTAACATTTTATCTGTACAGAAGAGTCATAATTAAGATTATTCAAAATGAAAAATTTCAAAACACAACAACTTAACGACGTTAATTAGCATGAAGTGAGTTCCATGATAATTCAAAAAAATTGATAGAAGTGTTAACCAGAATCATCCACAATGAAAATTTTTAAGTGCTTAAAAGACTCGCAACGTCTGAACAAGATAGATACCGTCAAATTCCGCATCTGGTTTCTATTATAAGATCTTTTAGGTTGGTAAATTTTACTGGAGTGAGATCGAAAAATTCTTAACACACGTTTTTCATTAAAACCTTTAACACAAGTATTATTTGATTTTTGATCAATTAAAGTTAAAATAAATTTAACGTTCCACTCAATGTTCACCTCAAAAAAGAGTCGTTACCGAATCTTTTTATTTGTCATAATTTTTTTAAGTTTTAAGCCATAATGCTTTTGTCTGCGAAATACCCAGCTTTTCTGACTATCAATTTTTGAGAGATGGTAAACTCTTTTTTATAAGTTTCGGCTTAAAGTTCAAAAGTAATTTTTTCTAACAAATTCGTCTGATAGAATCGGATAAGTGGTTGGAGATTCGATTGCTAGTTTGGTTGAGAATCGATTCCGATTAATCGAAAAGTATAATTTACATATAAAAATGTAAAAGATAACAAATGAATTTTTTTATTAATTCGATTATTTTAGTTGATTAAAAAAATCAAAATAGTTGATCGAAAACTTGTGAATCGATTATTGATTTTATTAATCACTTACTAAATTAGATTAGTATTGTTTGATTTAATATTTTTATACTTTTTATATAAAGAAATCAATAATTTTCCATTTTTTTTTTTTTTGCATTTTCGAGATTATGGGAGAACCAAATTCAATACTTTATCACCGTTTAAGGTTATGATAATAAAACTTGTTGACAAATAATTGTTTAGAAAACATGACATAATACTTAATTAATTAGTGGAAATTTTAAACCTTTTTTGGGAGGTTTTTATGTAAATTCTATTCTTTCAAATTTTAGATCTCGTTAATTTTAAATTTAAAGAATAATCCCTCCTTATCTTCTTTAAATCATCAAAATGTTATCCAAAAAAATTGTTACTTCCAAGAATTTTATATTTTAGAAATTTTTTTATGAGGCCAAAAAACTTTAGCAGTTTCTTTTTTAGATCATAAATTAACAATTTAACATTGTAAAATGTTAACTACTTCGACTCTCTCGTGTTATTTGATGCGTGATGTCCATTCAAATTGAATTTTCGATCATCGGAACGTGTTTTGCTCTGCTCTCTCTCCATTTTGTTCCTTTTATTTATTTGTATACCCTACACCACCGCAAGTGGTGAAGAGATTATATTAACTTTGTTAATTCGTGTGCAATGCGAAGAAGGAATTATCTCAGGACACATAAAGTATATAAATTCTTGAATGAAATCAAAATCTGAATCGATTTAGCTTTGTCCGTCTGTTGTTTGTATCTTCACGTTCACAATAATTAGCAGAGCTCAATGAAATTTGGCCTGAGTATTTGTTATAGTCCTGAGAAGTTTTCTATTTAAAACCTATAAAATCGGTTTAGTATATTAAAAGATATAGACCGACATCTGAGGCAACATCTAAGTTCAAGCAAGAAACATTCGTAACACTGTCAATCATAAATCGATAAACTAGAATGAAATTTTGTCATAATATTAAATTAAATGTACTTCATTACCATTCCAAAAATCGGTTCAGTAAAAAAAATACAGCCAAAAATATACTAATTTTATAAGTCAGTAAGAGCTCTAGTGTAATATTTAAGAAAAACTTTCATATATTGTATACGTCTGTGAGTGTGTAAGTACGAAACATAATGTATCTACACTCATACGCATTTGGAGGGTATTGAAAATTCATTATAGTCGAACATATAATTCTTACTTGTTTTGTTTAATTTTATTAAGTTGAATTGAATGTTTATCATTTTTTTAGATTTCTTTCTATAATAAAATTTTAATTATTTTTTTTTACATTAACTTTTTGGCCAAACGACTAAATAATAACAAAAAAATAAAAAAAATAAATAAATAAATAACAAATAAAAATAATTAAATTTGCTTTGTTTACGTATTAACGATTACGAGTACCGATTAATACAAATGAAATTTTTGTTTTTCTATTTTCTTTTCAGCATTTTTCTACTTTTTGTTTTGTGGTTGATGAGGAGATGGGACTGCATAAAGACACTTGTTGGAGCTTGGTAATGTTTATGGTTTGTTTATTTTGTTTCGAGTGTGTGTGTGTTCTTCTTTTTTTCGTGTTGAACTATGAAACTCATGAAGAATTTGTTGTTGTTGTTTTACATTTTAAATGTTGTCATTTTTTTAATATAGAAAACCGCACGAAATGAATTATGTATTCAAGTTCTTTTCAGTTTATAATTCGTAAATATTTATTACCAGAGTTTAGGAAATATTGATTCTTATCAAGAAATGAAGTTTTTGTTGGTGCTTTACAGATCAAAAATCGAATAATGTATGAAAATTGTTAAATTCGATTTTTTAGTGAAAATTTGAATTTTTAGTGAAAATTTGAATTTTTTGTGAAAATTTGAATTTTTTGTGAAAATTTGAATTTTTTGTGAAAATTTAAATTTTTTAGTGAAAATTTGAATTTTTTAGTGAAAATTTGAATTTTTAGTGAAAATTTGAATTTTTAGTGAAAATTTGAATTTTTTAGTGAAAATTTGAATTTTTAGTGAAAATTTGAATTTTTAGAGAAAATTTGAATTTTTAGCGAAAATGTTGAATTTTTAGCGAAAATGTTGAATTTTTAGTGAAAATTTGAATTTTTTGTGAAAATTTGAATTTTTTGTGAAAATTTGAATTTTTTGTGAAAATTTGAATTTTTAGTGAAAATTTGAATTTTTAGTAAAAATTTGAATTTTTAGTGAAAATTTGAATTTTTAGTAAAAATTTGAATTTTTAGTGAAAATTTGAATTTTTAGTAAAAATTTGAATTTTTAGTGAAAATTTGAATTTTTAGTGAAAATTTGAATTTTTAGTGAAAATTTGAATTTTTAGTGGAAATTTGAATTTTTAGTGAAAATTTGAATTGAAGCAATCGATTCTTTAGTCACTGTAGAGTCAAGCAAAAAACTGATGATAAATAATCCGAAACATTTTTTTAGAACGGAAAGTCAAGAGCTTCTCAAAATGAATTTGTAGATGGAAATTAAGAATATGGTTTAATAAATTTCGAAACGTATTCAAAACAATCTCAATTAATTTTTTCGGAAGTATGAAAGTAGGATGAGATGATGATATCGACAATAACATTCTGGTATAGAAAAATATTTGAACATTAAAATTCTTTTTGAAAATCACCGTTATGGGAAAATTGGAAACTACATTGCGAATATGATATTGACATCATTGAAAGTTCCTAAATTTAACTTGAATTAGTGAGTATTCAAAGAGAACCACATTAACTTAAATACTAAACAATAAACATTTGAATTTTCTTTAAAGGATAAAATCAAAATGAATCTCAATTTGTCAGATCTTTAGATGACACAATAAAAGAGATCGCAACAATTACTAGAAATAAAAATAGACAGGGAACAGAAGAACCTGCCGTTAATATGGGGTGAACAAACAGTTTATAACCAGAATCGGGAAAACAAGGTACTAACAAATTAGACATAAGTTCAAACATATTTTTGAAAACAAAGGTTACTTATGGTCCCTCGAAGTAGCAGGATTCTATATAACATTTGAACTTCAAACTGGTTTACATTGATGTTAACGGTTACTTTTACGATCACTTTCTTTCATATCTCTGTCTCCAATATGTTCTACATGCGCATTCAAGTTTTCTCCCATTTAAGAGAATTATTTGAATTTATCTTTTTCTTTTTATTTCTTTTTGTTCGTTCTTTTCGAAATATGTATGAATTTTCGTCAACTACACACACACACTCATTACAAATTACTTGTTCACTTAGTTATTTACTTATTTGATAGCGCCCAAATCAGACTTCAAGGTGAACATAATTTAAGTTCGTTTACAAAATACAAACGAATTTCAAATTCAATTGAATTTTTTTTATTTTTATTTTTTATTTTATTCACTCTTAAAGAAACTATAAAATGTAAAAAGCAAAAACAAAATGTGACAATGAATTAAAATAATAATAACAAATGAGTACGAGTAATAAAAGAAAAAAATAACAAAAACTATTTTTTGTTTAAACATTTTTTTAATGTTAAATTTTTATCAAAAACATTATTTTTGTTGTTGTTTTAAGGTTTTGAAATTGAGGTATTTTGAGTTAAAAAATAAACTCTGATAAGAAAATTACAAAATATTTTGTTTATTTATTATTTATTATTAAGTTATTTAAATTTTTTTAAACAAATTCTTAAAAAAAATTCTTTGGGAATATTATTTACATAATTTATTAATAAAATTTTCTTTTGTTTTCTTTTTATACCCTACACCACCGTAGGTGGTTGGATCATAACATACAGAAAAATGGTGCTAAACCCACCTTTAAGTATACTGTTGACATATTATTATTATTTTGGACTAAGGATGGTTTCTATTGATTTTGGCGAAATTTGGCACAAGTAAGCCTTATAATATTCTAAAACAATGTGCCAAAATATCTAAGGGTCGGTCCATTACTTCTCATACGTCTCATATAAATCCCCTTCGAAATATCACTTCCCATACAAATATTTCCCCCGGAATGGGGTTTTAATGTCATAAATACAAAGCAATTTAAACAAAATTTTGCCTTGTAATATTCTAAAACAATGTGTCAAAATATATGATGATCGGTCCATTATTTCTCATAGGTCCCATTTAAACTCCCTTTGATATATCACTTTTAAGGGTATATATCTCATATACGTTGGTATTGGTAGTTATAACTGGCCAAATTAAGAATAATATAAGCAAAAATCGATGTGAAAAATTATACGAGGGTCGGTTCATAATTTATTGTAGCTCTTATATAACCACCACCCCTCCAGAAGAAAATTATTTTTAGTAAAATAATTTTTAGTTAGTGTCACAATAATGTACTGCACACTTAAGAATAAACCAGAAAATCAAATTATACGAGGGTAGTTCATTAATTTTTCATAACTACCATTTTTGAGCAACAGCGTGGTGTATTTTATTAGATAGTCAGGCTTGACCGACCATACATTTTTACTTGTTTTTATGTATTATTTGCTTGTAACTTGAACTTGAACTTTTTACACCCTACACTACCACAAGTGGTCACTCCGCATCTAATGCAAAGATGGAATCATCTAAGACCTCATAATATACCAGTATTCTTGCATCAAATCAAAATCTGAGTCGATTTAGCTATGTCCGTTTGTCTCCCTGTCTGTGTGTCTGTCTGCTGTTCATCTGTCTGACTGTTGTTGGCACGCTGACATCCACAATTATTGGCAGGGCTCAATGAAATTTGGTCTGAATATTTTCTATTGTTCCCATTTTAAACCAGCACAATTGGTTCAGTATATTGAAAGATAGATAAGCCGATATCTGAGACAACCACTAAGTTCCAGCGAATAATTTTCGTTAAATTGTAAATTATAAAACGACAAATTAGAATGAAATTTTTTGTATGTGTGAATGTGCATATGAACGAAATATAACTTATTTTCTTCACCCGCATTTGTGATGGAGGGTTTTGAAGATTCCGTATTGCCGATTGTAGCATTCTGGTTTCCATTGATTTAGTTTGTTGTTGATATTTAATTGTTCTTTTAAGTTGTATTATAAATTAACTTTTTGTTTTTATTGATTAAATAATTTGTTGGTTGTTTTTGATATTGAACCCGCAAAAGTTAGAGTAGAAAAAAAATTAAGTAGACATTAACACACACACACGATATCTATTATTATTTTTCATCATTTATTATATCTGTTATAAAATCATTACAATGTCAATGTTTTCGTTTGAAAGTTTGTCTGTCGGTCTGTCATTCTGTTAGTTAATTTAAAACTTTAGTAAAACTTATCAAACAATTCGTGCTGGAGACAAACTTTAATAATTTGTGGAAAAAAACTTAAATATTTTTGGTTGAAATCTTTTTAAGAGTATTTTTAATTAAAGTTCTCGTTCTTTCTAAAAAACATAAGCGATTTTAATTTGCAACAAATTAATGTTGTTATAACAGTTCGACTGTATCTGGTTGTTTTCTCTTGTGCAAAAAAAAAACTTTCTATTGATACAGATGTCATTGGCCGAGTGTGACTCGGATCATTCTGGAATAGAGATCCAAACGTTCGTTTCGGAATTCCTTTTGGATTCCATTCCACGTTTTCCCATGTAAAAGTTGTGATCTCTTTAGGCCGCAATTTTAATTACATCTTGATGAAATTCTCTTTATCAATTGAATTTTATTAGTATGTAAATTCGAATATTTATTCGAAATTCGATTCATTCAATGTCGTTAGATATGTTCTATTGTTTGATAAGACGACTTGTAGACAATAACGGCTCTCTCTCTCTCTCACAGTATGTCAGACTTTTAATCCACAATACGATCACGAAGATCAGTTTATAACTGCCAATAGCTTTCTGTCAAATTCTCATATAATATTTTTTTGTAACCTTAACGTTCTTTTGTAAAAAGACGTCTTTTCCATTAAACCCTTCAATTAAATCAAATAAAAAGAAATTTAATGCAGATAACTAACAATGTCAAGGTGAAAACATGGAAAACACTCTAATGAATGAAACTCAAAATGACCTTTTTTGTTTTAAGTTTCTAATAAGTTTTTTTTATTATTTTCAGATTAAATTATTTCCATGAATTTATTTTCATATTTTAATAATAAAAGAGATTTTTGTGAATGAAATTATTTATTGTTTTTTAGGTTCAAAATAATTAATTATTGTTTTGTTTTTTATATTTTTATTTTTGCTTTTTGTCATTTAGAAGAAAAGAAAAAAAGAGTGGAAGTAGGACGTTCGCTCAATTGTGGGAGTAACTGTAGTATTTGTGGGTATATGATATATTAACATGTATATTTAACTGTCTGGGCGACCGACTGACTGACTGGCAGACTGTCTGATTTATTTACTTACATACATTCTTGCTAATGACTACTGACTGTGAATAGAAAAACGGATTCATTTTCTTTTTTTTGCTTTTTGTTATTAATAATTTATAATTTCAACAAAACAT
Organism: Cochliomyia hominivorax; assembly: GCA_004302925.2. NCBI lineage: Eukaryota > Metazoa > Arthropoda > Insecta > Diptera > Calliphoridae > Cochliomyia > Cochliomyia hominivorax. Next base: position 84,806,358 of record PYHX02000494.1, read on the forward strand.
TTGTTTTGGTTTTTATTGTAAAATAAATTAAAAATTCTCACATACAAACACACTCTCTCGCATTCAGATAGATGACCTTGTTTTCATGAAATGTTATTTCCTCTTATTAACTTTTTTATTATTGTTATTATTTTTTCTTTATTCATATTTTTCTGAGATTTTTTTCAAATTCGTTTTTCAAAAGTTAATAGTTTATATACCCTACACCACCACAAGTGGTGAATAGGGTATATAAACTTTAACATTCCGTGATTAACCATAATGTATATATATATATTCTTGCATCAAATCAAAATCTAAGTCGTCTGTCTGTCTGTCTGTCTGTTGTTGGCACGCTGACATCCACAACACTTGACAGAGCTCAATGAAGTTTAGCCTGAATATTTGCTATTATCCTGAGAAGTTTCCTATTTAAAACCAGAAAAATCGTTTCAGTATTTTAAAAGATATAGACCGATATCTGAGGCAAATTCTATGTTCAAGAAAAAAACCTTTCTTAAAATTGTCAATTATATATCGTTAAATTAGAATAAAATTTGGCATAATATTAAGTTATATGTAACTGATTTTATGAACTGTTATTAACTGTTCCGTGTTATATTTAACAAAAACTTTTATAAATTGTATAATTGTTAAATCACCCGTATTTGTGGTAGAGGGTATTTAATATTCGGCATAGCCGTATATAACATTATTACTTAGTTTGTTTAAATATCGCGTGTACTATATGTTTTCTAAGCCGGTTTTGGGATTTAAGTGTTTTTTAATCGGTATATGTATAAATGTGTGTGAGTGTGTTTGTTTGTGTGTGCTTGTTTGTCGGACTGTATCTAATTTTGAAAAATCTTTGATATAAGTTTGTTTTATGGTACCAAACTGGATTTGAAAGTTAATTTTTTAAAAAATTTAAATATTTTAATTTTTACTTTTAAGAGAGTTAGAAAAAAAAGTAGTTTATTTAAAGAAATAAATAAAAATTTAAAATTATCAGACGTGTCATAGTTTTCGAAAGGAATTGTTTTTAATTTAATTTCGGAGATTTTCAAAAAAAATTAGGTAAATAAAATTAAAAACATTTTTAGAAGCCATTTTCTTGCAAACTGCTGAACAGTGTGTCCAAATCGATTATTTTGGAAATAATTCTGTAACTTTTGAACTGTTAGAGATATCTTAATGTAATTTTGCATATTTAGAGCAAAGGTGTTTCTGAGTTAATCTGGAGGAACACGAGTCTCTTTATGGTCTGGGGCGTAGTCAGTGACCCTCTAAAAAAGACCATTATGGTTATGTTTCTTTTTAAAAAATTCGCCAAATATCCATTTATGAACTGATAGAAAACAAACGTCTTTAAAATATATGGTTACATGTTGGAGTTATCTCTTATGAGTTAAAAATTTCCAAGGACTTCCTATAAACAGAATTTACTTTCTCCCAATTCATAAATGGTTTATAGGTGAATTATTATAAAATTAACATACCCGATGTTGTCCACTTTAGAGGGCCATGCCCCTGGCCATATAAAGGTTACGTAAAATTTCATTGAGATATCTCAAATAGTTCAAAAATTACAGATTTATTTAAAAGAAAATCGGTTTGGACTCACTGCAAGCTTTCAATTTGACCCCCTTTTTTTCGAAATTAAACATATTCAGTGATTATAGCTTTTTAATTATATCTCTTTTATAATTTTGCTACTTTCATTCTTCGCAGTTTTAAAAGTTTTTAATACGTTTTCTAAGAACTTCATATTATTTTGTTTGCCATTTACTGTATGTTTTTTAAATTTAGTAAATTTTAAATGTAAATTTTGAAAAAAAAAAAGCTGTTAATTATGTTTTTTTTTATTTTTTTATTTTAAAATTAAGAGATTTTTAACCTTTAAAGTGTTAATAACATACATATATTTTTTTCTGACTAATTTTTAAATCTTTAATTTTTGTTATTTACCCACCATTTTAAGTAATTTTTTGTTTCGTTGTTGTTGTTGTTGTTCTTGTTTAAAGTAAATATTTTTTAAACTTTTTTGTTAAAAATGTAAACAAAATTATTGGAAAATAAGGTAAATTATATAAATATGTGACAAAAAATAATTTCAAACGATAAATGAATATTTATCACGAATACGAACATAAATTGTTTAAATAAATTAAATATGAAATTTAGACAAAAAAAAAAAAAAAAACGCTAATTTAATGGCAGCAGAAAAAAGATAAAAATTAATGCAGAAAATGGAAATTTTTGTTAACAAATTTCCACTTAAATTTCTGTCATTTTTATGAAAATTCGTGGAATGCAATTTTAACTATAACACTCGGAGATATCTGGTATCTGAATTAGATACGATTTCCACAATTTTTGAATTTAGCAAAATGGGACTGATTCTTTGGAGTAGAATTAAACCTCTGTAAATGGTGTATATTTATTTCACTGATATTTTTCTTCTAAGTTTCATTTTTTTGTGATTAGAGTCCATTTCTAATATTTATGAAGACTTAACTCGATATTTATTAAGATACTTTTTTTCAATACAGAAAAACAATTAAAAACTGCATGTTTTCATAACATTGGTGTCTGCTGGACTTTCCACGCCTGTCAGACGTGTTGTTGAGTTAGTCGTAAATACAATTGAACTCTATACTCTTCCTTATAAGATCCAAATTGATTTTTTTAGTGAAAGCTTGAATATCATTTTGTGAAAATGAAAATTTTTAGTGAAATATTGTATTTTACAGTAAAAATTTGTATTTTTAGTGAAAATTTTAATTTTTAGTGAAAATTTTAATTTTTAGTGAAAATTTGAATTTTTAGTGAAAATTTGAATTTTTAGTGAAAATTTGAATTTTTTAGTGAAAATTTGAATTTTCAGTGAAAATTTGAATTTTTTAGTGAAAATTTGAATTTTCAGTGAAAATTTGAATTTTTTAGTGAAAATTTGAATTTTCAGTGAAAATTTGAAATTTTAAGTGAAAATTTGAATTTTTAGTGAAAATTTGAATTTTTTAGTGAAAATTTTAATTTTTAGTGAAAATTTGAATTTTTAGTGAAAATTTGAATTTTTAGTGAAAATTTGAATTTTTAGTAAAAATTTGAATTTTTTTTAGTGAAAATTTGAATTTTTAGTGAAAATTTGAATTTTTTGGTGAAAATTTGAATTTTTAGTGAAAATTTGAATTTTTTGGTGAAAATTTGAATTTTTAGTGAAAATTTGAATTTTTAGTGAAAATTTGAATTTTTAGTGAAAATTTGAATTTTTAGTGAAAATTTGAATTTTTAGTGAAAATTTGAATTTTTAGTGAAGATTTGAATTTTTTAGTGAAAATTTGAATTTTTGGTGAACATTTGAATTTTTTAGTGAAAATTTGAATTTTTAGTGAAAATTTGAATTTTTAGTGAAAATTTGAATTTTAAGTGAAAATTTGAATTTTTAGTGAAAATTTGAATTTTTAGTGAAAATTTGAATTTTTGGTGAAAATTTAGTTTAGGAACTGATGGCTGCTGGATCTTCGGCTCTACTTTGCTGTTCCTGGTTGCTGGTTTTTCGTGCTTCTGCTAATTCCTTTCACTCTCTCTTGCTCTTTAGGCTCGGTTGTGGAGTTGCATATTCAACCGGGTGCCATGCCCCGATAATCCAACCAAGGGGGAAGTCATACAATATAAATGGCTTTGAATTGGTACACAGGTATGCCCTTGTAACTTGAAAAATTTATTGAGATCAAATGTGAAACTCTCGGTGTAGTTCAGTATTCAATTCTCAACATTTTCTACCCTCCCCCTAATCCTATTCGTCCTACATTTTGTCTAGTAAAACAGTTCCTTGATAAAGTGGTTGGAACCAATTTTGAAAATTCTCGCTGTTATAGTTCCTTAGATATTCGATGATCAAAATTTAAATTCTTGAACTGATATAATTTACCTCTGAATTGTTTGAAATGCTAAAAATTGTTAATAATTCCAACTATAAATTAAACATAAAATTATTATGTTAATTAAATTTATTGTATAAGAAGTTATTTAACCTAAATATGGTCCTCTCGTTTTTTCCCACTTTTCTAAACAGATGTTGTGACAATTTGAATTAAATGGGTTTTCAAAAAAAAAAATCGTCTGTTAATTTCAGAACAAAGAATTTATTTTGTTTTTATAAAATTATTTACCATTGAATCACATTTATTTTATTTAATTAAACTCATTTTTATTTAAACTTTGTACAAATTTGAACTCATTTTTTTATTTTTTATTTATTCATTTCAGTTTTATTTTTTTCATTGAATTAAAAAATAAAAAATAAAAAGTAAAGTAAAAAAAAATCAATAATAAATATATATATTTTTTATTGATACGGGTATATAACTCATATATAACTCATTCATATAAAATTCATGACATTAGGTGATGATACACAAAATATATTGATTGTGAATTGTTTAAGTCTTAAAATACTTGGAAGCCCTTATTATCGCTTTTGGGAATTTAATGCAATAAAATGTTTACAAAATAAATTTGATTAAAAATAATTAAAGAACTGAGTATGAGTGTGATTAATTTTGTTAATTCTTTATATATTTTATAAACAAAAACTATAAAAAAAAAACAATTTTATTTTTTAACAAAATTTTTGAAACGTCATCTGTCAAAATGATAAAATATTTTATGATTAAAATTTTCAAGAGAGTTATAAATGTGATTCTAATAAGAGAGAATTATTTATATGAAATTTAAGTTTTCAGATACAACTCTTCTTAGATACAACTCTTAGCCTCAACGTGGAAGTGCCCATATTGAGGCTGAGAGTTTAAACATTTTTAAAATATTAAAAATCATATTTTTATAATAAAATTTAATCTGAATATTTCGATTTGTTTAGCAAATTTTCATTTAACGGAATCGATTTTGTTAATAACAAAAATATTATTTTCGAGCCTTAATAACGTTAAAAATTTTATCTACAATTTTTTGCGGGAAAGTCTAATAATCTTTTTTATCTAAAGAAAATGGCTGCTGAGAGTTAAAAGCAGCTTACAGTCAGCATAAACTAAAAACTTAAAGAACTTTTAAACGATGATTAATTTGCATGATTAAAAAGTGTTGATTTCGATACTGATTACAAGAAGAGATCTGGTCAGCCGACCTAACTTTTAAGTTAATGTATTGGAAGTATTACTTGAAGAAGATTCTTGTCAAACATAATATTAAGTTTTATCAAATTCGTTGACATAAAGAATACATTTTTTGACGTTCAACAGCATGACGATGAGAATTGGATCCAATATGAATATTCAATATGATCCAATCTAGAGACGATGAAATGAGACGGTATTGATACTGATGATAAAAATTTATACATTATAAGTGTCATGTCAAACAATAATATCGACGTCAAAGCCTAATGCCCACAACACTTATGCAATTCTCTTATATTTAGTGGCATCAAGAGGTTATGAGTTGTGGCAAACGGGTTAGGTATTCAGAAGGGAGCTGTATCGGCCATATGTTGCAATATTATTGAAGAACTGTTAAATAAAAACAATGAAAACAATATTTTGTTCGTCTGAATTAAAATGCTTTTATCATTTGTTGGGATCCATATAGACGCTCTTGAAAACCGATCAAAATATTCGACCAGACCTGAGACCATAATCACTCAGCATAAGAACGCTCGTAACAATACCGGTGAAGAACCGTTTTAGAGGAAAACAGGAATTATAAACTTTTTGACTTACCTGATTTATAGGTAAAATCAGGTTAAGCACGTAGCTGTGTCTTAATGGAGATTATAGTAGCAAAGGTCATTAAAATATGTCAAATTTTGATACACCCCAAAGTTAATATGTAATACAGTTTACAAATTTAAGAATAATTTTCTTCTTTGTGCTGGGACCGTTATTAAATTTTGTTGCCATATAAGGCAACTTCCCTGAATATGTTTTTAAGCTTCTAAAAATTGAAATTCGCCACAATTACTTTTTTTAATTGAATTTACCAATATGTTATATATTTGGCGAATATCATTACAAATTTTTCTATAGGAAAATGTGGTTGAGCTTATAAAACTTTAAAATATAAACCGAAATTTGGCACAATTATTTTTTCTAACTGTCCTTAAATTTATATAGTTATTTTGGAATTAATCGGTAAATATTTGGTTACAACAAGGTTCCTTTCCAGAATTATATTATGGCCGTATATATTATTCATTCTTGTCTACTATAACTTTTTCTTCTATATCGATTTTGACGAACTTTAGTATTATGCTAAAAATTAAAGCAGCATATGGAAGGAAAGACAAGCTAAATCGAAAAATAGGGTCCATACTTTCAGAGGTCTTTCTCCGTGTTAATGAAAAAAACGAATAGACCTTTATTCACCATCAGTGGCGGTGATGTGCAAGACAAGTTTTGAATATGGAATATATCAAAAAAATACAGTTATAGTCGATATTAGACTGATCTTATAACCGTTATAACGATAATTATAATAAATTTATTATTAATGTCTACAAACCAAAATGATAAAAGAAAAAATAAAACTATAAATTTCAAATAAATAAATATTGAAATCAATTAGTCATACGTATTTTGAATAAAGTTAAATAAATAATTTTTTTATGGATAAAACAATTACGTGGGCGCCTGTAAACCACATGTAGTAACTTGTACGATATTGCAATTGCTTCTTTTTTATTGCTTCTTCTTCTTCTTCTTTTTGTTTTTCTTCTGAACTTCCCTACATATGGAATTAATTTTGACATAAAATCGGTTAACAAAATCGAAGTGTTTTTTTGGTTTAACAATAAAAAATAAATAAATGAATAAATATTTATGTATGAGTGTTTGCAGTTCATAGTTTTATTTAATTATAAACTTTTTTTCGGCTAAAATAAATATTTTTTGCATTAGACAAAAGATCAATAAATTTATAAATGTGAAATCAATAAAATTTCTAAGAATTTTTAAAGATTTCAAAACAGATGTCATCAGATTGAAAATCATTCAAATCGAGAAAGAAAAAAATAATAAACAAACTGAAATCGCATAAATTACCCTTAAATGTCAATTAAAATTAAAAAAAAAAAGAAAACAAATAAAGTTTATAAAATAAAAAGAATTATAAATAACGTCATACCCGACTCGAGTATTAAATGACAACTTTTCTTCTCTCCTTCAAAATTAAATTATTTTTTCTTCACTGAATTTCATCTTTTTTTTTTTTAGAAAAAAATAACAACGAGAAGTATGATTTTTTTGGAACCTTAATAAAATAAAAAAAGAAACTGGAAAAATATAGAAAATATAAAACAGTATTGAAATTCATGAGTATGCAAACTTTGAAAAGAAAAGAAAAGAAAAAATATTCAACACCAGTTTTGTACAAATAACAAGTGAAAAAACAGTGAAAATTACGTCATGTTTTATTTTTCAAAAGCTTCAGTCGTTCGGAAGGTTAATTTGTCTGGTGTTTTTTATTTTTATTTAATTTTTTTTGTTTTATTATTTTTTTCATTTAATGTCATTATTATTTATCTCTGAGCGAGTATTTTTGTATTTTATGTTCAACTTCGACTTTAATTGCATTTTTTTTAAATCGTTTCATTTTTATTTTCTTTGATTTCGAAATAAGAATTTTTGATTTCTTTAAGCACCAGAAAGAGAATTTGGAATGATATATTCATGATATATGCAACAAATCGTAAATTCTCTTCGCCTTGAAATGATTCAGATGGATCAAACGAAATACAAAGTTTTGCAGTACAAACGATGAGCATACGACATTACCATCGCACCAAAATGACCCAAAATACATCGTTCAAAGACTGTCCTCCCAGCAACGAAACAATTTATATGAGTCGTAAAGCAGCTCTGGGTGGATATTGCGTTATTGTCATTACCTCTTAAAGGCGGTCAAAGGTGGTTAATATTGAAGCGTCGCATAACGGCATTCGTTTACCGTTGTCCGGGGTTTCACCCAGTTAGTATATGCACTCGTTTTTAATTGGAATACTACTGGTGAAGACCAGAAAAAACTTAATTTTAACCAAGAATTCAGGGATTCCTCTTTCCTATAGGTATAGGTTGTGATCGGGAGTAGCCGGAATCATCGTGATATACCCTGGCTTTTTAGATGTCAGGCTGTACTTCGTTTGCTTGTCTTCGAGAGTTTTGCGTCTCGCTTTAATGCATGTGAACTCATTTTTTGGAATACTACTAAGGAAGACCATAAAAAACTTAAGAATTCAAGGATCCTTCCTTCCTTTACGAAGGTATAGGTCGTGATCTGGAGTAATCGGAATCATCGGGATATATCCAGGCTTTTTGGCTTAAAGCCATTTCCCAAAAAAAACAAGGTATGTTTTTTGTTACAGATCAATATCATCTGGCAACGTCGGAGTTGAAGAAAATTCCGTACTTTGATTCTGTACAGTGTGCCAGAATAGACAGCACCGACCCAAGTAAGGTGCAATGCTTGTATGGACTGAATGATCATAGGCAGTACTCGGAGGAATTCGTTGCACCTTGCTGCCGACAGCAACATGAGTATACGATACCGTCTCTATATTGGTTCTATAGCTTTATAATAAAAATCGCTTCAGTTATAACTTTAACTTCCTTCGGTTCATGCCTTTTCCCTTAATCTTCTTAAAATTGGCTACAATTTTTTATCACATCTTAAACAATGCATTCCTGATGTTACCTGGGGAATAACTAATTTAATATACCCTCTTTTACCTTTTGCACAAGTGTAGAGTATTAGAAAACAAAGATTCATTTTTTTATGTGCAGTTTTAAAATGATTTCAGTTTAAATAAATTATGACTCAAATATTTCGCAAAGAATAGAGTCATAATTGAAATAAGAGATTATTTTAAATATTTATTTATTTATTTATTTATTTATTTATTTATTTATTTTTTTCCCCACTTTTTTTTAAAGTTGTATACAAATCTTATTTCAATAGTATTTGAAACACAAACGTTAGGCGAAAAATCTTAAATAAAGTTATTTTTAAAATATGAGAGCAAAATCGAACTAAAAAATGTCGCTACATTGCTGATATGTTGCAAAAACGGCATAACTTGAAAAAAATTAATGCTGAAAATAACAATCCGAATAGATAAATCGTATACAATAGAATCTCACAAATAAGAATTGTCCAGAAATTAGAAAAAATTATTTATTTAACGCTCTGAAATTAGGATCTGGAAATTTGAATTCATTAAATTTATAATCGAGTTTTGCACAGTGATATAAATATAGGAAGGAGAATTTTCGCATAGAACTTCACGAGTTCCACTTGGGTTAATTGAAAATAAAACGTCTTTTGTCTGAAATCATGTCGAACACAAATAAATAGAAGAACTGAAATCGAAAATTGAAGCGGCGATGACTTTACATTTTTCATTAATTTCATTAACGAGTATAATAAGACCTTAGATCGATTTAACAGATATGGGCCTTTATCCCTCATTCGAATGTATGTTATAGTATAAAAGACGTTAAATATTTATAAAATTCATTATTATGTTTTCTGTTCTAAAGCAAAAAAAAAAAAAAACTTTCAGAACCACTCCTGAAGAAAAGTTCTTCTAATTTCTGAGAGTCTACTTAAATGAGATTAGTTGAACAGGTATTAACTCAAAGTTTCCTTTGCAGGAAACGATCGAAAAGGAAATGAATTTTGAAGATTCTATTCTTTTTGAATGGATCTAACACCAATATTTCGTTTGAAAATTTTATTTATGTCAAGTCTTAGTATAAAAAGAAGCCTATTTTTAGAGACGTTTGATATCGTTCGTAACAAATAATATTCAGAGCATTAAGACGGTTGTGGCAAAAATTCTCACCCACCTTCTTACATAAAGTTTTTATTGGAAGGAATTGACTTGTGAAATATTTTTTTGTTTTAAACGCATCAATTTTCTTCAGGAAAAGTTTTCAAGTTCTGATCCGATTTCATACAAAATACCCTATTGAGACCACCAATTACAGAGCATTATCATGGACATCGGCGTTTATCAACGTATTAGTCAGGATTCACATATAAATATTTGCGCTTGCGCGATTAATGTCATCCAATTACGATACAAAAAATAAAGATCTTTTTTTTTTAAGCCAAATGTGTTTATACTTTGGCCTCAATGGAATATTAAATTATAATGATGAATGTTTTATTACCGATTCATATTTGTCATATAAAAGACACTGAATATAAGTGTACGCTGCTGGGGGAAATTGTTTCTTTTTTTCTTTTTCATGGAAAAGGCATGGTCGGTCTTTCATGATGGTGCACGGGCCATCTAACCTGATGGCTCGACCTAACCTAACCTAACACTTTTTCATTCTCAATAACAATATAATCGAATTTATCTTACTTGATTGGTTTTCAAAATTTCTAATTCTGCACAAATAGAATTAATCGCTTTTTATAAAATTTAAAGGGGTTTAATTTAGGAGAGTTGATATCTCCGGTTTTGCCATAATATCGGAATTAACTTCCATTCTCTTGATTATAAAAATATTTTAATGATAAAAATGATGCTAAACATTTCAATTTGAAAGATCATTAGTTCTCGGATCAAATGTCAAATATGATTAACGATTATTGTTGTGTATTAAAGTTGGTTCACTCTTCCTTTTTGATCTGCGAATTTGATAGGTTAAAACTTTGAACTGCGATTAAAAGAAAAGTAACAGTTAATTTTAAAAATAAAATTACTGCAGTCAATAATTAAAACGAATCTTTTGTTTTTATTCGAATAATTTAAAAATATACAGAGATCATTGCGATGCTAAAAATAATATTTACAGTTCACCACTGTTATTTGCGATCGAATTGTATTATATAACTCAACATATAATTTTGAACTCCATTTGATGGATTTAAAAGTCTGTAAATCTTTGGTCATTTGAAATTTAAGATAAAGATTTCGATTACATAATTATTCGAGAATGTTGTTTTGTTAGGAAATTTAATATAAATAAAAAAAATATCGATTAAAGTCATTCAGTTGTAAAGTTTTTTTTTTTTACATGTTTTAAGTTGTAAGAAGAAGAAGAAGAAGGAAAAAATGAAAATAAATCTGTTAAAGTAATAAATTATTTAACTATAACTATTCACTCGTATAGTAAAGGAACCGGTAGGTGTTATGAAATCTAAGACACCCAAACGTTTGCTATTACAGACTTCAATCATATTATTTTACTCAACTTGTAAATTCAAGAAAAACAAATCCGGACAGTAAATTTTCCTAATAAAAATAAACCTACAAAATAAGATTTTTCTTTAGTATCAGTTTTGTTCGAAATGTATTTAATTTCAAGTTACAAGAAAAAAAACGAAAGAAGAAAAAATAATTTCAAAAAGGTTTGACCGCACAAGGGCTTCAAAATAATGTCTGGCCAAAAGATTAGAAATAAAAGGGAATTGAGAAAAAAGCGAAAACTTAAAAAGTGGTGAAAGGAGGTGAACAGAAATAGTTCTGTTTACGGTCGGTTCAAATTACAAAATACTGAATGGAATTTGCATGAAAACAATTAGAAACACAAATCGCACACAATCGAAAAACCAAAAACCGACATTAATTTTTTTTCTATTATTTCTATTCTGATCGAAAAATTCTTAACATACATACATAAACACAGTTTTATTTTTTATTTGTTTTAATCACAAGTGATGAAAATGTTTCGGAAACCCTTCCATTAACGTTTTTATAGCGTTTTCTATCTTTCTGTTAACAAACAGGGAGTTCATGTTCCGTTTAAAATCTACGATACTTTTGGACATCTTTTTCCTGTGATCTGCATTTACTTCTTTTTTCAAGAGCCCAATATCTCTCCACGGACCTTAACTCAGGGGAGTTTGGTGTACTTGTTTATCATACTAACAGGATAAAAAGTCAGGCCAAAAATATGTGGACACATTATGAAGTCTTGTGAATGGAAGCAGCCTCTTTTGTAAACATTCCTTGATATGCATTTTGTAATTTACAGGCCCCATTATAACAAATGTTCAGATTCTTTCGCCGCAACTGCATATTGCTTGCCATACGAAGAACTTTTTGGAAAAGGATCCTAAAATTTTCTTTCACATTCGCTCGAGCCTCAACAACATATAATTTTCGACCAGGAAGTTGCGAAAAATCCGCCAGAACATACGTTTCGTCATCCATTATTTCTAGAAAACTTCACTTTAATTATCGTGTTCTGTTTGTGACCTTTTCTATAGCAGCGTTCCTATCAGAAACTTTAACATTTCATACCAGCCGTAGACTAACCAGGCTGCTTTCCTATGGGATGTGTTGGGAGCTCTTTTGAAAATGTTTTCTATTTTTTAGCTATAGAAACATCATATGGAATATTCCTTTTATCTGAATCAAGTTGCCCCGGTACTGTTAAATCACATTGGAAACGGTTTGAATCCTTGACCACATTCGAGATTTTGTTGAAACGGGTTAAATGTTATAATGAAAAACGTGTGTTAGGAATTTGTTAATTTCACTTCTTATTGTTATTGTTGTTGTTTTTTTTAAACGCCACCCATTCGAAAAAAACCGCAAATAAAAAAATTTTAAATTTGTTTGAAAGATGAGAGGAGCTGTGAGGATGATTGTCTGATAATATTTAAATAATTGACCAGAAAAAACTAAAACAATCACCTCAAATAATTGTTTGTTATGTGAAAAATAATTATAATAATTATATTAACGCGTAAAAGCTCATTTCAGAGGGAACTAAATGTAGGGTCATTATAAAGTCACCATTAAGCCAAAATCTAATATCAGTCAACTTTTTTATAATAACGAACAACAACAAAATATAGTAGCACAACAGGAAAATGAAACGGGAGAGAGGGAGTTCCATCTCACATATAACAAGTTTCGGCTTAAAAAGTCTCGTCAAGACTTTTTCTGAGATGAATTTTGAATGAATGTTGTTGTTGCTGCTGCTGTTATATATGAAATTGTGCTACATGTCGCGTCGAATTGTTTCCTACGCATTGTTTTTGTTACCCACACGCTTTTGACTTTTTGTTTTTTTCTTTGCCTTTTAAGTCTGAACATGTTTCTGTTTCTGAATTTGATTTTTTGTTAGTTCGTTCGTTCGATTTCTTTACAAAATAAGTTAAGTGAGTTTTTGAAATTAGAATTGAACGCTTACATTGTCCCCCGGCATATTTACAAACATATATGTACATACATACTTACATACATGCATACAAACATACATTCATCTACGTTGGAGTGGTGTTAGAAATTAATAACAGTCGTTAATATTTAAATAAGGGTCAAGTTGGCGAAACGATCTTTCAGAATTGTTTTTTTCACTTTTTCACTAAAGAATCAAATTTTTTGCATCTAATTCAAATGGGATCGTCGACCAAAAAAACTATATGTCCAATATTTTTGATTATCAGAATCTCAATAAATATTTTCTTTGTTACCCGATTTTATTTAAATCAGGAAAGATGTTTAGGGTACTGAATTAAAGAATTTCATACAGGAACCGTTAACAAACATTCCCAAGCAAATGTAGTATACATTTACGGGTACTAATTCTGATCGTTTGTTCTTGGAACTTTGATTTTGATCGATCGAGTTTCGCCATTGATCACACGTTTCCTTGACAATTGGATCTTCGTGCCGGATAGAACTAAGCCACACTTGACTAAAGATTGTCAACTCAGCGATAGCGGTATCAAACGAAAGATTTTTCTCCAATAAAAAACTATCGAATACAGCCGTACTGTTACAACAGCTCCTATTTTTAGGGTTAAAGCAATGTCGAATAAATATCTTCGCGATCACTTGATCACCTTCCGATTGAAGGATTTTTAAGATGTTCTTGAATAATCGCAAGGTAAATATTAATTTTCAAAAGGAAAGATGACTGCGCAGGATTTTTCAAATAATAAAAATTTGAACATCATCGACTGATATTTTTAAGTTCATATGGATAGAGATTCGCATACAACACTATCAAACCCTAATAAGTAATTTTAGTGTTGAAAATTATTCACTCTATATTTATTCCAGTAAATTGAGTGCCAATTTTATTCAAATAACTTAAACATTTTCAAAAATTCAATATTTCACTGGAAATTCGGAATTTCACTTAAAATTGAAATTTGCACAAAAATTCATTAAAATTTCGATTTTCATAATAAATATATGATTTGATTGGATATTCATAATTTCATTTTGAAGTTCTTTTTCATATTTTTTTCATTAAAAATTTAATTTGAATTTTTCACTAAAAATTTAATTTTTCACTTCAAATTTTATTTTTTACTAAAAATTGAATTTTTCACTAAAAATTTAATTTAAAATAATATTAAATTTTATTATTATTTTTTTAATTACAACAACATAAACTCATATTTATTGCATTTTATAGTTATTTTTTTTATCAAAATAAATTCAATATTATTTTTTATCTTTATTTCAGTGTTTGCAATTTAACTTATCAATTATGTTAAAATTCTTAATACCAATTAATTAATTAATTAATTATTTGTTTAAATTTTTTTGTTGTCGTGTCTGGTATAATAAGGTGCCTCTATGCAAATCTTACCAAATGTAGAAAGTTTCAAAGAGTTTGTGTGTTTGTAAAGGCAGAACCAAAAACCCACTTGTATGTTTTATTATTATTAAAAAAATTTAAGAGCAGATATCGTCAGCGCTGCCTTTAGAAGCAAAAAAAAAAAAACAATAACAACAAAAATTAGTCTCGACAGCAGCCAGGTTGTTTCGAGCTCCAGTTGCTTAGCAAATGATCAGTTCATATTTAGTGCTGGTACGCGACGGTCGACTTTTCCGAAATATAAAGAAAGTAACTAAAAGTAATCAGTTAATTACTAAAAAAAATAAAATTTTTAATAATTTTAATAAAAAAATAATTAAAAAATAAGAGAATAGAAAAAGAGAATACAAAATTTAGTTGAAAAAAGTCTAAACGAAACGACGAACGAAACAAATAATAGAAATTAAGTTTAAATTTGTGTGTTAAAGCTTTTAAAAAGGTGGTGTTATTGTTATTGTTGTTGTAATTATTTGTTAGCTTTATTTGTTAACTTTGAAACAGAAACAAAAATAAAATAGAAAAAAAAAAACTTAAAAAACAAAAAAAATAATAAAAAATACATTTTGTGTTGTCATTCATTTCTGTTCAAACGTTCGGTACCTTTTTGATTGTTAGCTCGAGCAAAGGCGCTAGCGCTAGATTGTATTTTTTTTTCTATAATTCTGATTCTATTAGATATATATTTTCATTTGAGTTTGTTGCTGTTTTTGTAAAACCCTAAAAATAAAAAAATAAAAAATATTAAAGAAAACAAAAAGAAATATATACTCTCTCTCACATATCTGTACATATCTGAGTGTATGAATGAGTCCATTTACCAAAAAGTGCCAGTGAATAAGATTTTAAAAATAAAACATTTCGTAGTTTTATATTATTTTTGTGTGTGTGTTTTTTTTCTATTTTTCGTGACAACTAATCAATAATAAGAAATTATTGTATTAAAAAAAAACACAAGATTAGGAAATCAAAGAAGAGAAAAAATAATAAAAAATAAAATAAAAAACAGCACGCATACGAAAAGAATAATAAAAAAAAAAAACGAAAATTCAAAAAGTGAAAAAAATAATAATAATTAACAAGAAAATATTCGAAAGTTTATAAAAATTATTAAAATTTTTAAATTAACGGAAATTAAAAAAAAAAAAAACGATTTTTTTTGACACGTGGCAACCAATTTTTTTAAAAGAATATTAAACAAAAATGGTCTCAAAGAATGCCAAAAAGAAGCATCAGCAACAACAAAATGTTGCAACAACATCTAACACATCTAATAATACCGCCAAGGCTACAACAATATCATCATCAACTTCCTCCTCCTCCTCCTCCACAAAGGCTGTGAAATCAGTGGATAAAGAATTGCAAGATGCCACGCAAGCGCAAGGCATTATTACTAGTAATTCGGGGGAAGTTCTAATGTCTAAACACTATCAGACCTCCACCAAGTCGTCATCATCGAAGTCGGCTATAAGTGAAACCAGCGTTACTGAAATACAAGCGAATAATGAAACATTGTCATCGTCATCCTCTAAATTTAGCTCAAAATCTCAGCAGCATCAATATCATCAAGAAGAGATGTCGGGTGAATTTTCCTCCATGGGAAAAGTCATATCGTCTATTGATTTAGTTAGTGAGTCTGCTATAAAGGAGCCGGTGTTTTCAGTGCCCATAGATGTGGTAGAAATCAATACTAGTGGCCTCACAACGGGCAGTAAGAAAAAAATGTTTTCCTCTTCCATTTCGTCATCATCTCAATCCACTTCACAAACCATGTCCCAAAACATGGCCTCTATAACATCATCCTCATCAGCTAAAGCCATAACCGATGGCTCTTCGGGTTATATTGTTGATGTGGAATTTCAGCCAGAAACTGTGATTATAAAAGATGAATCTATGGCTACTCATGAAGCGTATCAAACGCTGGCTAAAACAACGAACGGTGCTACTGAAATGACATCATCGTCCACCAAGTCAAGCCAGTTTAAAGCGGCCGAATCTGTTAATGGCAAAGTAACGAGAGCTGAGCAGCACAGTGACACCAACACTGAAAAACAACATTATTCATATCCCCCAACATCAGCAGCTGTTACGAATAACAGCGGCAGCGACATCAACAAAAACGCTGGCTTAGACAATAACGTTCTCCTGCCAAACGAAACATATGAGGTCTTTATGCCGCCAACGCCAACTGCTTCAACGTCATCAATGACGTCGAACGTCATAAATACAAACAACAAGTCTTCCATACAACAAATTGATGACTACACTGCCATCGTCGACAATAATACGTCATTGAACAGTATTCAAGAAATAAACAATAAAACTTCCTCCCAAACCATCTCTAATACGAATTCCTCTACATCTTTAACTAGCAAAGCATTACGTGATACGAATATTTCAAGCACCAAAAAATCTTCATTAAACTCCAAACAAGTTGTTAGCGAACAAGAGAGTCTAACGCAAGAACAACTATCGAAGAAAAGCAAATCGGTGTCGAAAAAAGAGATTTACGATGTTAAGACAAAAACCTGGAGTGAATTTCATGATGCTAACGATACTAAAAATCCCTCTTACGAGCGTTTCGTTAGCCAGGGTTCGGATGGTACTTGCAAAGTTACGTACAAAAAGAAAATCTACGATCGTCGTAACAACAAGTGGCGTGTGGTCGAAGAGAAGACTGTAAATAATCCCAATCAAAAAGTATTCCCCGAAATAGTTGATGATGTCATTAATACAACTACCACTACGTAT
Source organism: Cochliomyia hominivorax (assembly GCA_004302925.2). NCBI lineage: Eukaryota > Metazoa > Arthropoda > Insecta > Diptera > Calliphoridae > Cochliomyia > Cochliomyia hominivorax. Next base: position 84,823,679 of record PYHX02000494.1, read on the forward strand.
ACGACCAAAATATACGATTCAAAGCTGGGTCAATGGAAAGTTGTCGATGAGAAATCATTTGTTGATACAAAAGCGTTTGTGCCGCAAGATATTGCTCGTGAGATTGAGAAAGACAATACAGATGTTGCCAATATTACAACAACAACTGAAATCACTAAGGTAAGAGAATAAATAAGAGATGACTATAAAAGAGAATCATTAAAGAGATTGAAATTGATTTATGAAAAGAGTGAAATGAGAATTATGCTCATTAATTAAAAAATAAAAACAAAAACAAAAAACAGTTGATAACAAATAAATAAACATTTTGAATTAAATTTGTTTATGTTTTCATTTTTTTTTTTTTTGCTTTGCTTTTTTGCTTTTTCCTATAGATCTATGATGCAAGTATTAATGACTGGCGTGTTCTAGATGAGAAAACGCGTACCGATGTCATTGAAAAGATCGTAGAAACTCCGAAGAAAACAGTTTACATCGATGAATATACAGAAATTGAAAAGAATGCAAAAATATTAGAAGACAATGAAAACATTGAATACAATTTGAATAAAACTTCAAAACGTAAAGATGTAACGGAAAATATTTACGATGAAATAAATGAAACTGAAATAAACCTAAAGAAACTAAACGACTCAAGAAAGGTAATTTTATTAATTTACCTGTACAAAAAAGAAATAATAATAATAATTTTAAATCCTTTTGATTTAACAGGATGGAGTCGATAAGAGAAAAACCCAGAGAATTACTCACACAGAGATGTGTATCTGTGAGATATGTACTTGCGGGTAAGTTTTAGAAATAAATATTCTTATTCATTGTTTATACTAAATAAATTGAATTTTTATTCAGACGTCATCATTGTGCAACTAGTGAAACTGCTACAACAACTTTACAAAAAGATACTCTATCAGAGTCCATAGGTAACTTCTAAACATACAAATTGTTTTTTTTTTTTTCTCTGAAAACAGTTAATATTAATTTTTATCTAAAAATATTCCAACAGATATGGTTGACAATGTTGAAACCACAAGAGTACGTGCCAACACTTGGTCAAAATCCGATTACGAAGACAATGAATCTCTTACCAGCACTACGACCACAGTTCGGAAAGGCGACAAATACATTCCTAAACCACTACCAGGAACCGAAAGACATTTAGATAGCACTAAGGAAATAACAGAAAATGAAGAATACGAATACATAATAAGAACCCAACCTGTTAGACCGCATGACAATTTAAAGCCCGAAGGTGAATTTTACAAACCAGAAAAGGATGAATACAAACCTACAGAAAGACCTACACCAGTTAGGCCAGAAGATAATTTGAGACCTGAGGGTGAATTTTATACTCCCGATAAACCAGGCTATAGACCATCGGAACGTCCCACACAAAAGCGTCCTCAAGATAATTTAAAACCAGAAGGTGAATTTTATGCTCCAGAAAAACCTGGTTACAGACCGGCTGATAGAACTGAAGTCGTAATACGTAAAGATAACCTTCGTACCGAAGGTGAAATGATTTTTACTGAAAAAGAAGAATATAAGTACGTGGAAAGGCCTCAGCCAGTTGTTCCAAGTGATAATCTTAAACCCGAAGGTGAATTTTACACTCCAGAAAAACCAGGCTTTAAACCGGCTGAAAGGCCACAGCCCAAACGTCCGGAGGATAACTTAAAACCAGAAGGTGATTTCTATGCTCCAGATAAACCTTCTTATAAACCTGGAGAAAGACCAATTCAAGTCCGTTATGAAGATAATTTAAGACCGGAAGGAGAATTCTATACTCCCGAAAAGCCTGGTTTTAAACCTGCCGAAAGACCTCAACAGAAACGCCCTGAAGATAATCTTAAACCTGAAGGAGATTTCTATGCACCTGATAAGCCTCAATATAAACCTGGTGAAAGGCCATCTCAGGTTCGTCCCGAAGATAATCTAAGACCAGAAGGTGAATTTTACACTCCCGAAAAGCCAGGATTTAAACCTGCCGAAAGACCTCAACAGAAACGCCCTGAAGATAATCTTAAACCTGAAGGAGATTTCTATGCTCCAGACAAACCACAATATAAACCAGGTGAACGACCTGCCCCTGTTCGATACGAAGATAACCTAAAGCCTGAAGGGGATTTCTATACTCCCGAGAAGCCCGGTTTTAAACCTGCCGAAAGACCTCAACAGAAACGCCCTGAAGATAATTTAAAACCTGAGGGTGATTTTTATACTCCAGATAAACCGCAATATAAACCTGGTGAGAGGCCATCACAGGTTCGTCCAGAAGATAATCTCAGACCAGAAGGTGAATTCTATACTCCCGAGAAGCCCGGTTTTAAACCTGCCGAAAGACCCCAACAGAAACGGCCTGAAGATAATCTTAAACCTGAAGGGGATTTCTATACTCCCGAGAAGCCCGGTTTTAAACCTGCCGAAAGACCTCAACAGAAACGCCCTGAAGATAATTTAAAACCTGAGGGTGATTTCTATACTCCAGATAAACCGCAATATAAACCTGGTGAGAGGCCATCACAGGTTCGTCCAGAAGATAATCTCAGACCAGAAGGTGAATTCTATACTCCCGAGAAGCCCGGTTTTAAACCTGCCGAAAGACCTCAACAGAAACGCCCTGAGGATAACTTAAAACCTGAGGGTGATTTTTATGCTCCTGATAAACCGCAATATAAACCTGGTGAAAGACCAACACAAGTCCGTCACGAAGATAACTTAAGACCGGAAGGAGAATTCTATACTCCAGAAAAACCAGGTTTCAAACCAGCCGAGAGACCACAACAAAAACGGCCTGAGGATAATTTAAAACCTGAAGGTGATTTCTATGCCCCCGATAAACCGCAATACAGACCTGGTGAGAGACCAACTCAAGTTCGCCCAGAAGATAATCTCAGACCTGAAGGAGAATTTTACACACCTGAAAGGCCTGGATTTAAGCCTGCAGAAAGACCTCAACAAAAACGTCCTGAAGACAACCTTAGACCTGAAGGTGAATTCTACGCCCCCGATAAACCACAATATAGGCCTGGGGAGAGGCCATCACAGGTTCGTCCAGAAGATAATCTCAGACCAGAAGGTGAATTCTATACTCCTGAAAAGCCTGGCTTTAAACCTGCTGAAAGACCTCAACAGAAACGCCCTGAGGATAACTTAAAACCTGAGGGTGATTTTTATGCTCCTGATAAACCACAATACAGACCTGGTGAAAGACCAACTCAGGTTCGTCACGAAGATAATTTAAGGCCAGAAGGGGAATTTTATACTCCAGAGAAACCAGGCTTCAGACCTGCCGAAAGACCTCAACAAAAACGTCCTGAGGATAACTTGAAACCTGAAGGGGAGTTTTATACTCCTGAAAAACCTGGTTTTAAACCTGCAGAGCGTCCAGTACAGAAGAAACCTGAAGATAATTTGAAACCCGAAGGTGAATTCTATGCTCCAGAAAAACCTGGTTATAGACCGGCAGAACGTCCAGTACAAAAGAAACCCCAGGATAACTTGAAACCAGAGGGTGAGTTTACTGTTCCTGATAAACCAACTTATAAACCAGCGGAAAGAACTGAACGAATCACACGCACAGACAATTTACGCTCAGAAGGTGAAATGACATTTGTGGAGAAACAGGAATACACCTATGTTAAAAGACCAGAACAAGTTCGTCCAGAAGACAACTTGAAGCCTGAAGGCGATTTTTATACTCCTGAGAAGCCAGGTTATAGACCTGCCGAGAGACCTCAACAGAAAAAACCTGAAGACAATCTTAAGCCTGAAGGTGAATTTTACACACCTGAAAAAACAGGCTATCGTCCAGCAGAAAGACCAGTTCAAAAGAGACCTGAGGATAATCTGAAACCTGAAGGAGATTTTACTGTGCCAGATAAACCCACTTATCAACCAGCCGAGAGGATTGAGCGAATAATAAGAAAAGACAATCTCCGTACGGAGGGAGAAATGATTTTCGTAGAAAAGGATGAATATAAATATGTCAGAAGACCCGAACCCGTTAGGCAATTAGATAATCTAAAACCTGAAGGTGAATTTTATGCACCAGAAAAACCAGGTTATACACCTGCTGAAAGACCTCTTCAAAAACGTCCCGAAGATAATCTTAGGCCTGAAGGTGAATTTTACACTCCCGAGAAACCTGGATTTGTTCCGGCAGAGAGACCTTTACAGAAAAAACCTAAGGACAATCTAAAACCTGAAGGAGAGTTCACAGTTCCGGACAAACCTGAATATAGACCAGCTGATAGAACCGAACGTATTATAAGGAAGGACAACCTTCGAACTGAAGGTGAAATGACTTTCGTAGAAAAGGAAGAATATCAGTACGTTATGCGTCCAGAACCAGTTAAGAGATTAGATAACCTCAAGCCAGAAGGTGAATTTTATGCCCCCGAAAAACCAAAATATATGCCGGGTGAACGACCAAAACAAGTTCGTCCAGAAGACAATCTTAAACCTGAAGGAGAATTCCACAAACCTGAGAGACTTGAATTCCAGCCAGCCGAGAGGCCTGTTCAAAAGAAACCAGAAGATAATCTCAAACCCGAAGGTGAGTTCTATACCCCTGAAAAACCCGGTTTCCGCCCAGCTGAACGTCCAGTACAAAAGAAACCAGAAGATAATCTTAAACCTGAAGGAGATTTCTACACTCCGGAGAAGCCTGGCTACCGCCCAGCTGAAAGACCTGAACAGAAGAAACCTGAAGATAATCTCAGACCTGAAGGCGATTTCTACACACCAGAAAAACCAAAATTCGTTCCAGGTGAAAGACCATCACAAGTACGTCCCGAAGATAACCTAAAACCTGAAGGAGATTTTTACACTCCCGAGAAGCCCGGTTTTCGGCCAGCAGAACGGCCAGTTCAAAAGAAACCAGAAGATAATCTTAGACCTGAAGGCGAGTTTTACACACCTGAAAAGCCTGGCTACCGCCCAGCTGAACGACCAGTTCAAAAGAAACCAGAAGATAATCTTAAATCTGAAGGAGATTTCTACACTCCTGAGAAGCCTGGCTACCGCCCAGCTGAAAGACCTGAACAGAAGAAACCTGAAGATAATCTCAGACCTGAAGGCGACTTCTACACACCAGAAAAACCAAAATTCGTTCCAGGTGAAAGACCAAATCAAGTACGCCCTGAGGATAATCTTAAACCAGAAGGAGAATTTTATACTCCCGAAAAGCCCGGTTTCCGTCCAGCAGAACGGCCGGTTCAAAAGAAACCAGAAGATAATCTTAGACCTGAAGGCGAGTTTTACACACCTGAGAAACCCGGTTTCCGCCCAGCTGAACGTCCAGTACAAAAGAAACCAGAAGATAATCTTAAACCAGAAGGAGATTTCTACACACCTGAGAAACCTGGCTTCCGTCCAGCAGAAAGACCAGAACAGAAGAAACCTGAAGATAATCTCAGACCTGAAGGCGACTTCTACACACCAGAAAAACCAAAATTTGTTCCAGGTGAAAGACCAAGTCAAGTACGCCCTGAAGATAATCTTAAACCGGAAGGAGAGTTCTACACTCCCGAGAAGCCTGGTTTCCGCCCAGCTGAACGACCAGTTCAAAAGAAACCAGAAGATAATCTTAGACCTGAAGGCGAGTTTTACACACCTGAAAAGCCTGGTTTCCGACCAGCTGAACGACCAGTTCAAAAGAAACCAGAAGATAATCTCAAACCTGAAGGAGATTTCTACACTCCCGAGAAGCCTGGCTTCCGTCCAGCTGAAAGACCAGAACAGAAGAAACCTGAAGATAATCTTAGACCTGAAGGCGACTTCTACACACCAGAAAAACCAAAATTCGTTCCAGGTGAAAGACCATCACAAGTACGTCCAGAAGATAACCTAAAACCTGAGGGAGATTTTTACACTCCTGAAAAACCTGGCTTCCGTCCAGCAGAAAGACCAGTTCAAAAGAAACCCGAAGATAATCTCAAACCTGAAGGCGAGTTCTACACCCCTGAGAAACCCGGTTTCCGCCCAGCTGAACGTCCAGTACAAAAGAAACCAGAAGATAATCTTAAACCAGAAGGAGATTTCTACACACCTGAGAAGCCTGGCTTCCGTCCAGCAGAAAGACCAGAACAGAAGAAACCTGAAGATAATCTCAGACCTGAAGGCGACTTCTACACACCAGAAAAACCAAAATTCATTCCAGGTGAAAGACCAAGTCAAGTACGCCCTGAAGATAATCTTAAACCGGAAGGAGAGTTCTACACTCCCGAGAAGCCTGGTTTCCGCCCAGCTGAACGACCAGTTCAAAAGAAACCAGAAGATAATCTTAGACCTGAAGGCGAGTTTTACACACCTGAAAAGCCTGGTTTCCGACCAGCTGAACGACCAGTTCAAAAGAAACCAGAAGATAATCTCAAACCTGAAGGAGATTTCTACACTCCCGAGAAGCCTGGCTTCCGTCCAGCTGAAAGACCAGAACAGAAGAAACCTGAAGATAATCTTAGACCTGAAGGCGACTTCTACACACCAGAAAAACCAAAATTCGTTCCAGGTGAAAGACCATCACAAGTACGTCCAGAAGATAACCTAAAACCTGAGGGAGATTTTTACACTCCTGAAAAACCTGGCTTCCGGCCAGCCAGAAAGACCAGTTTCAAAAGAAACCCGAAGATAATCTCAAAACCTGAAGGCGAGTTCTACACCCCTGAGAAACCCGTTTCCGCCCAGCTGAAACCGCTCCATGACAAAGAACCAGAAGATAATCTTAAACCAGAAGGAGATTTCTACACACCTGAAAACCCGGTTCCGGCCAGCAGAACGCCAGTTCAAAAGAAACCGAAGATAATCTTAGACCTGAAGGCGAGTTTACACACCTGAAAAAGCCTGGTTTCCGCCCAGCTGAACGACCAGTTCAAAAGAAACCAGAGATAATCTTAAACCAGAAGGAGATTTCTACACTCCCGAGAAGCCTGGCTTCCGTCCAGCTGAAAGACCAGAACAGAAAAACCTGAAGATAATCTCAGACCTGAAGGCGACTTCTACACACCAGAAAAACCAAAATTCATTCCAGGGTGAAAGACCATCACAAGTACGTCCCGAGATAACCTAAAACCTGAGGGAGATTTTTACACTCCTGAAAAACCTGGCTTCCGTCCAGCAGAAAGACCAGTTCAAAAGAAACCCGAAGATAATCTTAGACCTGAAGGCGAGTTTTACACACCTGAAAAGCCTGGTTTCCGCCCAGCTGAACGACCAGTTCAAAAGAAACCAGAAGATAATCTCAAACCTGAAGGAGATTTCTACACTCCCGAGAAGCCTGGCTTCCGTCCAGCAGAAAGACCAGAACAGAAGAAACCTGAAGATAATCTCAGACCTGAAGGCGATTTCTACACACCAGAAAAACCAAAATTCATTCCCGGTGAAAGACCAAGTCAAGTACGCCCTGAAGATAATCTTAAGCCTGAAGGTGACTTCTACACACCCGAGAAACCAGGTTTCCGCCCTGCAGAACGACCAGTTCAAAAGAAACCTGAGGATAATCTCAAACCAGAGGGTGATTTTTATGCTCCTGATAAACCAGGATTCCAGCCTGCTGAGAGACCTGTTCAAAAGAAACCTGAAGATAATTTGAAACCAGAAGGTGATTTCTATACCCCCGAAAGACCTAAGTTCGTACCAGGAGAAAGACCTTCTCAAGTTCGTCCGGAAGACAACTTAAGGCCAGAAGGAGAATTTACCGTACCCGACAAACCATCTTATAAACCTGCAGAAAGAACAGAACGCATAGTTAGAAAAGACAATCTTAGAACTGAGGGTGAAATGACATTTGTTGAGAAAGAAGAATATAAATATGTTAAAAGACCGGAACCAGTTAAACGTTTGGACAATTTAAAACCAGAAGGTGAGTTTTATACTCCAGAAAAACCAAAATTCGTTCCCGGTGAAAGACCCATTCAAGTTCGACCTGAAGATAATCTAAAGCCAGAAGGAGAATTTACCGTTCCGGATAAACCAACTTACAAACCAGCTGAAAGAACTGAACGTATTATAAGAAAAGATAATCTTCGTACTGAGGGAGAAATGACATTTGTCGAAAAAGAAGATTATCAGTTTGTTGTTAGACCAACTCCGGTTCGTCCTGAAGACAATTTGAGACCCGAAGGAGATTTCTATACTCCAGAAAAACCAGGCTTCCGTCCTGCAGAAAGACCTGTTCAAAAGAAACCTGAAGATAACTTGAAACCTGAAGGTGACTTTTATACACCAGAGAAACCTGGTTTCAGACCAGCCGAAAGACCTGTTCAAAAGAAACCGGAAGATAACTTGAAACCTGAAGGTGACTTCTATACACCAGAGAAACCTGGTTTCAGACCAGCCGAAAGACCTGTTCAAAAGAAACCGGAAGATAACTTGAAACCTGAAGGTGATTTCTATGCTCCAGAGAAACCTGGTTTCAGACCAGCCGAAAGACCTGTTCAAAAGAAACCTGAAGATAACTTGAAACCTGAAGGTGATTTCTATGCTCCAGAGAAACCTGGATTCCGTCCAGCTGAAAGACCAGTTCCTAAGAAACCAGAGGACAATTTGAAACCTGAGGGTGACTTTTATACCCCAGAAAAACCAGGATTTAAACCGGCAGAGAGACCAGTTCAGAAGAAACCTAAAGATAATCTTAAACCAGAGGGTGATTTCTATACTCCAGAGAAAACTGGCTTCAGGCCTGCTGAAAGACCTGCACAAAAGAAACCAGAAGACAATTTAAAACCAGAAGGTGACTTCTATACACCAGAGAAACCTGGTTTCAGACCTGCTGAAAGACCAGTTCAAAAGAAACCTGAAGATAATCTTAAGCCAGAGGGAGATTTCTACACACCAGAAAAATCAAAATTCGTGCCAGTTGATAGACCTAAACAGGTTAAACATGAAGATAATCTTAAACCTGAAGGAGATTTCTATGCCCCTGAAAAACCTGGATTCCGACCGGCTGAAAGACCAGTTCCAAAGAAACCTGAAGACAACCTTAAACCGGAAGGAGATTTCTACACACCAGAGAAACCAGGTTACAAACCAGCAGAACGTCCAGTACAGAAAAGGCCTGAAGACAATCTTAAACCTGAAGGTGAGTTTACAGTTCCCGAAAAAACAGCATTTAAACCTGCAGAAAGAACTGAAAAGATTATCAGAAAGGATAACCTTCGCACTGAAGGAGAAATGACATTTGTTGAAAAAGAAGAATATAAATATGTTAGGAGACCAGAACCTGTTAAGAAAGGAGATAACCTTAAACCAGAAGGTGAATTTTACACTCCTGAGAAGCCTAAATTTGTTCCCGGTGAAAGACCATCACAAGTTAGACATGAAGACAATCTTAAACCAGAAGGTGAATTTTACTCCCCCGAAAAACCTGGTTATAAACCAGCTGAAAAAGTTGTTCCAAAGAAACCCAAGGACAATCTTAAACCTGAAGGTGAATTTACAGTTCCTGATAAACCAACCTTTAAACCAGCTGAAAAACTGAGCGCATTATTAGAAAAGATAACTTGCGTACTGAAGGTGAAATGATATTCACAGAAAAGGAAGAGTATCAATACGTCAAGAGGCCAGAACCAGTTAAATTGAAGGACAACTTAAAACCGGAAGGTGAATTCTATACTCCTAAAAAAGAAGAATTTAAACCTGCAGAGAGACCAGTTCAAAAGAAACCTCAAGATAATCTGAAACCAGAAGGAGAATTCACAGTTCCAGAAAAACCTGGTTATAAACCTGCTGATAAAACAACGCGCATCATTAGAAAAGACAATCTTCGAACTGAAGGCGAAATGACATTTACTGAAAAAGACGAATACAAATATGTTAAAAGACCAGAACCTATTAAAAAGACCGATAATCTTAAGCCTGAAGGCGAGTTCTATACCCCAGAAAAAACAGGATTCAAGCCAGCTGAAAGGCCAGTTCAGAAGAAACCCGTCGACAATCTTAAACCAGAAGGCGAATTTTATGCACCTAGTAAACCTGGTTATAAACCAGGCGAAAGACCAGTTGTCAAAAAGCCGGTTGATAATTTAAAACCTGAAGGAGATTTCGAAACTCCTGAAAAGCCTTCATACAAACCAGCAGACAAAGTTCAACGAATTATACATAAAGATAATTTGCGAACTGAGGGAGAAATGACATTTGAACGTAAGGATACATATCAACATGTTAAGAGGCCTACACCTATCAAACCCAAGGACAATTTGAAACCTGAAGGAGAATTTGTTACTCCGGAAAAATCTCCTTATAAACCAGGTGAAAGAGTTGAACGCGTGGTGCACAAAGATAATTTGAAAACTGAGGGCGAAATGACATTCGAACAAAAAGACACCTATCAATACGTTAAGAGACCTACGCCAATCAAACCCACTGATAATTTGAAACCAGAAGGAGAATTCTACAAAAAAGATAAACCAACATGTCCTAAAGATGTTGTTGATAGAGCTACTCCAAAACGTCCAGTGGACAATTTGAAACTCGAAGGCAAAATGGATATTGTCAAAAAGAATGAAACCAAGACTACGCAACAGACTACTGTACGTCAAACTAAGAGCAAATATGCTCATAACAGTTCTTCCATAAGTTTAGGTTCTGATACTTCAATTCTTAAGACTACAAGTCAAATGAGTTTCGCTTCGGGTAAGACAGCTGTACCGGTCACTGAACTAAACACTGATAAACCAGCTGATGGTATGGTTATTGTCTCCACTAAAAAGGTTATTACTGTTGTAGGCGGCAAATCAAAGAAGGAACCAGAAACGCAGTACATCAGAAGACAGGGCAAGGTAAATGTCATTGAAAATGTTGAAAAGTCATCAACCACTAAGAATATTAAAAATGTGGAAAACATACATAAGGAAGATGTTTCCATTACCCAAAATCGTATGACCACACGAAATAAAACTATTGTGGATGCTACACAGCACGATAGAAGTCATATAACAAATGGTAGCACAACTGTAAGTGGAATCAATAGAGTAACTTCCGCTAATCATCAACATGAACACACTTGTTTGGCCGACAAACTTGTATCTTCTAATAATGAGATACTCGCTGATGGTACAACGATAATCCGAAGAGCCACATGTATCAATCAAAGAAATGGCCATTTGAAGAACGTAATAAATGGTACTGATAGTAAGGGGCATGTAACACATACCCATGACACTGACGGCTCAACTATTACCAATAGAACTACGAATGTTACACAAAGAAATGGACAAAGTTCGAATATGAAGAGTATAATAACTGGAGCAGAAAGTAGTAGTCATGTATCACATACTCATGGAACCGATGGTACAACCATCATAAAAAGAACAACATGTGTTAATCAAAGAAATGGACAAAGTTCGGAAATGAAGAGCATAATCAGTGGTGGTAGTGTAGATAGAAGTGGCTCTGATTCACATACACATGGTACTAGTTCAAAGATAACTAACGTAAATGCCACGAATGGTAGTAGTGGTAGCAATATTATTCGCTCAAGTTCTACCAATTTAAGCTCAAACAGTGTTGAAAGTTCGACAGCAACACATCAATGTCGACCAGCAAACAGTTCCATCACCGTAAGACAGAATTCTCATCTGAATCTAATGTGGCCAACACAATATTGCAACGTAAAAGTACTCCATCGGAAAACAATCAATATGGTAGTCTCACATCGAATGCCAAGATACAACGCAAGAGTATTATGAACCTCAACGAACAACCTTCGAGCAATTGGTTCCCCAGCGAACGACAAAGTTACACCAGCATTCACCGCCAGAAAGCCGAAGCTGATTCAGTTGCCTTCAATAGTGTTAACGAACGTCGTAGTCTAACAACTAAACATCGCGAACTTAAAGATCAACAAGCAAGTAGCAGTAGCAGCAAGGGAACAACCGTGTACCATACATCCGCTCTGGATTTCCCCTCCTACAGCAGAAGCTCATCCGAACGTGTCGTAACACGTCAACGTGCCAATCAATCGTCCATATCCTTTGGCAATGAAACATCATCCACCTCATCCACGAATCAATATAAAATGGAATATAAAACGCTTCCGGTCACAACATGTGCTGTGCATAAAACAACAAAAGGTGCATTCCAACACACTAGGGATACTCAAGAACATAAATTTTTCAAAAGCAATTAATTAAGAAATTTTGTATTTTTAATTATTTTTTTTTTCAATTTTAATTTTAATCTTTTCTTTTAATTTTATTATAATTATTATTTCCTTTGATGCAGTAATAATTGTTAATGCATATAATTATTAATATTCCTCTTTATTATTATTCTTTTCTTTTTTGATTTTTATATATTTTTTTGTTAACACATTAATACTAACATTTTTACACATATTAAAAACATTATAATAAAAATTATAATTATATTTTTTATACATATCACAATTAAACAAAAGGATAATTGTCATTTATTACTAAATAAAAACATAAATCTCGAAATTTTTACAAATAAACGAAATGTTGATTTTATTATTGTCGGGAAAGTCTAGTTCTCAGTATAGTGAATCAAACTGGAGCACCTTAAAGTATGCTTGTATTTAGCGAAAAATGGATATATGTGCGGCAACACATTGGTATTGTTATAAATAGTGAAATGTTTTATAGCATAGTTTTAGGGATGTAATAAATATTGGTACTTATTGGTGATGTCGATTGGGAACCTTAATGAAATCGTTTCGGTTTCCTTTCACACTAGTTTCTATAATAATGTTCCCAGCTTCATGAATATTACCATGTATGATTATTAAAGTCTTAAGCTGTTTGCTATTTAAGACCTGTAAAATCGGTTCAGTAGAAATCAAGTTATAGGCTTATATCGGAGATAACCTGGATAGTGATAAAAATGACTTGATTTTTGCTTAAAAATCGATTTTCTTTAAGTAAGTAATTTCGGATTAAAATTTAAATTTATAAGCTTTGTAGGATTAAGTCTTCTGAAATATAATACATAAGACGACCTAAAGTAAATTCTAAAAGTCAAAATTGGAGTTGATTTAGCTTTGTCTGTCTGCTTGTTATTGGCACGTTGATTGTCACAAATTATTCCTGATTCCTATTACGTACAGTTATGAAAGTTATATATCAAAATATATTGTCATAATATATAGTTATAGGTTCATTAAAGATATACCAATATCGCCAGAAATAACATAGGTGGATCCAGCAGAAATGAGTATTGTAACATATTTACAATTCCGCTTGTAAAAGGATACAACTCCCCTTTTTTAACTTTTTTTAAGAATTAGAAAAAACTAACTTAATTTTAGACGCACTAAAGTTTATCAGTCTCTATACCATTATTCATAATGGGTGGATGATTTCTTTATTGTGGACTGCCTCAAAAATACGGTCTGGCATTGACTCCACAAATTGTTTTTGAAAGGTCAGAATCAATTTGCTTCCAAAAATTGATTTCTTTTAAAGTCATTATGCTTTCGTTTTGGGCATAATATTAATATACTATACGGGTTATGTGCCTTTCCACTGAGTTTAAGTCTGACTACAAGCCGGCCAGTCCAACAAAGGTATGTTGTGTTCGTTAAATCATAGTTGAAACTACTGTAAAACATGTACCGTTGGAATATGCAATCTTCATCTATTTTTTTCATTCATAAAACAGAGAAACGGCATTTCCTATTCAATTCGTTATAACGAAATTACGTTTTGACATCCCAACATTGTTTGATCTTAAATCGCACTAATAACATGAAATTAATCTGTCTTATAGTTGATTATGGATTTCCCCTGGCAGGTGGGTTTCCGAACACCAAAATATTGTCAATTTTTAAAGAAATTGCGCATCACACTTTCGAAGCTTTTGATTTTACAAACAATTTCTGCATTGCAACATTCTTGATCATGAAATAAGTTAATATAGAACTTTTTTTGATCAAATAGAAAAGAAATTTATCGATTAAATGAGAAAAATTCTGTAGTTAATTTGAGATCTTGTCATTAGAAAGAGAAACAAGTAAGAATAGTATATTTGGCTATGCCGAATTTTCAATAACCTCCATCACAAATTCGTATAAAGTAAATACGATACACATTTACATATACGCTCACAAACGTATGTAATATACAGTTTGTCAAAAATATCTTTGTAATTATAAAATTTATGAAAAATTTTAATTCCAACTAAAAAACCTTTAATTATCCAATTTTTCTATATACATTTCGTAGCTATGCCTGTAACTACTAAACGAGGGCCTCTTCTAGCGAAAAAGGATTTTAGATTAAGTGTTTAATGATACTGTACTTAGTGTGTAATAAAATCGAAAATGTTTTACACCAGAGTGGTTGGTAAAATCATCGTACTTTTATATCATAAAAAGTAAAAAAAAACAGCAACATAAACCTTTATTCCGGCTCATGTTTTCATGTTTTTTTTATGAAAAAAATGTTACCCCAGCATTTCACCCTAAGTGAAACATCCTTAATGGCAAATTTTATTATTTTTCTCTCTACTTGGATTTGCGTTACAAATTGGGGTTGGATTCAAATAGTTACTTTTTAACTGGAAATGCTTCTCCTTTTATACTTATGGTAATGAAGTACGCATAACCTTAATATAAGGGCACCGTTCCAAATATGTCGATTTATAATTGACAATTTTACGAAAGTTATTTGTTTGAATTTAGAGGTTGCCTCCGATATCGGTCTATATCTTTTAACATACTAAATCGATTTGGCTGGTTTTAAATAGGAAACTTTTTAGGACGATAACAAATACTCAGGCCTAAATTATATGTGAAATATTGTGGATGTGAGCGTGTCAACAAGAGACAGACAGACGTACGAACATAGCTAACTCGACTCAGATTTCGATTTGATGCAAGAATATATATATTAAGGGGTCTGAGATGATTCTTCCTTAGTGTTACACATGAAATAATGATTTTGTTTACATTAAAAAAGTACCGTTAAGTTGTTTCTCATTTCTCACATTTAAAGAAAACATTAAATGCGTTTAATGGAATATGCATCGGGGTAGTTAAAAACAATTAAAAACTTCATTTATTTAAACATTTTGTATATTTATTTTATATATTTATTTATTTATTTATTTATTTATTTATTTATTTTCTTTTGATTTTTAATTATTCATATTATTGTTGTTATTAATTTTTTTGTTAATAAAAATTAGCTTTAAATAAATAAATAATAGTTTTTTTCTTGTTTTTCTTTTGTGGAATAATTCTAACTATGAAATAAATATTATTATGAGTTTTCGTTTTTTAATTTATTTAATTAAATATTTGATTTGTATTATCATTTTTTGTTTCGTTAATATAATTAATAAATTTTAATAGAGTTTTGTATAAATATAAATTAAATACAGTTATTGTTTGGAAGACTTGGTTAATTAAATTTATGTAACATTTACATTAGTTTGATTAATATTAAATTAACAATTAAATATTCAACTATAATTAAGTTTAAGTTTTTGTTTAAATGGAAGACAATTTTCAATATTTTATTTATTAGTTTTTTGTTTTTGTTACTTTTTTTCTGGAAGACATTTGTTATTTTTTCCTTATCTTATTTACTTATATACTAAATCATGTATTTCTATTATATAATGTTATAATATTTTTATATATATAAATAAATAAATTAATGTAATTATGTATGAATATAAATATTTATATGAATTTATTTATTAAAAAAAACTAATGTGAATTGAGTTTTTCTTAATTTTTATAAATTTCGTTCGTTCGTTCGTTCGCTTAAAATGGAAGACCAATTTCGAAGGCATTTATTAAAGCATTTCCCGAATCATAAATGCCGATAATACCAAATAGCACGCCCAAACCTATAATTATATAATCTTTGGCAATTTCCTTTTGATCCAATAGATGACCTTTGATTTTTAAATGAAAATAACAGGGCCATATAAAACTTAACATGGTACCGGTAAAACTGCCTATGAAACCCATAAGTATTGAGAAATGTGGTATAAATATGGCCATCATTATGGTGGCCACTATAACACCCACACGAAAACCTAAACCCCAAACTTTTAGTTCACCATCCAAATGCCAAATTGTTGGAAATCGAGTTTTTGGTGGACCACGAAAGAAATTACGTTCTAATAGTTCGCAGGCAGCATAATAGGGTAGAGGATAACTGAGTATAGCTTTGATAACTAAAAATACATTAACCAAACCCTTAAAGCCCTGAGAATGTAAATTATTCGTTATCACCTGTTGGGTGTCATTTTGAAAGGTTAAAAAACAAATATAACCAAAACCAGCCTTAAAGGCAGCTGCCGCTATGTGTGACCAATCCAACATCCAATTAAATTTTGAACGATCAACCATGTTGCCCTCCAGTGTGGGTAAAAATATCTGTGATGTATAGGAAAACACTATGACACCCAAGGAAATGGGAAAATTCTCAAAATCAATACTCCAACGTACTTTGGACCAACCCCAATCGCCTATTTGCAAAAGACAATAGCCCAATATCACCACATTAATAACAATATGTGACATGGTACACCAAAATGATAGAGTCGAAACCATTTTGAGAGATTTTAAAAAACCCATTGGCAGTAAAAATATACCAATTAACATCATCCAAGATCGAGAATCGAAAGCACCCTGGGGATAGGTACCTGCCATTAAATCACCACAGACCACCACATATAAAATACAAGTCATTAGTAATTCGATTAATTGGGCAATACTTACTGCTCTTGCCCCTAATTTAGGACCAAAACATACTTTTGCTATTGAGACATAACTATCACGTACACGTACTAATTGACCCGTTGCTGGATCCGGTTCATATAAACATTGCACCAACACTTTTCCCGTATAACAGCAAATGTAGGCAATACCCACCATTGCCACAATGGCCCAATAGCCACCATGAAGTACAGCAAATGGTAGGGAAACAATAAACATACCCTGAATCGCATTTGTCACATTCCAGGCAGCTTGCATTTCATCGATTTTTTGACCACCGCCACCTTCACCTTCGCACACAAATGAACTGCCCTCGGAGGCAATACTGCCTTGTCTGAAAAAGGATTGAAAAATAAATTTTAATTAATTGAAAAAAATAATAATAATAATAATAATAATAATAATAATAAGTATTTATTTTGAACTAAGTACTACTATATAATACCATACAGTCCATATGGGGGACTAGAGTATTATATAGCAGATAAACTTCAGTATTAACGCACGATGTAACTGAGATCTTTAACGAAAAAGTATAGGAAAAATATTTAGTGATCGGAGGGGTCAATTTTCGTCATGGTTAAAACTTGTATATATTAAAATTCTAACCGATTCTACTCAGCCAACTTTATACCGAAATCGATTCTTAGCAGTCGAATCGAATTTAACATTACAAATAATGTTATCTATAATTAAATGTTAATTAAACCTTTGTATTCTAAGACTCTTTGGGCTGAATTCTAAAATCGAATAATCATGTTGCGACTTTTTCTAAACCTTTAATAAATATGGACCTTATAGCCTGAAGTACGAAAAAATCAATATTGGAATTAATGTAATAATTTTGTTGTTTATTTAAGTTAAAATTAGAAAGATCGGATGTAAATTTTGCGATAAATATAAAAACGAACTGACTGAAATCTTGCAAAATATTGAATCTTCAAAAATCCAATAGAAATAACTCGAAAGCTTAAGTCGACTTAAAGTAGATAAAACATTTGATTAAAGGGTGACAAATTCTCTAAGATAATCTAGTTTAGCCTCCATAGCTCCGAATCAGAATTCCCTGATCTGAAACTTATAATGCAAGATTCCTCTGCTAAAAAAAAAATAAACAAAATTGTGTTAATTCGACCACCCAATCAAAAGACAGATTTAATTAAAGAAATCGATTCGAGCAAATTGGAAATATTTTTTTTTGGAAAAGCAGATTCTATATGATCCATTTTTCAAAATATATTAAATTGACGGAAAATTAGAAAAGAACGTTTAAATCGGACACCCGAAATCTGTGAGATAGAGGTATTCAGACAAGGTCGATTGTTGGCTATAAATTATAAAACAACCCTCGTATAAGTCAGATTTTTTGTAAGATACAGTACCATATTAAGGTTTTTGGATATTAAAATGATTTATGGGGTTTAAAAATATTTTCTTGGGGGCTTAACACTCCGAGACCAAATCAAATAACCAAATTCAATAGGTATATAATATTGGTATCTTAGGACAAAATAAATTAATGTCCCATTAATTCATATTCATAAACAACGATTTGTACTTTCATCACAAGCTTCATATGTACGGCCGGACGGACAGATATCGTTAAATCAAATGAGTTAGAGATTTTGAGTGGAAGTTGACTGTAAATAACTTTAAATAGACTTACCTATATTCATTAGCCACAAATGATGTGGTCTGATATCCTTCTGTCTTATTATATTCACCACCATCGCCATCATCAGCCCAACCACTTGGATTTCTAAAGGGATTCAATTCGGTAGGTCTGTCGGCTAAAAATTTTAAATCGAATTCAAATTTTATAAAAAATCAAAGGAAAAACAAAAAATTGTTTTAAACTCACCAGTTCCATAATTGGTTTCATCACCCTGATACATCGCTTGTGTATCACCCATATGATTTTCATGTGATTGTGGCATTGTACTACTACTGACTCCACCTGGCTGTTCATAGTCCTTCTTGTCGGGCATATGTTGACGGGCCGTTTGTACCGCTACATTAAGAATATTTTTAATTGGTGGCAATTGTGTGGATTTCATTTATTTAAAAATGCCATTATGGAACTGAATGAATACTAAAATTCTTTCGATCAATTATTAACTAATCACTACTAGATTTATATATATATATATGATGAGTGTGTGTGTGTTTTTTTTTTTTTTGAAATCAGATGAAGGTGGCGAGAGGCGTTGTTGTTGTTGTCGTCTATTCAAATTTCTTTAAAACTTCTTAATGTTGTTGTTGTTTTTTTTTTTAATTCAAATTTTTCTTAATTTCAGTTTTTAGGTTACACAAGGCAAAAGTAAAAAAAGCAAAGGGGATGATGACCACGATTTATTTATTATCTCAATGTGTGTGATTCTTGTTATCGATTTTTAAGTAAATTTTGTAGATTCGAAAAAATATGAACCAAAAAACCAAAAAATTCCTTTAGAATTTTTATTTTTTTCCCGATTTTTGTTTTATTATTTGCGGCACCAATTTTGGAATTTTTGTCTCATGTTATACATTTTTCCCCATTCATTGGCCCAATAAATTAAACAAAATGTTTTTTTTTTTCAAACGTCTAGTAGCAAGAAAATGATGTGATGGACAGAAATCGATACATACTACAAGCTCTCTATAGATATATGTTTGTATGTATTTCTATTTTTGTATGAGACCACTAAAACTGAAATTGAAAATAATGTTATTTAATTAAAAACTGATTAATAATTTAATTGAAATTTGAATTCAAAACACTTTAGTTTATATTTTTGTTTCAGAGAGAGAGAGAGAAATAAAATATTAATTAAATTTTTATAAAAAAAAATTACTTTTTTTATGTAACGTTAAAACAAGTAACGAACGCCAAAAAAATTTTAGTGTAAAATGTGAATTTCTTAAGAATTTTTTCTTCCTTTTTGTGTAAAAAAAAGTTTTAACGCAGGCGCAATTGTGTCCTTTATAATTCAAAGAAAACAATGTAAAAGTTTTGAAGGATTTTAAGGGTTGTACACACTGACAGAATACAAATTCAAAATAATCATTCACAATAGCGTAGAATAACGGAAATTTAAAAAAAAATCTATAAAATGTCAATATTTTGAAATATGAAATTTCCACTTCTTAAAGTTAAATTCGATATTGTCGATTGTTGGTTGATGTGCCGCTTTCGACTGTGTCTGGTAGTTTTTTCTTAAGAAAAAAAAATACTTCGGAATAATACTATTGTCGGTGTGTTGGCAATTTTCAGCTGTTTCGTAATGACACGGAACGGGAGATGCAAAAAATTAATGCGTTATTCGACACAGAAAACAGGTCTCTCCTGATCGGAGGAAAAGTTTGTCAAACGCAATCATTCAAAGTCTCTCGCAAGCCATTTTCCTACGATTACATGCATTTGAGGCATTCCAAAGTGGGTACTGTAGAAATTGAAGCCGTGAGACGTTAAAAACTGATTTTACACATCGGAAATGATATTCGGATGCCATAAAAGAAGAAACAGCTCTTTAATCATCGATGACTAAAATCCATAGCGACAATGTAAGTCTTTGTATGTAAAATGTACTTTAAATCATGATATGTTAAAATCAGGTTTTCGTAATCACAGAGAATCTGTATCAAAGATTTTGTTTAAAGAGGACAATCAAAGCAAAACAACAAGTAATTATATTCCATCATAGAAACATTCGATCATATGCTATTTGGAAAGCAAAGGACTATTGCTTTCCTTACTCCTCCTGCAAAATATATGAAATTTTTTTGTATATTAAAAATCTTCATGGGCCAGACATTAAATGTGGTCTTATAATGTACATAGAAATAGACTTAGGTTGGGGCAAAGTAGTGGGCCTCTGCTAATCACGTTTTTATTACATCGTATGTCTTCTATATTCTATATAGCTAAACTACAAGACCAATTTTGTTAAAATTTCCAAAGTAGGGTAAAGGGAAGAGGTAGCTCCATGCAAAGAAAACTTCTAAAGAATTATTACAGCGAGAGTCTTAAGATTTGATCCCACTTACTTTAAGAACCGGGTGGATAGGTTAAAAAGGAGATATTAATCCTTTATCCCAGTTACTTTTCCAAAAAACAGTTCTATTATACAAAATATAGAACTATTACAGCGAGAGTTAAACATGTAGTCCCAATCCCTTTCTTAAGAAATGCTTTTGCCCCAATTATTTTCCTGTGAAACAGTTTTACGCAAGGAAAACGATTTTACCGCAACGTGTAATTTTTCATTCATAAAGTATTGACCTCGAACGTGAACCAAGTTTGGAACAATTACAGCATTTTTTATTATTTCAGCTCTCCATCAACTGCCTACAGTTGTCCCTATTTCATAAAAGTTAGGCGGTGACATGGAACTACTTATAAGGGAATTGGTAGAGCACCACTATTATAGTGTAAAACAAAAATTGACCAAATAATCTCTGACAATTTTCCGAGAAATCTAATCACTGAACTTTGCCTTTAGAAAATAGAGTTTACCCTAAAACTTGGAAAAAGGTACTACTTATATAGGAATTTCCTGATCACTTCAAGAGTCGTTAATACGAGTTGTGTATTTTGGGTTTAGATTACCATTCATCCGTCTAGAAGAATTTGTTAATTAGAGTATTTAGGCCTTATGAAACACTCACCTGACTTAGAAGCATAATCGGAATTTAGAGTCTTTTTATAAAACCAGGTTGTTTTTTCTTCTTTTCTTCCTACTTACCGACTTCAGAAATGTCTGCTCCAACCCAAATTGATGAAAATTATTTAAAAAATTTATTTTGATAATTTTTAATAAATTTATTCGTCTATTTTATTTTAATATAAATTTGAATTATCGCATATGAACGACTTTTTTTCTCTTCATCTGTATTAATATTCTACATTTATATTTATATTTACATCATTAACTCACACTAAATTAAGTATTTAGAAATCGTTTAAATATTAAATGAGATAAAAAATTTTGAATAAATTTGTGAATTGCGAAATGTTCAAAAGTCATATCGGGAAGAATAGAAAAATTATTTGAAACTTAATTACTATAACATGTTTTTCTGACTCCAGCTAAAATGTTACTGATTTCATCATCGCGCCTTGAGTCGATTAGAATTTCTCCCACTCCCAAAACACTGGAAGAGTTGGGAACACTGCCGAAGATCTGTGAATGATGAGTGTGATGATGGTGGGGAGCATGTGAGTGAGCGGTGTAGGGTGATGACTGTACTAGTGTAGCGGCCGTCAAGGGAGTGGGTGAAGTTTGTTGTGACATTAAGCCCATTTGGGAAGGTGAATTTCCGCCCTCATTTAAGTGTGTCATTTGTGAGGCAATTTGAGGAGTGTAATGGTTGTAATGCAGATAACTTTGATTTTGATTATGAGCCACTTGGCCATAAACACCCGCCGGTAGGGGTGATTGTTGTAAAGGCAGGGTTAGTTGTAATGGAAATGACTGGCTAGCTAAAGAATAGGGTAGTTGACTATAGTAACTACCACCAGCAGCTGTGGTGGACACCACCATTGGATTGAAAGTTTCATAGCCATCGTAATTGTGATTAGAATCAGGATATTTGGCTTGTTTGGAATTCTTGACAATAACCTCTTCATTCGTCATCCCACCAACATTATTCTCTCCTGTCAAAGTGGCATAATCACTATCGACAAATTGTGAGGTGTGGGCTGCAGCTGCAGATGTTGTGTAACGCAAATAATCTTCATAGGCCGCATTGGGATTATAAGCATTGGAAGCTACCAAATAATCTCCAGCACAAGAACCTTGTGATAGACGAGAATTATCCAAAGAGAAATTTAAATCACTATGATGATTTGTTTGATGTGATGGGTAATTGCTGGTAGCTAGAGAAGAAACATGACCACTGCTAGAACTCATAACATTGGTATGAGTGTTGGAATGAATTTTATCTTCATCTAGACTTGATACAGGTGGATAGAAGGTACCCTTAACTGAATGACCATGATCCAATAAACCTCGATTGGTGCAAGTAACATACATGCCACGTCCCGCCACTACAGATAAGGATGTGGCCGCTAAAGGATAAGCAGATCTTAGAGTATCATTCTCTTTACTTTTATCCATATCTTTTTGATTGGATTTATGTCCCCCACCACCTGATAACAGAGAACGTGTTCTTGCTGTCGATTTTCCCACTTGGGTTGAAGATGTTAAAGATCTTGTGCAATTTTTCTTATTATATGAGGTACCATTACTAGTAGTCTCTTCTGATCCTCCTCCGTAATTATGATGTTGTTGTTGTTGCTGCTGTTGCTGTTCTTGTCTCGCTGTCGTTGTATCGGTATTATGAGGAGGCGGGCAATTTAGATAATCATTATCAGCAGCCATATCGGGATTACTATAGCAATCCAAAGAACTGGGTGAATAATTTGACCTTAAAGTTTGTTCGTAAAGGCCTGAGTTTGAGGATGTGTGTAGATGTGGTGTTGAGTTTCTTTGATGATTTGAATTTGTATCAAAAGTTCCTGATGAGAGTGAATTTGAGGGTGGGGTTGTTGAGGTTTTAGCATTTAATTGTTTATTTGTGCTTTGTGTGGCAGCTACGCCATTTTGTTCCTTTGTCACACCGTTGGTTTGCAGAGTACGTAATTTTGATTGCTTCCTTCGACGAGGTCGGTACTTGTAGTTGGGATGTTCAGTCATATGGATGACACGAAGTCGCTCAGCTTCTTCCACATATGGTCGACGATCTTGGGGTGTTAATGAACGCCATTTTTTGCCTAAGGGGAACAGATAATTTTACATAATTTTTGATTCTAATTAAGGGAGTCTTACGAAAAGAGAAGATGTGAGATCGTAATGTTGGAATAAATATCACATATTTGCTATGACAATAGTAAAAATGTGGTATTGTAGAGGACAAACATTTGTATTTATAACTTAGCACAGTAAGACCTGGATAATCTGAAATTGGAAGCTTTGATCGATGAATACTGTTGTTCAACGGAAGGAAAACTTATTAAGTCATTTTCATTTATTGGGACACATTAGTATCGGTTAAAGACGGGACTTTTACGATTCGGAAATGATGCTTCACCCGTACAAAATTAGACCATTTTGCATCTTATTCTGGTGATAAAATGGACATAAACGATAATTCAAAACGCAAATAGTTAAATGTTAAGGTCGGTCAACCAGCGATATAAACGCAGATGCCAAATATCCATGACATTAAAGAAAACTGATATTCTTTATACGATTTGATCAGAAAAGAGTTATGTGTTCTGAGAAATTGAGTCCAGAATATTCAATGATCAAATACGAAGCCAAAATTTTCTATCACAATAACGGTCGACCAAATGTTTCAATACCGTTCAAATTGTGAATTGGTAATTTCGGCACACTTAACTTCAGTTTTTTGTTGGAACCGTTAAAAATCTTAACTTCTTAGACGCATCAGTTTTTTTCACTAAAGCCCAAGAACTTTCTATTGGTGTAAGCTCCGGACAATTTTGAGAATTGTTTTCTTTTCTTATTGGTTGTCGCTATTCACTTGCAACCACAGCTTCCTTTCTTATTAAAATAGACGACAAATCGGGCCAAAATAATATGAACACAAGAGATCTCTTTGGATGTGTATTCCAGTATCTACAGAGAAGACTTTACGATGAGATTTGCATCTTTTGTGGCAACTCTATAAGGATAAAAGGATATAAAGGTTTTCTTTCAGGTCTTAGGTCCATCTTCAATATTTTCATCTTCCTTGCAAAGTTCCGAGCTTAAAATTAGGTTTAGTTTTTACGATCTCACTCTCTAATTAGAATCGATTTCAAGACGTTTTAAAACATGTCCTACTTACCTAACATTTTACTAAGATCAGCATTATGTAAATCGGGATTTTCATCGGCCAATTTTTTACGTTCAATTTTTGCCCAAACCATAAATGCATTCATTGGCCTACGTATTCTAGCTTCTTTGGCACATTTGGACTGATTGCTGCCGACAGCACGAAACTTTACTTCATTGACTAATTTATGACGATCTAAAAAATTTCTATTCGCCGCACAAATTTCTCCCTTATAATCGTAGGCCCACATGGGACCATCCATTATGTTCGCACCCGCTAAACCAACATTACCAATACCAGAAACACCACCGCCCCCTCCTCCACCACCTCCTGCTACACCATAATCATCTGTATCCGAAGACATAGCCACAGTCATCATGTTGGGATGTGATAAATATTTATTCAACATGGTTGACGAGGTACTATTTGTGAGTAGAGGCGACATTAAATGTTGTGATGAGGAGGATGATTGAGTTGGAACTGTGGTAGGAGCTGGTGGTGGTGTAGTACCCATATAGGAATTTGCTATGATAACAGAATTATGACATTGAGAATTTAAGGGAGTAGAGGTTACATCTGTCAGGTGATCGTTGTCATAGCTGTTGTTGTGGGTGGGCGTGGATGTAGAGGTGGAATGATGAATGGCAGGAGAATGTAAACTGGAAGAGGAATGTTCGCTACCATGACGATATTGATATGATAACTCACTATTAGCTGCTTCATGTAACAAACGGCCGTCGCTTAAAATTGTTGAAGAATGTTCATGTAATTCCTGGGAACTATTATATTCAGGTGTACGATTAAGGGGTGAATTATATTTTTTGGAACTGCAATAAAAAGAAATAGAAAGAATATGGTGATTTAATTTTAATCTTAGTTAATTCACTTTAAAAATGTTGTAGTCGATTTTATTTAATTTAAACAATCACTACATAAAGTCATTTTTCCATTATTTGTATTATTTTTATCTTAAATGTCCCTGTTTAACAGTGAATATGAATAAGAAGGAAAAAAATAAATAAGAGTTAAGAAGGAAAAATAAACCCATGAAGAGGAGAATTTAAGGAAAAAAATAAAAAATAAAAGAATTTCAAACCGTGGCAACTGACGACAGTTAACGATTTATAGGTTCACTAAATATATGTATTTAAAGTAGACATATTGACAGTTTATCCTTAAATATTGAAATTGAACGAGAAAAATTCTGAAACACATAAAAAAATGAAAAGAATAAAAATCAGCAAAAAACAAATAAAAGAAAAAAGATAAAAGAGGAGAGTAAATATAATAATAAAACCAGAAACTTAAAGAACAAATTCAAGTGTCTTGGTTTAACTGTGCAATGAATATGCTTCTTTCTAGCACTACAAATCCAACAATTCAGCCAGCCAACCAACCAACCAACCATCCGCCACAAGATATCCAAACAATGTTTTATACTATGGATATTTGCTACCACTTTAAATGTTCCTGCTTCATCGACCAAATGTTTTCTTCCATACAAAATATGTTCAAAATCGAACGCCTGGTTTAGTTAAATTCTTACCACAGAAGTCCTCTAACCAACTTAAACACATCATATATACATACATATACATATGGAATATGTAGTATATACTACAAGCCCTGCAAGAGATTCAACTTTTATTTGACAATATGTATGTGTATGTGTGAATATGTGTTTGTGGGTTTTTGGCGGCAGCAGTTTAGACAACGACAATATATATTGGTTGGCAAAAGGAAAAATTCGCTTAGCATTGGTTTTCGGTAGACACTGAAACTCGTAAATGTAAATTGGGCGCGTGCAGCTATTGTCATCATCAAAGCATTTACCGCAGCAGTATTTTGCCGACACACACATAGCTACGACGAAATGATCATCGGTAGATCTCGATCGTAACGATCTACCGAATAAACGTAAGTAAGTAAAAATATCAAAATAAACCAGATTGTTAATATAACGATTATTAGCGTTAAATGAGTGTTGCCATAGAATTTTAAATAAATTCTCGTAATTCGTAATTCGCAATTTAATCGTTTAAAAAATATGTTAAAGTATTTATTGGAAAATTGTAATTATTATTGGATCTGGAATGTAAATTTGTCGGTTTTAAGGGGAAATATTAAGAAAAAGTTTTTATTAATTTTATCAGTAAAATCGAATAATTGGTAATTATGACCTTTAATTTTCCGGAACAGATAAAGAATAAACTTTGAAATGTATAGTTTTATTTTTTATAGGAAATCTAGTTATGGACAATATACAAAAGTTTGGAATCAGTTTTAAGATCATTAAAATGTAAAGAAAGATTTTATCAATCGCTTTATTAATGACGAATTTCGTCCCTAAGAAAAGAAGTTTAGTCGCACAATCTGCTAAGATTTGATGCACCAATTTTAAAGAACTTGTAAACGATGGTTTGCGTGATTCTAAGTCAATACAGAAGACAAAGATATATCTAGTTCTCCAAATAAGGTTGGACTTAAAAAATTGAGACCATTGCTAGACAGATATTCTTGGACATTACGATAACTACAAGTCATAAATAAAGCTCGGGCAACAAGCCAAATCAGTGTCAAAGACGACTATCCATGACGCTTAGAAAATAGTTATTTTTTGTGGAATCAGAATTCAATCACAACGATCACAAATCTATAACGAAGAATATTTGGTTAGACAGGAGGTCATAATCTTTCATCGTGGCAACGTTCGGAAACATGTATTGGAAACTATTTGGGCAATTCAGGTGGTGATTTCAACACAGAAGACAAGATTAGTACGCCAAATTAAATTCAGATAAGGAATTGGATGCATTACTTGACTAAGAACATTTCAAAGACAAAAAAGAACTCATTGAGAATCATAGAACAAGCCACTTCCCATATATATATTGAAGCCATGGGACGTGGAAAGAAAATTAAGATTGAAATCAACAAAGTGAAGCCAATTTGAACCAATGACAAAGACGAATATGTACGACGCCAAAATAATAAGTTTCATTTGGTGATATCTGAAGGGCATTTTGTATTATGAGCTGTTAAACATGTTATGAAACGATCTGAAACCTGTAACGGAGGCTACTGATTCTTTGAAAGGGAACAATAAGCGAAAACTGACCAGAATGTTCGATGAGACACGGGATCATATTCTTCAATCATGGCAACATTCAGTAAATATCAAAAAGCGATCGAAACTGAACGAAATGTTTGGTCTACTCGTCTTGTAAACCAAATCTTGCTCCTTTGGTTGCCAGTTGTCGCGATCAAATAGAAATGTCTTATTGAAATACCCTACACTCAAGTACAAGGTTTAGAAATTGGTTTGATTTAATGGTTCCTTTAGCGTAAAACTGCTTCGGGTTGTATGGTTCAATCAAAATTGACATTATTAAAAAATTCAATCACCGAGAGTCGCACATTGTAATTATTGCAGCATCTCAAGATAATGCGTGTCAATGTTTGCATATCGTGACTTTTTGCTTAGCAGCCTTCGTAACTCAGAGCATGCGTGATTGAAGAAAGACAAGTGAAGAGAAGTGAAGTATTACATTATGGAACTGGACGATTTAGGTTTCCATATAGCTAAAAAAACAATGGATGACAAGTGGTAGCTTAGCGGAATTTTTGAAAAGTATCGACGCATCCAAATTTGTAAAATTCAAAAAAGAAGCCAAATTTTCGTTAAAGACGTGAATGATGCGTGATACAGAAAAGTGGATGAATTAGGCTTCCCACATTTTCACGTGTTATGTTACACTCTCATGTCATGTTTTTTTGAAATTATTGGGTTTTTTGGAACTATTTGAAATAGAAGGTGTAATTAAAAAATATAATTCGCACATTATCGAGCATTAGTGACAGCTAGTAACAGCTCTCAAACACCTAGTCTAATCTTATTTATTACAGAAATACCTTGAGATACCATAATTACTATTAGCCGATTCAGTGATTTATATAGTTCCAGATTTATTGCTATTTTTTCTTACATCTTTCATTGTATATAAGAAATCGTTCATAATTTTATTTATTCTTTTCTGGTTTAAAACATTTTCAATTATTGCAATCTGATCCCAAATATAATTTTACCGATTCCCATTTTAATTGCATTCAATATGGCAACATTGTATTTAAACTAAAAGCGGTAAAGTTAAATTTATGCTGATCAACATTGATCACCTACATTTCATTCCAAGTGAGGTAAGACTTTTACTTATTTAAAGCGAACGGATAATAGTTTTCCTATATTTTGCTTATGACCAAAAAGACGATGGAGACGACACATCTCTTCAACACTTTTCGTAGTAAAACGTTTTCTTGGAATTTACCAAAATAACTAAAATATATGCGAAATGTGTTGATGATGATGACGACTACAACTACAACTAAAACGATGAGGATGAGTTGGAAGTTGGTGATGGTCAATCAATTTTGCTTCAAACTTAACTGAACTGAACTTAACTTAAACTAAACTAACTTAACCTAAAAATGTTAAGTATTTCGATTTGAATAGAAAAGAAAATTATTTAAACTCAAGAAACATTTTCTACTGTCTCTGCTTCATTCTGATGGAATTTAATTTGGTATGCAGACTCGACACATTTATTTGTTGGCAGAGACTTCATTCACTCACTCAGTCACCCATTGGACTCAACAAATTGAAATAGTTAATTATCTAGAGAATTTAAACAGTTATAATTTGAATTCGCAAAAAAAGTGAAAGAACAATAGAACTCTCGAATCAATTGAAAAGAGAGTGAAACTATTCATTGGACAATTTGATTATAAAGTACTACAATATTATGGGATATTTATGTATGTATGTATGTATGTATGTATGTATGTATGTATGTATGTATGTATGTATGTATGTATGTTATTCCTGTTAACTGATAACTAACTGTTGGTAATTTATTTAGAAATATAAAATTTAGAGGAGGAAAAAATAATCAAAAGAAACGTTTTTTTTTCAGCCAGAATTTGATAATTTATTGGGAGCTTTGTGACATTTTATTGCAAACATTTGTATGTGTGTTTATAGGCTATTAAGCTTAAGTACAGTGTCTCAAACATTTTTTTTGAGAGAACAATCAAATGAAGTTATAATTCTCCAATAAACCGATGAGAGAATTTGCTTATCGGGTTATGGAGATAAAAATTATATGATCTCAAAATGCCAACTTTTAAAGATTATTAAAGATTTAATCGAGATCATATCGTTTTGTTATTAATAAGTAGATTACCAAATTCAGTTATCGCTTAGTTAAGGAAGAGTGAGAGTGCTTTGGTTATTAAGTTATTAGACCGCTATTGTCTCTCAATCTCCGTCTTGAGGAACTCAGTTCTTAGAAAACCCTTTCAGCATGACTTGACTAAACTTTAGCATGGTAATGTTGGTAAGATTATAAACTGTAGCTGGTTGGTTCAACTCTAGCCTGGGCCAGGATTTATAACTAAGTTTTGAACCGTTTTTAGGCCCAAGTAAGCTGAACTATATATGTCTATTTATTTTATTTGGCAAATATCGAATTCGGAATTATTTACTTTTATGTATCGAGTATATTTCTTCCTGATGTTGTCCTATCTACTTCCTTTCTAGTCAAGATTTTTCTACAACATCTTAGATATTGGAGATATAATTTTTAGATTTGGAAAGTTATTAGGACAAATTGTAAACACATTTTTTTTAAGTTTTATATTTCAGTTGCATGGGGAACACCTTTCTCTCTGATTATACCAAACAATTTTATTACCTTTGTTGCTTTTTGAGAAATGGCTTTCTCTTAGAGGTCCGATCAAATAATTTAGCTGTTTATAAGTCTTAAAAATACCAACAAACGAACACAGTTTAATATTTATATGTTCAGATAGTTCAATTTTATTCTAAATTATTTTAAACAGTTACACTTAATTGCTTTGATCAGTCCAATTAAAATTTCGTTTCTTAAGATTTATAATAGATATTTACGAAATTAGTTCGCTTAATTTTATTACCCACTGTATACTATTATATATGATTAAAAATATATTTATTTATGTGGTAAACCCTTTTTGCCTGCCAGTTTCTTGGCACAATAATAAAACTAAAACAAACAAGAGGGAGCTGGAGCAGAAGAACAAAAAAAAAACAAAACAACAATAAACAGCAGTAACCGTAACACACTCAACACAAAAATATCTACTTGCGCAAATGTAAAATCCGAATAAAACAAAACAAAAAAAAAAAAGAAAAATGTACCCACAGTTAGGGCATCCGTAGTAGACCAGCACAATGTCAGTTTCTATATGTATGTAGATGTGTGTGTATGTTGGTTGGTTGGCTGATTTAAAATAGGGCACCGCGCTACCGCATAATGTGACATACGGCAAAATCGCACATAAATATTTAAAACCAACTAACACACAAACAAACTTTTGGATTAATGCAACACAAAGCTAAAGCTCATGTTTGAGGATTTGGAATAAAGAAAAATAAATAACAAAAACAAACTGAAAAAAGAACGAAAAGAGTAAAACAAAAAATATAAATAAATAAGAAAAACGGTAGTAGTGGACGTTTAAGCAGCACCCAAAACATTTGCTTAAATAAGAAAAATCCAACTCGATCGAGGAGTTTAGGCTTGAAGGTTTTATTCATACATACGTCTGTACATATGTGAGTGTGTGTGTGTAGGTATGTTGGTTTAAGCCACAAAGTCGGTATATTTTTTTAAGCTGTAAAATGTCAACATCTTTAAGAAATGTTGCATATTCTAAATCTGGTCCACCAACAACAAAAACAACAACGGCATAGTTTAACTTGGGTTTTGGGTTTAATCCGTTTTGTTTACAAAATGTTGTTGGCAGGTCGTTAGAGGAGTGATTTCACCAGAAATTCAGAATTTCACCAGAAATTAGAATTTCACCAGAAATTCAGAATTTCACTAGAAATTCAGAATTTCACTAGAAATTCAGAATTTCACTAGAAATTCAGAATTTCACTAGAAATTCAGAATTTCACTAGAAATTCAGAATTTCACTAGAAATTCAGAATTTCACTAGAAATTCAGAATTTCACTAGAAATTCAGAATTTCACTAGAAATTCAGAATTTCACCAGAAATTCAGAATTTCACCAGAAATTCAGAATTTCACCAGAAATTCAGAATTTCACCAGAAATTCAGAATTTCACCAGAAATTCAGAATTTCACCAGAAATTCAGAATTTCACCAGAAATTCAGAATTTCACCAGAAATTCAGAATTTCACCAGAAATTCAGAATTTCACCAGAAATTCAGAATTTCACCAGAAATTCAGAATTTCACCAGAAATTCAGAATTTCACCAGAAATTCAGAATTTCACCAGAAATTCAGAATTTCACCAGAAATTCAGAATTTCACCAGAAATTCAGAATTTCACCAGAAATTCAGAATTTCACCAGAAATTCAGAATTTCACCAGAAATTCAGAATTTCACCAGAAATTCAGAATTTCACCAGAAATTCAGAATTTCACCAGAAATTCAGAATTTCACCAGAAATTCAGAATTTCACCAGAAATTCAGAATTTCACCAGAAATTCAGAATTTCACCAGAAATTCAGAATTTCACCAGAAATTCAGAATTTCACCAGAAATTCAGAATTTCACCAGAAATTCAGAATTTACCAGAAATTCAGAATTTCACCAGAAATTCAGAATTTCACCAGAAATTCAGAATTTCACCAGAAATTCAGAATTTCACCAGAAATTCAGAATTTCACCAGAAATTCAGAATTTCACCAGAAATTCAGAATTTCACCAGAAATTCAGAATTTCACCAATGAAAATTTAATTTTTAGTGAAAATTCAATTTTCACTAAAAATTTAATATTTCAGTGAAAAATCAACTTTTCAGTGAAAATTCAATTTTTTATTAACATTCAATTATTAATTAAAAATTTCCATTTTTTTTTTTTTTTTGAATTTGGTGAAAATGGAATTAAATTTGAATTAATAATAAGATTCTTTCAAATCTCTGATTATTTAATATACAGTATTGGCCTAAACATACGCCTTAACTAGCCATGTTGTCGGCCTGCTTCAGTTGGATTTTTATTGTTTTTATTTTTTTGGTTTTGATACTTTATTTTCATTTTGGAAAACTGACGACCATATTTCCATGTTACACATTCATATGCACTCATTGTATAGCTTCCATGTGTTGGCCCACCTTTTATACAATCTGAAGACACATCCACACATCTACCGACAAAAAGTAAAAGAAATGTTTTGTTGGAGTTGTGCATATTTAACGAAGTATTAACTTTTTATTTATATACGAAACGAATGTGAATTAAACACATAAGATTTTATATATAAATATTAATATATGTATATGATCGGTTAAGAGGGATCGAACTGAAAGGATCTTAGCTAATTATATGATAAACAAATTAATTAATTTTATTTAGTTATCAACAGAATCTTATGAAGATGAATACTTGTCTTCGCTGTAAAGAGCGAGATAAGAGAGAGAGAGATCGTTTCATAAAGAGATCCACTACACTCAGATCTATGTGGGATAATCAGAGTAATTTTTATATGAAAACAATTCTATGATTAACCCAGATTATTTAAAGTAACAAAAACTTGTATTTAAGCGTTTTTTATTGGTCTTTAATTTATGGATCTGCCAAGATGAGTGAAAATTACTAATAATTGAAAGAAAATCGAATTTAGACTTATAAAAATTGGACTGCAGAATTAGAGCTTAAGCAGTATCAAGGTATATTTTACTTATACTATAGAATGTTTAAAATATGTTTATGATACTTAAGCCGATAAAAATTTAAAATCAAGAGTTATCAATTGTACAAAGATGATCAAAAGTAGAAGAGAAAACAGGTGAGCCAAAATTTGATCATCCCATTTTTCTAATAGTTTTTGTCTGGTGACTCCGAAACTGGTCAAATATTCTGTTCATTTTTCGTTGATTTCTTCCATTTGACAAGTCAATTCTTTTCGGTACAGATACACGTAATTCTGATTACATCAAATCCCAAGGATTAACTTGGACATATTTTGCAGTATAGTTCAAAAATCAATTCCCATGTCAGAGTTTCGCCGGGAGATTTTCATGGACAAACAATTCTAAAAGTGAAAACTATCAAATATTTTTAGAGAACTAGGACTGGGTGCAACTTAGTATGCAATTTCCTCTAGGATATCATCAGAGGGATCTTCGTAATAATAACGCAATTGGAGTTGCCACCGAAGCATGTAAGATAAGATATTCTTATATACGAATAGTGTATATTTAGATATAAGCAAGATCCTCTATATAGAAATTCACAGAGACGCCACAAATTCTAATGTTTCAAGTACTGTATGAATATCGTGATTGGAGATCGGACACTGACCACTGAAGACAATAAACTGAATCTGCTACAATCTACAAGAGCAATAGTGTCACAACTGAGATCGGAATGGAACCTTGAGATTTGTTTTGGATACAAGACATGCTTCCGATTGTATTTAAGCCAACATATGTATCCGAAACATTTGACTCAAAAGCTGTGTCAGTTATGCGATGAATATTTTAAGCACAAATAAGAGATCATCACAGAGTTTGGAGATTTTGGGCTGACACGGCTAATAAAAATAAATATAGAAGATCGTTAAAAATTTCGGTTAAAAATCTTCCACATAAAAAGAAAAAAACTTTTCAGATTACCCTCTTTATATAATATGATTTTTTTTCAAACTTTGCTCTACTACTTTAGTTAACTTCTGTTGTTATTGTTGTTGTTGTTGGTGGTGGCAAAATACAATTACAAACGAATCAGAAGTACTCGAATATATATTCGAGTACATACATATTTCAATTTATTTAAAATAACAAAAAATGGTTTGGGGAAAAAAGAAACTCACTTAACATTATTGGTAGGAGACATCAAGATGCCACACTTTATGGCAGAAATAACAAAAAATAACAACAACAACAGCAGCAACAACTTCAGCAGCTTCATCATCATCTTAAAACTCTTCTGTGGCCATGAAGAAGAAAAAGGAAAAGAAAGAAGACCTCTCCGAAGAAGATAAACTAAAAGTTAAAATGGTTTTGCTTATGGAGCAAAACTTTTTTTATTTTGATTTTTTTTTATGTTTTTGGGCAGAGAACCGGTAGAAAAGTGTCAAGGCTTTAGCATATTTCATGAGAAGTGGCTTTAACACGTCCCTTTTTACTTTCCGATTCGTTAGTAAGAATACGATCGTACAATCGTATATATGTTTGTTCGTTTGTTTGTTTGTTTGTATTAAAGTAAGTACTTGATGATATAAATAAATAAATAAATAAATAAGTAACCAACTTTAAGATTTAAGTGATTTTGTACGGAAGTGTAGTTTTGTCTCTGCTTTAGGATTAATTCTTGCAATACATTGCTTTGCAATTGCAATTGCATGGAATTGCAATGTTTTATACTTAACATTACATTCGATTGCATTGCATTATCTTGCACCCCATATTCAAACATTATTCTTATGTGTTTGCAACTCTGCAACATTCGGTGGCAAAAAAGATTTATATCATCTCTCCAATAATGGCATTTTGTTTTCGACTTTTATTTTCCTGGTGTTTTCTTTCTTTTTTCTTTTTTCTTATTTTTTTAATTTATTTTTATAAGAAAACTTTTTGTCATTATTTTTTAACCAGAATAAATAAATTTCAATAATTGGAACGATTCGTTTAAAATATGATAAAAATGTCGGTTGGTATTTATAAATATTGATACGATTTCTCTCTTTTTTTTCTATCTTTTATTTCTCTTTTTTAAGCATTAATTTTCTACACGAATAATATTATTTATTATATTTATGCATTTGTTGTTGTTGTTATTATTATTATTTATTGCTCATTAAAATATAGTTTTTCTTACTTTCGTATCGGAAGTTAAGAATGATTTACTATTAATGGTGAATTGTTAGAACAAGAAAATACCCTCCACCACGATTAACGATTAGAAAAAAAGTGTGGCAACATAAAAAATGTGAATACATTAAGCTCTCTTATGAAGTACGAACCGTTTTTTTTAATTATTCTTGATTTAATTTATATACAGTTTTGAATTAAACCCAAAGTAGGTCCTTTACTACTTTGGGTTTTATAAAAAGCTTCTTTAACTTTTCTTTCAGCATGAACCGAAAGCTGTACATAAGATTTCTCGTACAATATCTTTAAAATATGAGACATTTAATTTGAGCTTCTAAAGCTTTTAAAGCATTTTTGAGGGACACTCTTTTGGACTTCATTTATTGAAGACGGTATTGACTTCAACACAATGAAATAGGCAGAAAACAAAAACAAGTTATCTGATTCTGTATGGAAATTATCCATTATTTGTTTTCAAGATGGCCTTCGATTTAATTTTTCGAATAGAATATTCAAATTACAGTTAGCGCAGAGTTGATTCTTTCTTAATGCACAAAATTTTTTTGGTTTTCCAATAACGGCCCGTTTGTTTTCTTCTTGAACTGGGGTTTCTGGAATTTTTTTTCTTGGGTCAATTTTTTATTAGATTTATTTTGAAAATCTGAATTAATATTTTAACTCAATCAACGTAGGATATGTAGAGAGTGCCAAAGCCTATAAAATGTCATCTATCCCGTTTTTATAATTTCCGATTCCAGAATTCTTCTATACTATTTTTTTAACGCACAGAAAATATAATGTTTTCAAATCTTAATATAAATCTGTCAACCAACAATCACTTTTTAACAGTCGAATGTACGACCGTCAGGTTGTCTATGTCACATTGTGAATAATTAGAGATATTTAGATGAAATTTACAGATGATTTTTTTTTGAAACAAAAGGGAAATTGGCGATGATCTTTTCACTATTTTTGTATAGCTCACATATAAATGACCTCCCGAAAAGGGACCATAATATTTAAATTAAATTAAGTTGTATCAGTACACAAATGGCGGAAGCATCCAGACGCCCGAAATCAACTTTAAATCTAAACAAATGGAAGCATTGTGATAATTTATCGTATAATCTATACAACTGGAAAACAATATTTACTCCTTTAAAATACCGCCACTGACGAAAATTATATCTGTTGGAAAAAATCTATTATAAATGTGAGAAAATAAAATATTAACTAACGTTGGTTCATAATTCTTATGTTTAAATCATGTCTAAATTATGTTAAAATAACAAGATCTTTAAAAAGTTGTGATTTATAGAATCTTGCAACAAATCAAAATCTGAATCGATATAGCCACCCGACTGTTTGACGGTCCATTTGTCTATTGTTGGTGCACTTGCATTATAACTCATGATCAGTGCTCATTGAAATTTATACTGATTATTTATTCTTATTATGAAAATCAGTCCAAAAAATTAAAACATATAGACCGATATCTCAGACAACCTTAAAATTAAAAAAAAAAGACCTTAAAAAATTTTTCAGTTATACTGTTGATCTATGTTGTAATAAAATCTGAAGAAAATAATTTAATTTTTACTAAAATTCCATATTCAGCCAAAAAAAAAACATTTTTTTTTGTCTAGAAAAGTCAACATTTTACTAAAAATATTTTACTAAAATTAAAAGAAAAAAACTATTTATTATTTTTTATCAAAAATAATAGATTAAATCGATTTGTAATATAGATTATATTACAAATCGATTTTTCATTAAAATTTTATATTTTAAATAATCGATTTTTTTAATTTAAAAAATCGATGTTTTATAAAAAAATTCGATTATTCACCAAATATCGAACCTTCTCGTACACTATTCATTAATGTTATACCATTAAACACTTTGAAAACTATCATACTTTGGACACTCTTTTGAGATCTTTAATTTTCTCGCAACAAGAGCCCAATATCTCTCCACTGGCCTTAGCTTCGGGCAGTTTGCAAAATTTCCCTCTCTTGGTAAAATTACGAAATTATTGTTCTTGCACCACTCATGGACTTGTTTACCATAGTGCCAGGCCAAAATAAGTGGGCGCATTACGTCTTATGCATGGGAGCATTAACATTAATATTCCTTGTTATTTTCGGTATTTTTAGAGTCTGATTGTAAGAAATAATTGGCTTTTTTATCACAAAAGCATATTGCTTGTCATACCAACATTTGGGAAATTTTAACTGCTTCTGAGTCCTAAACTTTTCCGAGCAGTGAACTCTTCTTCGAAAACGGAACTCTTTTTAAAATGCTTCTTATGTTTTGGCTTTAGAAACATCATGTGGACCATTTCATCTACCTGAACCTGGTTTTCTATCATGGTCAAGTTGTCCCGATGCTATTTAATAACATTAAAGGCAGTTTAATCGCACACCTTTGAACGCTGCGCCAACTTTTTGTAGGATCAAGTTGGGTTTTGATGAAAATGTTCACCCATTCACCCATTTTGATCCGATTTAGAATATATTCACAACTGACATGTTTCACAAAGATAACTTGATCAAACGAAAAATCAAATAAAACTTGTTTTAAAAGTTTTAATGAAAAATGTGTTTTAAAATTTTTCGATCTCACTCCTTAAATTTATTATTAAAAAGAATTCAGAGAATCGTTTTAATAAATATTAAAGAAAAATGTCAATGATAAAATTTTTTAAATATTTAATATTTTTTTCTAAATATTTTCTATAAATAAAAACAATTAAAGTAATTCAGAAGTACACACACACAGATGAATACAACTCTATTAAGAGACTCATTCTAAAATATTCAATTGTTTTATGTCAAATTTTTCAAATCAATGAATGTCACTTGAATTGTAATTCTTTTCTTCTTTTTCCTTATAAAACTTAGAAAGCAAAACAAAACAAAAAACAGTAAACAGTAAACAGTAAAACAATAGAGCAAAAAGTGATAAATTCCTAAATAATGTTGGCAGACAAGAAAAAGAAAAAATAAAAAATCGTTTCATATTGTGTTGACAACTAAACTGCGACGAGACACAATATTAACACCAATTTGTCTTATAATTTGTTACTCATCTTTAACACACAATGTAACAAACAACAAACACACAGACATACAGCATCCATCTAAGTACACTAACACAGATACACACACACAAATAATAATAAGAGTAAACCATGTAAACCTGGTTACAACAATTTCAACAAAATTTCATCTCAAAGATACTTTCAAAGTATCTGTTAGTTTTTTTTCTAGTAAAAACATCTTATAACGGAAACCATTTTGATATTTTTGTTGTTGTTGTTGTTGTTGTTTTTATTGTGTTGGGGGTGTGTCCAATCTTATAATCAAAACATAGTTATGGTTCTAGTTGCTTCACTTCATTGGTTGTTTGGGTCCAAGTGAGTCACTGTATTGCTGTTGTTATTGTTGTTGTTGTCGAGTTATTTTTTAAATTGATTTTTTCATTTTTTTTATAAAAATTTGTGTGTTTGTGCCCAGAGCACTCAGATTGTTTACATACGTAAATGGAAATGAAAAACCAGTTAAGCTGGTATCTCAGATACTTTAACAACAACAACAACAACAACTGCTATGAATATAAAACCTTATAAAGGCATAAGAAGCATCACCACCATCCAGTCAGCCAGCCAGCCAGCGAGCAATAGCCATTAGCACTACATACTTCTTCCACATATAAATATGTATTTACGTTTATACACACACAGACACTCAACACTTATGCAGTCATGATTTACAAATCGTATCGAGGCTGCATAGAATGATGATGATGTTGTTATTGTTGGTGTTGTTAAAGTGCTGCTACCTTTTCGTTTTTTTTCTTTTGCTTTCTTGATGGTCATATAAAATGTGCACGTGTTGTTGTTTTTTTTAATTTAATGAACAATCTCAACCTAAATCCATTGATTTCTTGTATGTTTATGTGTAGATACTTTTATATATACATTGATCTGCCACTAGTTTTATTTTTTTTTTAACTTGAGAGACACCTTTGGCGCCAGATTTTTAACAACCAATAAGCTGCATCCATTCTTTATATTAACAAATGCAACAAAAAACATTTGGTTACCCTTATTTACACAAGATACCACAACAATTTGGGGCAATAAAGTCTTTAAGTAATGTGTGCGTAGTATTTTTGGAATCATATTATGGAAATTTGGTGTTAATCAAAATTCTAAATTAATAAAGTAAATCAAATTATGGAAGATCTATGGCAGACTTAGGAAAAATTTTGAACTGAATAGATTTATATGAAAGGAAAAAAATAAGGGTGTTATATGCAGCTATTCCGAATCTTTAATATCTTCCACCACACACACGGTTGCATAATGCACTCATACATACAAATTCAAATTCTTTCTTAACTATTTGGAGTTCTAGAGTTTTTGTAGTTATGGGCATAGTCGGTTCTTTTTTAATTTTAATCTTATATGTGAAGGTTATCTGTTACAGTTTCAGAGATCTTCAAGTCATAATATATTTCTCACGATTTAATTCTTTTAAGACTTAATCATTTTAAAATTTTATCAATGTTAAACATTTTAATTTTATAAAAATCGAATTTTTATGTTCTTTTTATTAATTTTTAAAGTCGAGGACACTCGACTTACGTCTTCTTTAAAATTTATGAATTTTAAAGTTCTAACGTTTTTTAAGTTGCCATATGTAAAAAGTTTATATCTTGGATGAAATTTAGCTAGTTTCCATACATTTCTACGAAAAATTACCACTGTCACGGTCCAAAACTTTAAAGTCTTCAAAATGTAAAAATTGCGCTGTATTTCATTTCGATTAAAAATTCGATTTTTTGCGATAATAAATATATTTTTTTTAATATAAACACGGAACACTTTTTGGATCATCTTTGCCTATAAATTTTTTTCTATTAAACCGATTTTTGGAATGGTAATGAAGTACATATAAATTTATATTATGGTAAAATTTCATTCAAATTTGTCGATTTATAATTGACAATTTAACGAAAGTTCTTCGCTGGAACTTACAGGTTACCTCAGATATCGGTCTATATCTTTTAATATACTGAACTGATGTTGCTGGTTATATATTTGCTATATAATATATATTATATGGCAAACTTCTAAGAACTATAATAAATACTCAGCTCTGTCAATTTTGGATGTGAGCGTGTCAACAACAGACAGGCAGATATAGTTAAATCAACTCAGATTTTGATATATATAGGGTCTAAGATGTTTCCTTCTTAGCGTTAAGCACGAAATGATAAAGTTATTATACTCTTTTCAAGACTTGTGGTGATGGAGGCTTTAAAAATTCGGTCAATAGATAAAACCATTGGAAGCTAAAGGGCAAATACAAGCTAGGAGTTATTATACAGATTTGTCCAAATACAAAGCTTGATATGTGGGAAAGCACAACATGATTTATGAAATAAAATCTATTGATAAATTTGTTTCTTAAAAAAATAATAAACGACCGAATGTTTTCGAGTTATTTTACATAACCATATTTTTTAGGAGCAGCACAGTTTGTTGGAAATCGAAATGATTATATATAGTAAATTCCATATGGATAATTTAAATATTTAAATATAGAAAGTCGAAAGTCTTTTTCTATAATGTTGTTATAAACTTCGATCGCCACATTTCATAAATTTGTAAATTTTTTTTTAACCATTTTAAACTTTACTTATATTGACACAATTCCAAGATACTTGACTGGTTATTTCAAGCCTTTAGATTTGTTATAGAATAGAAGATGTTCAAATTCTTAAATTTATTTTAACAAATGATTATAAGAAAATTCGTAAGATTTTTTTTTATATTTTATGATGTCACACAAATTTACACATCAAATCATTTGCTGCAACAAAGAGTTAACTCAGAAAAATTAACAAATAGTTTTTATATTAAAATCATTTACTTTTTTAATTGAAACATTATTTTGGTGAATTTATAAAAGTGATCTACACATGGATGACTAAATAAGTTACATAGTTGCTCTGTCTAAAATAAACCTTTGTTAAGACGTCAATTAATATATTTCGTTACTTACAAAATATTGAAAATTGTTAAAGATTTTGAAAACTAAAAATAGTGTTTCATTTCAAATATTTATTATAAACAAGAAAACAGTTGAATAAGTCAATTTATCGCTGCTATAGAAAATATTTTGTAGAAAACGATTAAAAATTAATCGTTATTTTTAAGCGAAACAATCAAAATAATTTTGCCTGAATTTTAAGAATTTCACACACTTTTAATTGTTTCCCATTTAATGTAACGAAAAACACATAAATTAATGATGACAGCAATTAGACGAATAAACGAATAAAAAAAGTTATCAAATTCGTCGTAAAGAAGTTTACATATTAGTGTATTCAAAAACCGGTTTTCGAGTTATTCGAAAAATAGGCTTATCAAAAAAACCGGTTTCGAATACGGTTATGTTAAAAAAAATCGGTTAACCGGTTTTTGTATGATTATGTATGAAACTTTCTTTAATTTCTGAATATGTCGAAATTATAGATCTGTATCTCTTTTACCTAAAAATTTATATTGACTTCAATTGAAAACTGGTTAAACGACTGTAAAAACCGGTATGCTTAATAGTCCGAAAAGAGAAGTTATTCGAAATAAAATTCAGTTTAGAAAAATTAGTAAGCGATTCCGATAGAACATTTTAAAAATAGTGTTTAGACAATATTGAGACCAAATGGCATTTATTACAAAATGAGTTCATTAGGGTGGTTAAACATTGAAAGAAAAATAATAGA